>NC_051169.1:15311169-15671169 GCF_013339725.1 Rhipicephalus microplus | reverse complement strand
GGCGTCTCTCATAATCATATCGTGGTTTTGAAACGTGAAACCCCCAAATCAATCAATCAAACTATGAATTTGCGGTGTCCCGCGTTGTTTTCTTGCCAGTCCGGGCTCGCAAATAAAAGCAATATTCTCCTTCCACAGGGTGCCACGCGCCTATTTTCGGAACTTTTTTTGTTTCTCGCGCAATGAAGTAGACCTTTTATGCTTACTACATGAAATGACATCTCGAACTATGCATTGCGACGAGACATCCAGTGAGCGCAAATTATGCGGTATGTATTTCCGCGCTTTGAAAAGACCGATCAGAATGCCTGCAGCCCGCCGCTCGGTAGCCGTTTTCTAGCATGACGATAATTATAGCACGAGAACAGAACGACGACAAAGAGACAAGAAGGACACGAGCTCTCGTGTCCTTCTTGTCTCTTTGTCGTCATTCTGTTCTCACGCTATAGCTATCGTCATGTCATACCAACTAGCCCAAACTGCCACACTTCTAAGCTCTGTAGCAACCACAGAGCACGTCAAATGAATAAATTCCGCACTCCAGCACGCATCACATTCTCACATTCAAGGAGTAAATTTCGTTCCCTAGCTTCGCCAGAACTTCGCTCGTTTCGGCGCAAACGTTCGCGTGTTGCGAATTGAAAGCATGTTTCGACTGGCGCAGAACGCTACCGCCTTCGTCTACGAAGGGAGAGACCAGCTTCAAACAATGACGTCAGCAAAACACGAAAGCGCTACTATGACGTCAGAGAAACGCGGAAACGCTATCTGAGCTTTCAGGTACGCAATGAGTAAACAAGGTGCACTCCCCTTTTGCGGAACGAAATGTACGCACGAAGACCATATATATTCAATTTAGGGCATTACCTGTTGAAGGCTATTGAGAGCTTATAACCATTGATTGATATGTGGGATTTAACGTCCCAAAACCACCATATGATTATGAGAAATACCGTAGCGGAGGACTCCGGAAATTCAGACCACCTGGGGTTCTTTAACGTGCACCCAAATCTGAGCACACGGGCCTACAACATTTCCGCCTCCATCGGAAATGCAGCCGCCGCAGCCGGGATTCGAACCCGCGACCCATGGGTGAGCAGCTGAGTACCTTAGCCACTAGACCACCACGGTGAGGCTGAGGGCCTATAACCAGTACACATGTATTTTTTCGCAATGATTTCGCTAAGAACTGCGTTATGCGCCAGCATTTCACACGAACTTCAGTGGAGTTGAAATTCCGGCTTGTTGGCAGACCATTGTCGAAAAAAAAATAGTTTAATTCATGGATAGTATACTACAAGGACAAAAGAACAATCTTGTCCTTGTTCAACCCACGCTATTTTTTTTTCTTCAGGTGGTATCTATGAAAATCGCGTTTCACAAAATGAAAATACGGAGAGTTTCGATTATAAGATAAAAAAACACAAAAGTAACAGTTTCGATTATAACATAACACACATGTAATATTTGAAAAGCATGCACTTCTAGGTACTAAAGTGTAATAAAAGAGGAAAAGGTGTAAACGTACACTAAAGGCATTGAAGGAAAGATAAATTGTAAACAGGCTGTTATAGAAGTTGAATAGCTTTGTGTCAATATAAAAGGTATAGTGTGATTCACGCATAAAGCAAAAGCACGACGAGGTCGCAAGTTCTATCATCCTTCGCAAATTTCGCATGCATTTATTCTACGGCCACCGCAAGTTATGACAACGCCATTGTCCGTGTACCACACCGTACTCTTCTAGGAACACCGTGGCGCAACACGTAACGCTAGATAACGTGCCACTAATCCATCATTGCGAAGGGTATCACCAAATTCAGAAGCCAGACTATACGATGCCAACCAGCCACGTCACTCTCTACATCACACCACTCCGTGCTGCTTCTCCTTTCCCGCTTCATTGGTATCATCTTGTCATCCACTCCGCCGAGACCATATGTCTTCCAACCATCGAAGCGCAATTATTGGAACTTTGTGAAGATATCGCCTTGAGATCCTTTAGGGAATAGACAAGGTGCAATATTGCGCGCTGCGGCAAAGAGAGACCACTCATTCTGCGCTTTCATATTACAGTGTATTCGATTGGTCGACATGTGTTACAATATCCGACGGCCACGCATAATGAGCAGTTTCGGAACCATGTCCGGAAACGACAGCTAGTTCTCTCTGAGATAACAAATACTACTCTCGAATAGTATGCATTTGTGAGCTGCAGGCGCCATAATCAATAACGCAGAGAATACAACACGCTTTCTATGCTCTTTTGCATTATAGCAATCACGTATCGTTTTGTGTAAACTGACCGTCCTTTTAGAACAGAGATTGAGTCTCCCCACAATGCCCCGCCGCGGTGGTCTAGTGGCTAAGGTACTCGGCTGCTGACCCGCAGGTCGCGGGTTCGATTCCCGGCTGCGGCGGCTGCATTTCCGATGGAGGCGGAAATGTTGTAGGCCCGTGTGCTCAGATTTGGGCGCACGTTAAAGAACCCCAGGTGGTCGAAATTTCCGGAGCCCTCCACTACGGCGTCTCTCATAATTATATGGTGGTTTTGGGACGTTAAACCCCACAAATCAATCAATGAGTCTCCCCACAATAACAGTGTTCGTGAACGATGTCTATTCAGAGACGGCTGCTGTAGCAGCACGAAAAGTGCGTATCGAATAAATAAAATGGAGCACACGTGCAGGTTACGTTGACAACCTCGCCCGCGACTTTCATTAAGTAACCTCCAGACGCCGCATAAAATTGCTCGCATCGAAACGAGGAAATGTGAAAAAAAAAAAAAGAAGTTCGCACGTGCGAGGACCCGAAGGACGCAAAGATAGAAACATGCGTGAACGAGAAAAATAAACGCGCGGACCATCCTCGTAGCGAGGAAAGTTCGGGCGTTGTCGCTTATTTGCGCTTTGTTCTCTCTGCTGGGGACACGTGCCCTTCTGTGCGCACGTGCATTTGCGTGCCCTTTCGTGCAACCACGCGTGTGAGTGTGTGTGTCCTCGCGAAGTAGAACAGTGAGCGAGCGTGCGCAGCAGCCCTTACGTACGGAAACGCTCCCTTCGCGCCGTCACTGGCAGCTGCGTATGCGACGTAGAATGCGCGTCCGTTTTCACCACCCGTCCGTTAAGTCACGACCCCTACGTTTCTGCTCGCGTCTCTGCTCCGTTCTCTGGAGACTTGGACGAGCCTGAGGCTATTCCAGCGCATATAAAAAGTACCCTAGGGGGCCGCGCCAGTTATGTCAAGTAATTCCGCGGGGAAACCGCGGGAACCGATGGAAGTAAAACTCATTGAAGACCGTATGAAAGGTTTCTACACATGTAAAAAAAAACAAAGAAAATGCTGAAGAAAAGCGTACTAACGTGTCTTTCGAAACTGTTTTCAAGGTCGCATAACAAATGCGTACCAACTCAGGAAAGATAAAGGGAAGTCATTTCCACGGATCTCCGCTTTCCACTTCACGCACGCTACATCGAAAGTGCTTTCAGCTGCACTCCCGTTTGCGCCACGTTTTGTGTAGCGCTTCACCTCGAATCATTGCTTCCTCCAATCACGACTCTCCCGCACCGTTACTTATCATTTTGTTTTGTACAGAGCTATTGATTGATGGATATGTCGGGTTCCAAAACCACCATATGGTTATGAGAGACGCCGTAGTGGAGGGCTGCGGATATTTTGACCACCCGGGGTTCTTTAACGTGCACCTAAACCTGAGCACACGGGCCTACAACATTGTACAGAGTTAATGTGTACACTGTGGCTTTCTCTTCATTTCGTTCTCCTATTCCTAGTGCCTTCCACTCCAGGGGGATAACGAACCATACTTCATCTATGTTAATATATATATATATATATATATATATATATATATATATATATATATATATATAAGGGAAAGAAGTGTATACCTAAGGGCTCGTTTTTCCGTGTTTTAACACAATATTAATGAGATATAACAGACAGTAATGCCAAGGAATGTACAGGGGAAGTTATTAAAACCAATGGAATGTAAATAAGAAGAAAGAAAAGTGGATGAAAAAATTACCAACTGTGAGCAGGAATCGAACCTACGACCTTCGAATTATGCGTTCGATATATATATATATATATATATATATATATATATATATATATATATATATATATATATATATATATATATATATATATATATATATATATATATATATATATATATATATATATATATATTACATATATATATATATATATATATATTACATATATATATATATTAAACCCCCCCTCCGGTAACACCAGTATTTCACTGCCTTTCTTCTTTGATATCTTCTTTTTTTTCGTTTTCTACGGTGTGCTAACGACAATAAAATACATGAAAGCTGCTATTTTGAATAGACAGACATTGTTCCTGCGTCCAAAAAAAAACTGATTCAACATTATCTCCCCCAGAGTACTGAAAAGACGCGTTATATTTCGTCGTTTGAACTTCATTGAGCGAATAATCAAGTTAAGTTTCTGGGAGACTGTTTTCTGTCAATTCTGTGATTATAAAAAAATTAAGCTCTGCACGAAGAGTACGTGGCTCCCTCTTACGCAAGCAGTTTACGTCTGCAGTTCTAAGACAAGTGTTTTTTTTTTTTTGACAGGACCTAAACTGACACTTGCTTTCACAAAATTCAGTGTTCTCGCGAAACTATGAAATAGATAGGCGCAAATATATTCTCTAAAGCTCACACGAGAACTTAGGTTGTTTTAGTTTATTATAGTTGTCTTATCGCACGGGGCTGGAAATTCAATTAGAGCTACGAGCGCCGCCGGCAGCACGTCTTTGCTTTTGTCGTCTGACATGCGGAGGCGACGTTCGCGTAGCATGCCGAGAACAAAATTACTATAAGACGTCATTCTAACGGGCCATTCTTCGCGCGTATACAGAGCTAGATCATTGCTAGCAAATTGAGTTACCCGTTTCTTACTCTCGGTTAAAAAAAGAGCCATGTAGAAGAACACAAAAGTGAAGTATTGTTAGTAATGTCTCTTTCTGTGCCTGCGCTTCCTACTGTGATTCATTTGGTTGCCACTTTTTTTTCTTTTTCATGTCAAATTCCTCCATCACGAAGAACCATCTATTGCTCATAAAAAGAATTTTCTAGCTCGAGAAAAAGAAATCACGTTCTTGGCAGAGCATAACGTCGGCCCCCACAGCTGTCCTGCTGTAATGCGGTGAAAAACAATGAGGAGTTAACAGCTGATCTTATCGAATGTGAACGCACATTGCCTGATTGGAAAGTTTTACCTATAGTGACTACGAGATATAAATAACGTTGCACAATGAGAGTAAGAAGAGAAAAAGACCTTGAATGAGAAATACGAGCAGGGTTTCTTGAATGCAGGTACGCTTCATTGTACCTATGCGCACTTAAGGCCTCATAAAACTGTTGGTGTGAATGTTTTGCGAGTGTAGCCAGTGTTTTGATCTAATCCTGTGGTTCCATGTTGCTCTCCTTCCAAATTGGAGTAGCGCCTGCGACTAAAAAGTGTCCATATATCTCCGAAAAAGAAGAACGTAATCCAGAGGAGACGGGAGGGGCAATTTTTTTTCGTTTAGATTTTTACTAGCCTTCGCCCCTACATGCACCGTCTTCTCCTATGTCACAATACTAACTTATTTCTCCCCTTCTCGCGTAAAAAGTTAGCCTAGCTTGCAGTGGAGGTGCAATGGTGAAAACACAGCAGAGCTGATGGGCGGATGTGAACTAGCGGTGAGCCTCAAGTATGTGCGAAGCTGGGTGGCCTTCTTTGTTTTTCTTCATTTCTCTCTTGATTTCTCCCTTTTATCTCTGTTTTTTCTGTTTTGTCTCTGTTTGTTTATATTTCGTTTTTCTCTCTTTCTTTCCCTCGCCTCTCTCTCTCACTTTTTATTTCTCCCTAGCTAGACACAATGACAAAGTAGACACAATGAAGCAATTGGTCACCACTACCACTCCCTCCCTTATCTATCCCACATACACGCCGTACCAAACACTCAGCGACAGTCACATAAGCCACAAATTCGCTGACCGCCCACACAAAGTGGACTGACCAACTCACAAAACAAACGCTTGTAGCATTGCCTTGGTAGGCCCGACCTTTTGAACTCGATGGGAGAAGCCAACTGGCAACCCTAGACCAGGCCCGGCGAGCCGAGGCCGCCAGAGGAGACCTACCGGTGGGCACCAGCCACCACAGAGCCACAAATACTTCTACCGAGAAAGCTGTTGTGATAACGTATAATCAGGCCCTATTTTGGTGCCGTAGTTGTGCACCACCGCTGTCTGTAACCGTTATTGGGCATAATGGGGAAAGCAATACGGAGAATCGAGCGGGACTTCAACATGAGCCCTCTACACGACAGTCCGGCACCGAAGAACCAAGTCAGGGATTGAAACTCCGTCGCGAAAACAGCTTAAAGAGGCGTCATGCTGAGCAAGAAATCACGTTAGCAGATAAGGCGTGGCACATGAATAAAACACCACCAAAGGTCACACAATGCAAACCACGTAACCAGTGGTTGGTCTAAAGCTCCCCACCTGTTACAGAAAGATCATCCATAATCTTTCATCGTTTTCAGCCACACAATCAACAAATTGGAGACAATGCCTCACAGACTCGTAGCGGCTACCTCACCTAACTGCAGAATTATAAATGATGCGACAATGGGTACTACCTCTACTTCGCAAAATTATTATTATTTATGATGTCGTGGGCACTTGGCAAGTGTACCTCCAAGAGATGTATTCTATGGGCTCAAGAAAGGCCATTTCTCTCGTTTTCACTGTGACTGGGCTGCGTGTTCCGCGCAGGCCTGGCGTTTTTCTCTTGCACGTGTGTGTGTGTGTGTGTGTGTGTGTGTGTGTGTGTGTGTGTGTGTGTGTGTGTGTGTGTGCGTGCGTGTGCGTGCGTGCGTGCGTGCGTGTGTGTGTGTGTGTGTGTATGTGTGTGTGTGTGTGTGTGTTGTGTGTGTGTGTGTGTGTGTGTGTGTGTGTGGTGTGTGTGTGTGTGTGGTGTGTGTGTGTGTGTGTGTTGTGTGTGTGTGTGTGTGTGTGTGTGTGTGTGTGTGTGTGTGTGTGTGTGTGTGTGTGTGTGTCGCACATATTTATTCTACGGTCACCGCAAGTTATGACAACGCAATTGTCCGCGTACCACCCCATTGACCGCGTACCACACAAAAGTCTCTCTCATCATCCACCAGTCAACTCGGCCCTGTGCTTGCTGCTGCCATTTTACACCCGCGAACTTCCTAATCTCATCTGCCCACCTAATGTCTCCCCCTTACCCGCTTGCCTTCTCTGGGAAGCCACTCAGTTATCCTTAATGACCAGTGGTTATCCTGCCTACGTGCTACATGCCCAGCCCTGTCGATTTCTTCTCCTTTATTTCAACTATATATGATATCCTTGGCCCCGGTTTGTTCCCTGATATACACTGCTCTCTTCTGGCCTCTTAAGATTAGGCCTATCATTTTTCTCTCTATCCCTCGCTTCGTCGTCCTCAATTTAAACTGAACCCTTTTCGTAAGCCTCAAGGTTTCTGCTCCGTAGGTAGTACCGGCAAGATGCAGTTGCTTTATGCCTTCCTCTTGAGGGATACTGGCGTGTGTGTGGTGTGTAAAAATAACGTGTATTCTTCTTTATCTTCTTCCTCCTTTTCCCAATATATTTGGGGACACGCCGATACAGTCATAATATTCACTTACCCGAAATGCCCAGGCAGAGGTCGATGCTGCTGCCGGTGCCCGACTGGTCCTGGACCACGGAGTTCTCGCGCGATCTCATCGGAAAGACCTGCACCCGCGGTGAGTTGGAGCCTGAACCGGTCGCACTGTACACACCATTCACCTTGGAATCGGCCGACGTCGTCGATTCTACACGCACAGGCAGCAGAGAGTCTCTGTGCAGAAGAGGTACACAGCGCCGCGTGAGAAGTGGTCAGCTCTTCCGGTAGAACGAGTACGACAAACACTGCACATTACAGTTTTCGCACTAAAAGTTTTATTCTTTTTGGTCTCCATGAAAAAATGTGGGAACGGACTGATTAAACCAGTCAGTTTCAGTTCAAACAAGATCTGTGGAATCTACACTTCAGAACAATGGTATCATAGTGCTGGCAAGTAAAGCACGAGAGCTGTGAATAATACTGTGAGGTGCACCGCACTGGTGGATTAAGAACTAATTGCGACCACGTGGGGTTTTTTAAAGGGACTCTAAAAATAACAATGACTTGGTTTATATTGACAAAATGCACTCTGAAAACTTTATTGCCACATGTTTCACTCTCATAAGTTCATTATTAGCGAAGAAAATTCAGGTGGATGTTTCATTTTTAAATGTCGCGCCGAAATTTCCGCGCGTGGCGTATGAAATTTCAAGACGTATTTGCGGTATTTTCGCGGAATCGGCTCGATGAAATTTTCTCAAACTTTGGACACAAAGTCTATGGCATGAAAATATTACAATTTAGTTTGTTTTTATTGTTTGGAAGCTACGTAAGACCAAGTAGAGGCCTTCGAAATTTTTTATGGCATGGTGTTTGGTGCTGGAATCTCAAGGTGGCGTCACCTGCCACATTTTCTTTCCACGCGTTTTCTCGCTGATTAAGCTTCGTGTCGTGGTAAGGGTTGTGTTTTCGAGATCGCGAAATTGTGCTTTACTAACACGCAAAAATTGAGTTTGCTCTTTAGTATCCTCTTAATATGCACATATATATCTAACCACGAGAGTGTTCCTGCATTTTGCCATCTTTGAAAAACATGTAGCATAGCGGTAAGCATAGCAGCGAATCTGCCCCAATGAATTATTTACATTTTTCGAAGGCGACCTTCTGAACTTTGAACAATTAGATTTAAATGATTCGTAGATAATGTCATGTGGAAGCAATGACATGATCACTATTATGAATTGCGCTCTGTCGGTAATAACCAATATATACCTTTGCAAAATTCTAGCCTGCATTAACAAAAAAAATATTTTTCTTTTGTCAGCCATTTGTGAAGTTTTACTACTACTTACCAAGGCCTAATAAGAAACGTATACTTTAAAGGAAGCCGGCTAACGGTAGATACCTGCTTAAAAAAACGATATGATGATCTGGCGTTTTTTGCCCCTATATTCAGTTAGTCCGTGTTTTCGTCCCAGTTCAGTCATTTTACATTAGGAAGCCTTTATTCGTTACCTGTTTTACGACATTAAACGATGATCCCAACCTGCACTTCGCTACAGGCTGTACTTTGCAAGTGTCATATAACCGTCTGACGCACACCCACCCACTTCATAGAACTTCTCATTCAGAAATGGTAGTGCGTCTCAGACGAATTATTCTAAAATGTTTCCAAGCCACTGTCTGCTGAGCACGTATTTGTATTCATACGTAGAACTGCAAATTATAGCTATTTTTCTCTTTCACTTTCTACAGATGTTTGGAGTGAAATACTGCTATTTTAAGTCCATACGAATAATTCAGCTAATAATAACTAATTTCACCCGAACCGAACACAAGTCGTTCCGTACTTTTCTGACGAGTTCCGGCAGTTTGCAGGTTACTGTGTCATGAACATTCAAGCTCAAGTGACAGCATTATAGCCCTTATATAAGTGGAAGAACGAATAGAAAAATTCATATATAGATTTTTATGAAAAAGAATCAGCATGTCGAGAGATGCATTCACATCGCAAAATATTTTGAAGTACCGCTTTACTTGCGGCCATCTACCATGCAGCGCATTTGTGATAAAAAAAGGAGTGCCCAAGAAAACCGCAGCTTTAAGGAAACGCACTTACCAAGAACTATAAGAAGTGTTTCTGCGGGTGTCATATAGGTAGCAGCTGATATGAACCAATGAAAACGAGGAAATGGACGTCAGTTTTTCAATATATGTGTTTATTTTTCTCTAGTATGAAATCGAGTGGCTAGAACAATTCGATCTTTTAAAACCTGCTCGCAGTACATACACAAACGTATAATGAGGGATGAGTATCGTGGATGCGCCTTTTCTCAGAGTCCTTGCGCCAACTTTCCAGTGCTTTGCGTTATAATAATGCGTACGATTGACACTAAATGTTAATTGACATGTTCACACTGCTATAGTACTTGCTCAGATTGGCAAAGCGTGCCCAAATGAGTTAGTGCGCATTTTTACTTTTTAATTTAATCTCTAGTTCCATCTTCTCTTTGGTTCATTGTTCTATGGATAATGTTTATTTATTTAATTGCGATTGATTGATTGTTTAACTGATTGATTGATTGATTGATTGATAAGTTGATTGATCGATTGGTTAGTTGATTGATTGATTGATTGATTGATTGATTGATTGATTGATTGATTGATTGATTGATTGATTGATTGATTGATTGATTGATTGATTGATTGATTGATTGATTTACCTGTGCAGGGACAGTCGTCCTTTGGCGAGCGTGGGCGTAGTGGCAGCGACGGGCGTTGTGACGGGGCTTGCATCCACGGTGAACGGGTCAGTGTCCAGCGTGATGACCACGGCCGGCGGCGGAAGATGCTGCGTCTTCGGCTTCGACATGGCTCGGAACGCTGCCGCCAGATTCGAACGGGAACTTTCGTCGCCTAAACCCATGATCCTCGAGGCCTAACCCTCAATCGGCCGTCCTGTTCGCGTTACGTCCCACAACAGATATTTTTACGACTGAATTCAGCTGTCACCTTCCATCACCCATTGTGATTTTCATGTATACTGTTTGATTCGGTGGAGGTGGTTACAGCATGTGTCTATTTCTTGCCTTTCACGGGATCTCTTTTTTTTAGACTGTATACCTAGTCACCTGGATGGTAACCAAAGTATACATACCTGAAGCCTAACTGCTAATAGCACTGCCGAGTACCATGTTTATCACTCCTCCCTTCTTACACTGACACTCTTGTCAATATGTATGTAGGGGAGGCTGTTCCTGGCTTATATTTTCACAAACACTTATCAATAGCTTTTTGGGGGGTATCGAAGCTTCGTGATGTGCCTGCTTGCTCTCAATATGTTCACTAAGTTGTGTTTCAAAAGCCATGGATGGTATTGTGCATAGTTACATTATTATATAACTGAGCTATTATTGCAAGGCTAATTCCTTCGTTAAGTAATTCCCAGCGTCTTGCTTTTCTTTGCGGCGTCTAAAAACTTGGTACACGCACCTGAGTTTATCTCTACTCATCTAGAACCTATTGCGCCGTGGGCTCTTATGGCTTGAACGTATTGTTTAGCGTTTAGAAAATGAGGCTTACCGATCACAAAATTTTTCTTTTTTATTTTTTTTTTTCAAAATTCCTTTTAAAGCGTAGGGTTTCCAAATGCAGTACTCACTGTGTAGATAGCCTTTCTAAATAACCTGATCCACATGTAAATTATTGCTTGATATGCAATCAGTACATGATGAACTATTATTATCTGTGTATTCTTTCGAACGATAAAGAATGCAGTTCTTCAAAACTTGAAAAACATATCATTCGAGTCACCTGGCTAATCTTTTCAGCTACCTAAAACCTAACCGCTGAATGCAGGTTGATACAACACATTTCTATCAAAACATTGAAAATTTTTAAGCGTACTCAATGATCTTACGTCGGCAAGATTTTACCAAGGCATATATACCTCAGTATACGACATAACTGAACGCTTTAGCGAATGTAAATGCAAAATCTGTGATGCACCGGTTCTTTCCAAGTGATGTTCTTTCACATAAGTCATAGTTGCTACAGTGTCCAGAATAAAGACAAAAAACGGTGTGAAAATCTCATTATTTAGCCTTGCTTTCCATCAACCTACATTTGTATAGCGTACTGTCAAAAAACGTTGAATTTCTAATTCAACTTGTGGTAATTTGTGCCAAATGCTACTACGCAAGTTCGCTCATTCTTAAAGTTGTCTTCGTGTGTGCCGTGCACAGTGCGTGGTGAGTGTAATCTTAAGTTAGGTGTGATGTTATTTGTATAGGTGACTCGGCTGTCACTTTCGACTTTAGGGATAGCTCGAATTTGTCTAGGCTTTGGCTTGAATTGAGTTTGACATCGGAATTACTGCGACGTGTCGCATTCGACAAGGTTTTGCAAGTAGCCTATGCAGGCGTTGATGACGAGCGGGCATTCCGCCTCTTTTGGCGGATTTGGGGATCAAACTGCCGTATAGGGTGATGCTTTCACTCATTTGCGATATATCTTCTATGGATCACGGCACGTGATGCTCGCACTTTTAGTTAGCCTGCAAATGAAAAGAAAGGGAGGAAATAGAGACAGACAAATCAGTTAGGAGCACAGTCATTCTATTCATTAAATATATTGTGACAGTAAATTTAGTGGTTCTGCAAAAAACAAGGAAAAATATGAAGTACGACGTGTGAACATGAAGTGCGTTATGTATCGTCGTACTTTAGCTCTGTCCTCGATAATTTTTTAGTGCTATACTCCGTTTTCTTGCCATAAGCGAATACGAGAACCCTGGAATAGATAGGCGGCTTTAACGAACGAACACCACGCACATTTTTTTTTTTACTATGTGCCACGCCAGTGAAATAGATCACATTCACATTCGGAGGCTCGGTTCGCAGTCTCGCGTTCTTTGCTTTAAAAAAACTTACTCTTGTTCCGACGTACTAGGGTACATTTGTTAGCACATTCGTTAATTTCGTTATCGCGATACATTCACGCCTTCTAGCGGTAATAAAAACGTCCATCAGACCTCTTTATTACCGCTAGAAATGTCTAGCATCCGGTTGTGCCATCTCTAACAACAGTAGTAGCAGTCAGGTGTGTCATTAAAAAAATCGGCAGAACCCACCTACGTGGGAATCGACGTTATGCGAAGCATGCGGAGGGAAGGTGACCTAGTTGCAATTTTGTTTTGTTTGAACAACACTTCATGAAAAGACGCTAAGTCTATGTAAAATTGTTGCACGCACAGACTTATGTTGAAGAGTTGCATATGTTTATGTAACCAGTTGTTTGCACTTGCGCAACGATGTCAACTGGAACATGTGTATTAGCAACCCCAGAAGCTGATATAAAGTGCTCATGCTCGCGAAGATGCTGGCCCTGGACACTGCTACATAAATCAACGTCAGCGCACGGCACCCAACCACAATTGGCGTTACCCCGACGTGACGGCTGTATTAAAGGACTGCATATGTATTAATTTTTATAAAATTAGGTTTGCAGCACTAGGACCATTATTTACGTTTCGCGAAGATTAGCGTCTATTTAACACGTAGTTCCGAGACCTGGCGTAGCTCTGCGGTAGAATTCTTGACTGCCACGCAAAATGCTTGGGTTCGATTCCTGCTGGGACCCTGAAATTCATTATTTTCATTCATCGGGGGGGGTCAACGCTGCCTATGTCAGGTTTTTTTTAACACTCACATTTATTCTATGCCATCGTTGGGTCGATGCTACCGATGTTGGGTATTTCTTAACGCTTACGCGTTAAAATTGCCTCCGTGTGTTCTCGTCGTTCCCAGGTAGATACTAAGTGTCAATGACCTGTGGCACGTACCCGCATACCAGTGGCGCATACCCGCCCGTGGGTATGTGCCGCTGTCTGACGGAAAGTGTTTGACGACGTACGCGACTGGATTGTGAGATTATTCATGTCTTGACCAGCGCATCATGTTCGTCAAACCATCTTACTCTGCCCATGCTAATTTTGGTTCACGCCAAGTTAAGGGGGTAACCACGAGAGCACCAAAACGTAAGCGGATAGATAGATAGATAGATAGATAGATAGATAGATAGATAGATAGATAGATAGATAGATAGATAGATAGATAGATAGATAGATAGATAGATAGATAGATAGATAGATAGATAGATAGATAGATAGATAGATAGATAGATAGATAGATAGATAGATAGATAGATAGATAGATAGATAGATAGATAGATAGATAGATAGATAGATAGATAGATAGATAGATAGATAGATAGATAGATAGATAGATACGCTCAAAGTCGTTGAAGTTCGCTAAGAAATGCTTCGCATTTAAAAACTAGCCTAACAGGATCCCTTCGTAGCACCCGACTGAATCAATCTATAACGTACAATGCTCGAAAACAACCAGCCGTTGACGACATTCAATGCGGCAACAAAAGTTCATCAGCGGCTGTCCAGTCTCTCCATGCGTTCTTCCGACCGACAGAGCTATATATGCTTCCTGATTAAGGTGGTCTACTGCGAAGGGTCAAACCATATTGTTGCGTCTCCAAACGCCAACTGCATAGTGTAATAGAAAAGACGTTGGTTTTGCCTAATGCTTGCTGTGCTGTCGAGACCAACAGAGTCAACGATACGCGCTTTTGTGGTTTAGGTAAGTTCAAGCAATGTATCTCGGTTTCGACGTGTAGAACACGCTCGGTAGCCTGTCGATTTTGCCATATAGCACACGAGCACATATCTGCTTTGGAAGTTTGAAGATGAGGGACAATTTTCGTATAGAAAAGACAGCTTCGAAAGCATTAGTATTTGATGATTGATTGATTTGTGGGGTTTCACGTCCCTTAACCACCATATGATTATGAGAGACGCCGTAGTGCAGGGCTCCGGAAATTCTTACCACCTGGTGTTCTTTAACGTGCACCCAAATCTGGGCACACGAGCCTACAGCGGTTTCACCTACATCAAAAATACACCTGCCGGGATTCAATCTTGCGCCCTGCGGGTTGGCAGCCGAATACCTTAGCCATTAGACCACCGCGGTGGTGCAGCATTAGTATTTGAGAACTCAGTGTTGCGATGGAACACATGCGTGATTATTCAGCACACCTGAGGAAAGGAAAATGGTCATAATCATGTGTGGTGTTCAATGGTCTGAAGTCAAGGTATGGTCTACGAGTTTCAGAAAAGAGGGAGTTGATGAAAGAGTTAATTATGCCTAAAATAGCAAGCAACCTCTGTCAAAGGGTGATGTTCTTGACGCATGCTCCAACCGCGCAAAAAAAAAAAAACATACCCGGGTATCATAGGGCTGCACGAGCAATTTGGGCCTTTATTTGGTGTAGCTATATAGTGTCCACTCATCACCTCATAGTCATTCATCAGTATCTTTTTATCATCTACTGTTTTCTGTAGAGTAGCAGTTTCGAAATACAGGTCCTTCTTGTGCACATAGATCTCTCGAATTCTTTGCCGTGTCATTGATATAAGGTAAATCAATCATATATGATTACTAACTAAGAAAGACACCATACCAATCAAATATGACGTGAGAATAGAAAGCGTAGAGAGATTACAGATAACGAATTTATGAATTTGAAATTATTCCTTTAAACTAAGACAAGACCGATTGCAAATAAAGAGTAGAAGATATATGAAAACGTTTGTCCAAATTTGAAATATCTTCTACTCTTCATATTGTCCCTAAATCTGCTGTTTTGAAAATATGCGGCTCACTTTTTTTTGTGTGTGTGTGGGAGTTTTATCGGTTGTTCCAGACCACAGCACACGGCACGCTGCAACGAAGACAAAGAAGAACTACACCGCGAGTCCGAATCGACTGACCCCGTCCCGATTCTTTGACCGCATGGGTTTTAGTATACATGACCCTTCGAATAAAAGTGACAGAGGGCATAATACACGCTGCCTCAGTTCGAGAAACACGAGCGTGTAGAGCGGCAGTGCTGATCTCCCGATCGGTGTACGTCAAACGTCCATCAAGAGAGAATGGCGGCCTTCCTCTCCTTCTTTCTAAATCGATGCTTCACACACTAAGTAGCTCCACCAGCGTGCAACATGGATCGAAGAGGCAACCGTCTATTATTAGCCCTACGTTTCTTTAATCTCCACCCCCTTCCACACAAGCATACTATGATGGCATATTCTTGAGTATATGTCTCTTCGTCTATGACTTCCGCTCTCTCTCTCTGGCCTCGGGCAAGTGGTAGAGCTTGATGTCACCTGACGCGCGTAGCTTTGTCTTTCCTTTTGGCAGGTGGTTCCTTTTTGCCGTAGCAGCAACATGCGGCTGCCGACACGATCGATAAGGAGAACCCGAGGTGTCAACGCAGACCACGACTTTTCGACATCGCTTCACTTCATCATCGTCACATTTCACGCTCGGTTGTGTGTTTAGAAAAGTGGTTAACGATTTAGAGTACTAGTTACCCTACTATGGGAGAGCCGAAAGCTGTCTTTGTTCTCTCTTCATTTACGTCAAGCACATGATCACTTCAATCTGCTCGCTCTATCGTTCTAAAGACTTGTGACCAAATTGACAGACAGTTTTTCGTAAGATCACTCAGCTATTTACCAGCTTATGCGTCTTCGCTTCTGATATGCCCAACGTTAGGATAAGATGAAATTTCATTTTGCGAAATGCTTCTAACATTATAGGTTTTTCTGTGTACGGCACGTGGTCCGCGGACTTAAAACCCCATATATATTCAAATCAACGTTGTTTAAAAACTGTCCGTTAAAGGAGATTAAAAAAATCACAGCATATCCATGGAGTAAATGATGATGAGTGGGGCGAAGCATCCATCAGTCAGTCCATGTTTCCGTCCGTCCGTTCGTTCTTGCTTCCATCCCTCCGTGCGTCCATCTATGCGTCCATCCATGCGACCGTTCGTGCGTCCATCCACGCGTCTGTCCGTGCGTCCGTGCGTCGGTCTGTCTGTCTGTCCGTCCATCCATCTATCTACTGAACACTCCAAGTACCGCCATCTCACATCTTTTCATCATATATTCATCATATACGAGTACCGCCATCCAGTGGACATTCCAAGGACTAAACAAGACGTGGCTAACTACTACTGTTACTACTACTACTACTACTATTACTACTATTAAATACATCGGGAACGCACATTTCACGGCTTAAGGAGCTTCACCCCTAAGAAAATTGGTATTGAGGTCCGTTGGAGCGTGAGCTAGCCCGTATGCGGGCCGCTCCCACATCGGGACAGATAGGCCTAGCTTCTCCGCCACGTCGCGAGCCCGTTAGACTGCCTATAGTTGCGTACTAAAATCCGGAAGCGCAGCATCCCGCTTGGATGATGTAACGTCTTCAATCCATGACGCAGGGCACCACCAGAGCATCTGGTTTAAGCCGGCAAAGTCTGAGCAAATTACATCTATGTTTGACTTCAGAATTTTGGATAAACTTTGTGCAAGAGTGCGGGTTTGGGATATGCCCGGACCTGCAATAGTCCGAGAGTCAATGCCTGAGGACTGTTCAGCTTACTCTGTGGTGGCAGATACCTTTGCCTCCTCAGATAAATGTACCTTTTTGGCTCATTGTACGTCGTTGGGAGATCTTTGTTATGTTAGAAATATTGTCAGGCTGCTCAGGGTGCAAAATCGCTTAGGAAACAAAAACGCCTAGAAATTCTTGATAAGAAAAAACGTCGTTTGACTGGTTGGCTCATACTGTGCAAATTGCAATAACGCAACGCAAAGCAACCAAGCCTGTAACTTTCATACAGGTTGCCTCACTTTGCGTTGTATTTTTCTTGTACTTCCTGCATTTAGTTATTACTTGCACTTGGGAATTCAGTTTATGCGGCTATTTCACAACTATTTTTCTTTGTCAGTGTCTTTTTTGTTCCTGGCTGTTTGCCACTGAGATGGAGGCTTCGTATTTCTATGCCCAGCATAATAACCAGATGAAATTTTTCTTTTTCAAACACTTTTTTTGCAAATAACCTTTGTTTCGTCAGACGAGTCTAATGATGTTCCCGATTGTCGTTGGGTTTATGCGGAGCTAGAAACAAAATAACAACTACGAAAAAAAAAGCGCTACGAGGCTTTCAGAAAAGAAGGAACGCAATCAACAAAGGCTACGCCTGGTTTTGTTGATTTTCATGCAAGCCTTTGTACACGTTTCATTGCGCAGTTTGCACTTGATGCTTCAGTGTTGGCTCAATCTTGTATAGCGCGTTATAGAAATAAGTGAACACTTTAAGCAGGAAAAAGAGCTCACTAGGAACAAAACACTGATTCTAATTTTGTAATAATTTTGATGAAATTTGTTACTTAAAAATGCTGAAATAAACACCCTACCCGTCAAAAGCATACGCATCAATTGTTGTTTTATTGTTTTATTCCCCACTGATTACCTTTATGATCTATCTATCTATCTATCTATCTATCTATCTATCTATCTATCTATCTATCTATCTATCTATCTATCTATCTATCTATAATCTTGAGACCACAATAGTCTTGAGAATTACCTCCATTCGACGATGCGCTTGATTTGTTCTATTTCGCGCACCACGCACAACAACGCGAAGAAAGTCAACGCGCCACTGGGCGATGCACTGGCGGGCAAATAAAGTGAAATTCACCGTTTTCGAGAACATAACTACGCTCATCCGAGCGCCTGCATGAGATCGTTATTCAAAACACGAAAATCGTAAAATAACAGCGCGACAAACGACGGGCTAACAAACGGAGGCAAACGAGCGACAAATAGCGCTCGTTCGTCTCTGTGTGTTCGTCCGTCATTTTTTTCGCGCTGTTATTTTACGATCAAGAATAACCAACTAGCCCGATTTGGTGCTATTGTAAATAAAGGAAAAAAACTGCTAAACGACGAGAAAAAGGTCCATCACTCTTGCAGACGTCGACGCAAGTTGCGAAAACCTACGCAGAGCTAGCTTTTTTTCCTTTTGTTCTTTTTCTGCACAGTGCATGCGCCTCGTAAGAGAAATAAACATCTGTTGAAGCGGATGCCACCTCGGTCTCTCTCACAACGCCCGTTCTCCGCGTGTCTAGTCCGCAATATTTTATTGCTCGAGTCCGACGTTGCACGGGCATTCTTTTCTTTATTTTGGCGATCTTAAAAAAGCCATTTGCTCTCAGCAAGTTTCTCAATACTCTACTTCTTGCAAACAGCTTCTTGTCCTGAAAGCACGCAATCTGTTTTTCGTCGGCACCACTGCCACCATTTACTCCCCCCCCCCAATAAAAAATATAACAAAATATTGGCATATATACCTTCATAAGGCGCGGTTCCTCTTCAAGTGTGCATTCCTGAAGTAGTGAGCCTAAAATATATTGCCTCTTGCGCCATCTAGAACCTTGTCGGCATTCCTCATTGCCAACGCCATGACCATTCCCGCTTTACTTCTCTTTTTTCTTACGCTAAGGCTTCAGCTTTAGATGAGAACTGCGTATCTTCGTACTTTGAAATCGCGAAACACAAATTTTTGCATGTTAGTACCGCGAGCACCGTCGTCTTTCTCTTCATAAATTCTCTGTGTGTGCTCGCGCTTGTAGTGAGCAAAAGAGAGACGGGAGGGGAGCGGTTAGTTTAACGTTTTTCTCCTCAGCTATAGTATTGAAGAGATTATCGATATACGAAACGTCAGCACCACAATCGGGGAAGTTAGAGTGCCGCCCCCTTTTCCATAGTAGCTTTTTGATATTTTTCACCTATGTTTCTCTTACCATTTATCTTATTCTGACCTAATAAATTTCATTTTTGCGTTAGAAGAAGACTAACACTTGCCTCAAAAAATCAAGGCAGAATGACGATTTAAACTGCTAAGTTACAGGATAAAAATGAACTCTGCACTAGAGGTGCTTCCTCTTCAGCGTCTTCGTTTCTTGCGCACTTTTAAATAGGTTAATTTTCTTGATCTGGTCTCTGTTGATTATATATTTTATGTTAGATATCCAAGCCTGTACCCACGCGGTAACATAGTGGTTACAACGCGCGGATGAAGAATCAATGAATGAATGTTTATTTCACTGAGACACGGGAAATATGTCTCGAGCGAAAAGCTACACGCGCCAGTGAATATCAAAAATAATATTGTGTTTTGGTAAATGATATGAAATAGAAGATATATATATAGTTTGTTTTATCTTCAAAATAAATACAAGCTCTACCCACAGCCATCCGTGCTCCACCCCACAAAAGTTTGCATATATGTCTCATCCTATTGCATTTCTTCATTTTCGTGGCGTCAAGAATTATACACGTATTTCAGGTTGGTGCCCTTCTTATAAAGACTCGTCTTTATATATGCCGCTGATTTTGAATTGAAAACTTGAGCTTCTTGACAAATGTAGGCAAAGATTCCGGGAAATGCGATATTTTGAGTACAGTGACGAAGAACCTTTATTTTCAATGTACGTAATATTTACATTAGCAGATTACAACGGAAACGCTTTGGCACGACGTTGCTGTACACATGAACGGAATGCTAGGGACAGTTCTGGGGGCAGAGCTTGTATGTCTTCTAACGTTTTAACCGAGCATAAGCGCAAGGCCCGTTTAAACAGGCCACGTGCTTTGTGATGACTGCGGGAAATACGATGATCAACAGGCTACAACCGATGTTATTTATTTATTTATTTTGTTTATTTATGAATACTGCAACCCTAACATAGGGTTTTGGCAGGGTGGATATACATTTAATAAGTTTACAAATCGGCAAACAAATAAATATAAAACAGGTAAGGCATTTACACACTTTCATAACGAAAAAAAAAGAACAGTGGTTTTTAATAAACCGGCATAAGAACATATAGAGAAATGAGCGCTAAATTCAAGATGATCACAAGTGGAGAATGGTTACAGTGATTGAAATAAACAACAGGAGCACATGTCATAGAAATTAGACACTCGCTGCTAGAGCTGCGCAGCAAAAAGGTTCAAGGATGACTGGGAAACAACTTAATTACTAAGGTTATTCCATTCGGTAATTGTCCTAGGGAAGAACGAATACTTGAATGTGTTATTACGGGTGGAAAATGGGGTTATTGTAAAGGCATGCCTCTGCCTTGTGATATATTCTGTGGACAAATGAAGTATATGTGATAAGTCTAACTTAAAATAACCTTTAACTAACTGAAAGAAAAATTTCAATCTTAATACTTTATTTCGTTGTGTAGGTGTTGGTAGGTTAGCTTTTGCTAATAAACATGTTATTGAAGTACGACCAAAACTGTTATAAATAAACCTAACAACTTTCTTTTGAATTTTTTCCATTTCGCTGATATTTTTTCTGGTGTAAGGGTACCAATTAATGGATGCATAATCTAAAGTGGGTTGAACAATTGCATTAAATGCAACAAGGCGAACGGTGGGAGTGGAGTGCTTAAGAGCTCGTCTAAGATAAAATAATTTATAATTTCACGAGCTTATTACAGTGTTAATATGTCTAGTCCAGTTAAGGTCATTCAAAATCCAAAGACTAAGGTACTTGTAGTGTTGTACCTCCTGCAAAAAAAACATTATTGGCTGAATATGCAAAATGAAGAGTGTTACGTTTATGGCACATTTTCATGAAAACGGTCTTTTTAAAATTAACTGACATCTGCCGTTTATCGCACCAACGAATGACCTTTTGAAATGCATCGTTTAAATGAATTTGATCAGCGTGGTTTTCTATTTCCGAGTACAGGATGCAATCATCCGCATATAACCTAATTTTTACAGGTATATCATGTGATATATCATTTATAAACAATAAAAAGAGGAGGGGTCCGAGCACAGAGCCTTGGGGAACACCCGAGTCAACCGGTACTGTACGAGAACAATGGTCATTGAAAAAGACGTACTGTTTTCGATTCGAAAGATAACCGGAAATTCAATTTAGAAGCTGAGTATTCTTAAGAATTAAATCCAATTTGAAGAGTAATTTATTGTGAGAGACCGTATCGAAAGCTTTAGCAAAATCCATAAAAATTGCATCTACCTGTTTTCCGGAATTTATAGATAGTGCGAAATCATGAACTGTAGTTACCAGCTGAGTACAAGTAGAAAATCCTTTCCTGAATCCGTGTTGTGAACCTGACAAAATATTGTGCTTATCTAGGAATTCTGAAATATGCTTATGTATTATATGCTCAAGTAGTTTACAGGAAGCTGAAATTAATGAGTTCGGCTGATAGTTCATAACAGAATGAGGATTTCCACTCTTATGTAGGGGCTTGACTTTAGCAGTTACCCAGTCATCCTTATACGAAAAATTCTACGAAAAATTCTCGTAAACAAATTTCTCAAGCTACAAATGGCACTCGCACAAATCACGCGCAGGCGTGCTGTCAATGCTAACGCCAAGTTGAGCAATGGTTATTTTTGTAACATAAGAAAAGGCGACCAGAAAACACACTGTGAATTTCGTTAAACAACACTTTTTTGCAAGCATTTCATATTGAAACAGATTGGTGCCATTTCGAAAAAAAGACTAACGAAATTGAGAGACATCCTTTGAGAGACTGTTTTTCGTCCCATTGTGACGAAACGTCGTAAACTTGCAGGGTAAACGAACCATAATGAGTAACTCCCCTTGAAAACATAAACCTGTACGCACATTGGTGAATTAGTGTTGCGTTATGGTCATCATTGTTAGAATCACTGGTTAAAAAATCGCCGTACAAGAACAACGCAAAGATGATTAACCAGCAAAGTTGAAAGTGCAGAAGTGGTGCTTATTACTAGCTTATATTTGTGTTCGGTCTATGCTTTTGATTTTCTATAACATTATCTAAGAACGTGTCCTTCAACTTAACGTTAGGCGGCGTTGCGCACACTTAATCGATTTTGTGTGTAGCCATTCGTTTTGCGATGGACATCATTGCTGGCTAAGGACGCTGGACCAAATTCGCATATAAACAATCGCACGGGTGAAGACCCTTCAAGCTACAGAAAATTCTAGCATTGCCTCTTCATTATAGTTTCAGCACACTCATAGAACGCCACATAAAACGTGACGTGGACATAACTTGTTGGCGCTTCTTCGATGCTGGCGTAATACAGACACATCACTAGAGTATATCGTTCGCATAAACTCAGAACTATACCCTGCCATCCTCACTTTGTTCGCACGTGCCTACTGCTTTTAATCTTATCACGCAACAAAACCTATGCACGCGAAAAAGGCAGCCTGCGTCTTTGATACAGCAACTAATCTGTCCTTAACATGTGGCGTATGTACCCTGGTATGCCAAAGATGTCAGGATGGTAGCTTTGAAATGTTTCTAGATCACACTGGACGAGGAACTTCGCTATAAGTGCCCCAGCATTTCTAAGCGTGATGCTTGAGACAAAAAAAAAAACACTGCGTAGCACTCCAAGCGTACTCTCGCACTTAATTCATTGATCATTGAAATGTGTAACTACCTTAGCTGCTCAGACATTGAGACAATACGAAAACAGTCTCAATAATGAAATGAGTAAGCCTCTACATCACTTCCATGCATGAAATCAGGAGCCGCAAGGCAGAGCCCCACACATATGTTCCGCGAGTTCTTAAACGGCTGCACTGAAACTCATCCTTTTTTTTCCTTTTTACTTTTCTTCTTCGTGCCGTGACTCATGAGTGGAAGCTTGCGTGTTGCAGTGTAATGCGGCAATCATATGACTTCTCATACAGCACACTCTCTCTATTCGACATTAGGGCCAACACTCTGTGATGACTCGACAAAAACCACACAGTTAAGGGTAGAGAAAATGAGACTAGGTTAACGAGACTATATATTCGGTTGGCTACCCTGTACTGTGAAGTAGACAAACATTTTGAAAGGCGAGAAACATTTTTGGAGTAACGAACTGGATGATTTTGTAATTACTGTGAATTAATGTGTGCAGACGCTGCGAAATTCTGTGAATACTCAAGCGCTACGCCATGTATCGCATTTGAAACATTTCACTCAAACATATTTTTTTAATTAACCCGTCCGCGGTGCAGCTTACCTTTTGAAAATGTTACCACGTAAACAGAACAACTACACCTTAGCTACTGCGTCTGTTTTTCAAAGGCAGGTCGCTTTCAAGGACCTTATCGAGGGCACTAACTAATCCCAGCGTTAGTAACGTTAGGAAGCGTTAACTGTAGCCAAATAAAGTTTACAAGCGCCAGAAACTATAATACATATATTTGTGAGGTTCAACGTCCAACACCACAATATTATTATGAGATACGTCATAATGGAGGGCTCCGGAAATTCGGACCACCTGGAGTTCTTAAACGTGCACCTAAATGTAAGTACATGGCCCTCAAGCCTTTTAGCCTCCATAAAAGATGGACTGTCACGGCTGGTATTCGACCCAGTGGCCTTACAGTCTGCTGTACAACAAAATAACCACAAGATCATCATGGCTGGTCCCTGAAAATAACTGAACTATATGTAGGATATCACATTGACGCTTTCACGTATCTTGCGTCCCTCGAGTTTTGTATCCCACCACCACCACCACCTTTTGTATCCCTTCATGTGTCCATTTGTTCGGCCCAAGCGTAACTAGGATGGCGAACTGCTTCTAACTAGATGCCCACGTCTTATTTGAACAAGCTCCCGTCAACTTCCACAGAACTTGATGTCGGGGAACCACTTCGAAAAATTCGAATTTTTGTGAACTGAATTTTTTTTGGAAAATTCGCATAAGTCTTCTTTGTGTATTTGTTTCAAGTGTGCCCCGCCGTGGTGTTCTAGTGACTAAAGTACTCGGCTGCTGACACGCAGGTCACGGGATCAAATCCCGGCTGCGGTGGCTGTATTTCCAATGGAGGCAGAAATGTTGTGGGCCCGTGTGCTCAGATTTGGATGCACGTTAAAAAATCCAAGGTGGTCAAAATTTCCGGAGTCCCCTACTATGGCATCTCTCATAATTATATGGGGGTTTGGGGACGTTAAACCCCACAAATCATTCTATCAATAATTGTTTCAAGCGGGTGGACGCCAGTTCTCCTTTCGCAAGAGGAGTTTGCGCTATTGGTATTTGACCTGAAGCCAAGTGCGCGGGCATGACTCTTCCTGCTTTGGGGGGAGTTAGCAGTAGCATGGAGGAGAGAAGCTAAGGTCCACGCCTCTTTCTGCCAATAAACATTCTTCTCTTTTCCTCGGAATTTATCAATCTGAGGGCCCAACTTGGGCCCTCAGAATGATAAATTATCAGAATGATGAATGTTATTTATCAATAATTTATTTTCAATTAATTTTGAAATAATAATTATCAACTATTATTGTTAGTTTTTCAATTATACAGTTATTCTTCATAATTTATCAAGAAAGAACACTTACGAAAAACATTGTGTCCAAGAGAACCTCGCAGCCAGTACGGCAAATGTAAAGGCAGATTGGCAGCGCCATAGAGTGCTTTGTTACTCTTTTTTTAAGCCTGTCCTTCGCTTAGCAATAGATGGCGTCAAACACCAAACAACTGTCATTGTTTCCGAGCACGCTTGGAGAGCCCGCGCTGCATTTGCGAAGAGAGTAACTGCGGAGTTCGGATAGCGTGGCCAGAGACGAACCTTTAGCGAGGGTGTGAACTTTGGCAACAGCGTATACACACGGGGCTTGTGAAAGCACAGCCCACGCCTACAACATCGGCCTCAATTCATACACGCCGGTCGCGCAGCTTTCCGCGCACACGAGGCGATGCCGTTTCCCAACTGGCGCCAGCCCGAGCGCTTGCACAACGAAGCGACAGCCGGGTAAACGACAGTGCATCGGAGCGAACGCAATACGCTACGCATTGTTTTCCTCCGGCGCTGAGGGGCGTAATATGTTATTTGTCCGTGGCATTTCGAGACCGCTGTTTCCTCACTGCGGTGCCAAAGTGAACGCTACGCTGCATTCGCAAGCTTCGTCCTCTCATATGCATACTCTTCTGTACAGTTCTTTTCTTTTATTTTCCAATTTGGCGTTCCCACGAAACTGAAGATTTCTTCACTGCACCGCGGCTTTCGCTCGCTGCTGAAGATGTTGCGCCGGAACAAGCGATGTCAAGTTGTCGGGGAAAAACTGCACCCGTCCCAAGTTTGCGCATTAACAATTTTATACTGCGAGGTTTCAACCCCCCCAACCCCCCGAGTACATTATTCAGAAACGCCTGAGAATAGTTGTTCATGCATACTGAACACGCGCGTTGTTTGGGCAATGGTTTTGAGTTTGGAGGTTTACCCCATGTCCTGTCCTTACCCCTCTTTGTTTCATCATTCCGTGGTGTTTCATAAATAAGGGGCATAAAAAGTCTGAAGCTGTTGACTTTCACGCCTTGGCGTGCTTGCCTAACCTCTGGACCAAGCGCACGCTCAATAATGTAAACGCTCGCTAATTTTTATTTACATGAGGCTGAATTCACCTAGCTTTCCCTTCACTAGAGCTTCATTTCATTTGATGGCCTTTTTGATGATATACGTACGTCGTGATTCGCCAGGCCTAGGAAGGAGGAGGAAGCAACAAAAGGGAGAAGGCAGAGGGGTTAACCAGAAAGACATCCGGTCGGCTACCTGACACTTGGGAATTAGGGAAGGGGACAAGAAAGATGAGAAAGAGGGAAGAGATGGAAAAGAAAACAAAAAAAGGGGGGGAGGAGACTGCCAGTAATTTCACTGCAGCGTGTAGAACTCTACCGCATGTCAGAGGCGTTCGCACAAGCCTGTCTTTCTCAGGAAACACAGCAGGGCTTTCACTGCCTTGTGGGCTGTCGAGGTATGTGGACGTTGCTGTAATAGCACCTGCACAGAAAGAGGCCGATCATCCAGTCGCCGCATTTCATTGGCAAGTACTTGTCTATCTGAGGCAAATCGAGGACAATGGCACAGCAGGTGTTCGATATTTTCGTCGGTGCCGCAAACATCGCACGCCGCACTGTCAGTAATTCCGATAAACGTGGTATAAACTTTCGTGAAAGCAACTCCCAGACAAAGGCGATAGAGAAGCGAAGCTGCACGTCTATGTAGGCCGGGTGGAGGCCGGAGTTGTAGTGAAGGGTCGAGCTCGTGCAGTCTTGTACGTCGTATGCTTGGTGTGTTCCACTCAGTCAGTGTAAGACTGCGGGCCAGTTGACGAATCTGCCTCGCCGCATCCGCTCTTGAAAGCGGAATCGGAACTCTGTTCGCTTCTTTATGTGACGTGCGAGCAGCATGATCTGCAGAATCATTGCCACCTATACCACAATGCCCAGGTAACCACTGAAAGACGATGTCATGGCCTTTTTGTATTAAAAGGTGGTGAAGTTTCGCGTTTTGGTAGGTCAACTGGTCGTGACATCTGCGTCGGAGAACTGATATCAGACACTGTAACGCTGGTATTGAGTCAGAAAACACAGCCCATTTACCTGGTCTTTCTTTCGAATTGATGAGTTCCAGTGCATTGCGCAGAGCCTCGGGTTCTCTTCGAAACGTTTTTGTATATTTACATTCAATATCTACCGAAAAAAAGTGTATCGTCATCACTTATTCTTTATTGTTCGTTCTCGTAAATTCTCTTTTACTGGCAACAGCAATCAGTATCTGGTCGCCGTAACCGTGAGAACAGAGACAGATAAGTTGTATGGGAAAAGAAGGGAAGTTTACCAGGCTGAACCCAACTAGTTGTGTTACAGTAGTGAAGGTGAACAAAAGACGAGGGGGAGAAAGAAGTGTACACATCGCACAACTCATACATGCAAGAAAAAAACTCACAGCGTCCCTTATAGATTCGCTTAAGACAACTCCAAGGCGAAAGCTTTAGTTTTATTCTCTGGTTGTATCGATCCCTTCTACACTAAGGCTTTGTGCACTCAGTGTAGTTTTGCACGGAGGAGGAGGAGGAATAAATGAGGAAGGACAGGGAGGTTAGCCAGTTCTCAAACCGGCTGGCTACCCTGTACTTGGGAGGGGGTAAGGGGGATAAAGGATGAGAGAAAAGAGACTTTGTAAACAAAGAGGAGAGAGAAGGTCATCAGACGATCCACGACGCTGTTTACAGTCTGTCTCTAAGACCACTTGCCCGCAGAAAGCGCAACAACGCTCTCAATGCCTTGCGTGCAAAGTACGGTCTCGGCCAGTGTCCTAATACCCTTTCTTCCGACAATTGGCGATTGTCTATTCTATCTAAAGCTTTCGACAGTTCTTTTCTTGGCACGCTGAAGCGAGGACACTCACAGAGAAGATGGGAGAAAGTCTCTGCGCAGCCACAGTTGTCACATGTCGGGCTGCTGGCCATTCCGATTCGAAACGAACAAGCATTCGTAAAGGCCACCCCAATCCACAGACGGCACAGAAGTGTCTTCTCTGCTCTGGTTATTCCTGATGGAAGACGGAGCTGTAGGTGTGGGTCCAAATTATGAAGGCGGACGTTGGTGAATGCCGGTGAATTGCCCTGAGCGAGTGTCAGTTCTCGTGCAAGTGATCGAAGCCTTGCAGCGGCGTCCATTCTTGATAATGGTATAGCTACACAAGGAGCATCATCATGAGCAGTTCGGGCTGCTTCATCTGCACGGTCGTTTCCATCAATGCTGCAGTGGCCTGGTATCCATTGATACGCTATGTCATGTTGTTTCTCTATAGCCCGGAGATGAAGCAGTCGTATTTCAGCAATTATCTGTTCGTTTGGTCCATGACGATATGGCGAGGCAGTGCTCTGGAGAGCTGCTTTGGAGTCGGAGAATATTGACCATGTCTGTTGCGGTTCTTCAACTAGGAATTCCAGAGCGGCACGAATGGCGGCGAGTTCTGCCGCCGTGGATGATGTCAGATGCGAGGTCCTGAACTTTATCGCGATGGATTTCTCCGGAATTACCACTGCGCCTGTGGAACTTGTTGAAGTGACCGACCCATCCGTTTAAATGTGAATGCGTCCACTGTGTTTGAAGTGAAGTGAAGTTTATTTTTCCTTTCACACAAAGGGGGTAGCCGGGGCTAAAGGCTGGAGTGCCTGACAGAGGCCTCGGCTCCCTTGTACAGTCTGACATAAATAAACGAAAACACATAATTGCAGTGTTAGCTGCATTTGCCAGTGTAACACAATGCTGCCAAGCATGCAGCGTAGACAAAATACAAAGCATTATAAATATACAGAATATAAACTTAATACAAGCTTATACAAAGCACAAATCAGATTCGAGTAAATATTTCTTTGTTTGTTTTTTGAATAATTTCAATGCAACATCAAAATCAACATCCGTCAACATTTTATTAATAACCACAGTGACCTGATAATTTAATTTTTGTTTGCCATAGTTTGTGCGCGTTTTGGGGACCCGGTGGATTTGTTTTCGAAAGTGATATGCATCGTTAGACAAAGTAAAGTCTTGAGTGTGCAGTTGATTGCTCTTAATATATTGCAACAGTCGAAAGAGGTAGACTTGGTTCGCTTTAAGCAGATCGTAAGTACGGAACAATGGCATCGTGGAAAAGTCTTTGGGTCTGCCACGGTACCCATGAATGCACCGCAAGGCTCTCTTTTGGAGTACTAGTAGTTTTTGATAGTTAGTAGGCGTAGTTGTTCCCCATACGAGAATACAATAGGTTAACTTAGTATACACAAGCGCATAATACATCTGCAGTCTCAACCACACGGGTACCAGACAAGCTACTTTGTAGAGACAGCCAACACTTTTACTTATTTCAGATGCTAATTTTGACACATGTGTGTTCCATGAAAGGTTCTGGTGGAACCAGACACCAAGAAATTTAATGCAGTTTCTCATGCAGAAACAGTAATGTTGTTTGTTTTAGGGCCAAATTTGACAAATTTTTCTCTTTTGCATTCCGGGGATGGTTATCAGGGCTTCCAGTGGATGTAGACACCACAATGGTAATGACGGTCTTGCTGCGTGCGTGAAGGTCGTGGGAATCACCGTGCGATGTGGGGCAATAATAGAGCAGAACGCAGAGCGTGGTCTGGATGTTGGAAGGGAGGCGAGGTGATGCGATTGAATCCGGGTGGCATGTCTTATGTGCGTTCTTAAAGCATCGACACGAATGTAGGTTGTGATAGGGTGTTCATGAGCGATTGCGACAGTCGCTGCTGAGGATGCGCATCTCGGCAGCCCGAGGCATATTCTCAGTGCTTGAGCTTGTAATGACTGGAGGACGTGTACGTTTGTTATGCCGGCCTTGCCAAGCACAGGTAGGCTGTAGCGCCTGAAGCCAAGAAAGAGTGCAGCATACAGTTGAAGCATGGCTCGTACCGATGCACCCCATGATTTTCCCGCATGAAACCTTAGGACGTGGGTGATCATGGTCAGTTTCTTATTGTAAGCGATATGAGGGCTCCAACACAAATCACGATCTATTATTAATCCCAGGAAACGGTGAGTCTTTTGATAGCTGATCATGTGTCCATTAATTTTGATGCAGTATGGCGTCATTGTCTTGCGCGTGAACGCAACCAGTGAGCATTATTCAGATGACAGCTCCAGTCTTCGTCCTTGAAGGTAGTTTGACGTCAGTGTAGCCGCTGTCTGAAGCCTGGCTTGTACGTGTAGACGCGTGACCCCTGATGCCCAGATGCAGATGTTGTCCGCGTATATCGACAGATGTACGGAGTGTGGCAGGACGTCAACGAGGCCGATGAGCACAAGGTTGAAAAGTATGGGGCTTAGGACCCCACCTTGAGGTACGCCGCGATAAGTATGATGTTGCCTTGTTGCGCCATCTTCTGTCTGAACGAAGAAGGTTCTGTCCTTCAAATAGCTGTAGATCCATTGGTAAACGCGGCCTCCCAATCCAATGCTGCCCAAGGCGTCCAGGATAGTTTCATGTAGCACATTATTGTATGCAGCCTTAATATCCAAGAAAAGTGCCGCTGATAATCTCTTTAGGCTTTTCTGCTGTTGTACAGATGTGACAAGATCAACAACATTGTCTATGGAAGACCGTCCACGTCGAAAGCCGGTCAAAGCATCGGGGTATATATTGTTATGTTCCAAGTACCACTCCAGGCGAGTCAGCACCATTCTCTCCATCACCTTTCCGAAACAGCTGGCAAACGCGATGGGACGGTAGGAGGCCATGTCCAGAGGCGATTTGCCTGGTTTGAGCAGGGGCACAAGGCGGCTGCACTTCCACGAAGGAGGAACCAAACCGTTGCTCCGCGAGTTATTGTATACAGCTAGAAGGGCACGCCGAGCTGTTCGTCCTAGGTTAGCAAGGGCCGTGTAAGTGACTCCATCGGGTCCAGGCGATGACGAGCGCTTGCATGCTGCCAATGCTGCCTGAAGCTCCTCTAGAGAAAACATATTGTCCATCCGAGTGTCTCTGGACACCGGCGCGTTCCGTAGGTTACTCATGTTGATCCCGGACCCCTTGTTTGCAACCCTGGCACAGAAGTCTTCCGCTACATCGATTTCACGCCAGCTTTGGTGGAGAGCAAGGCATTTGAACGGACGATGCTGTTGTGGCAATGTTCGTAGGCCGCGGATTATTCTCCATATTTGCGAAAGAGGTTTGTGGGGATCGAGCGACTCGCATAGTGAATTCCATCGTAGCGGCTGTAGTGCATTGATTCGACGTTGAATGTTCTTTTGTAGACGTCTCGCTTCCCTCAAGTCGTAGATGGATTTCATGCGCCTATAACGTCGTTCGTCGCGACGACGGATTGCGCGAAGTCGCTCCAACTCCACCTCATATTTGAAAAAATCTGGCAAAGGTCCACAATTAAACGTTGCCTCTTGGATAGCGGCCTTCATTATACCTTCTAGGCTTTCAAGAGAACCTTCTTGGTTTCTCTCGCATTGCTTCTCTGTGGATGATCTGTACTTTGACTGGTCCGTGATGCGGGCGCGATTTGCGACTTGCTTAGCCCCTTGATCTTTATATAGGTGGGGATGTGGTCACTGCCATGCGTTTCATTGTCCGCAAACCACTTCACCTTGGTACTTGGGCTACTTGACACGAAAGTTAGGTTGAGACAGCTACTATACGTCAGACCCCGTAAAAACGTGGGAGTGTCGTCATTTAAACAATATAGTTGGTGGTCAGATGCAAAGGAGGACACATTTCTTCCCCGACGGTCCATCTTCTGGCTTCCCCACAGGAGATGATGAGCGTTAAAATCACCGGTAATAATCCATGGCCCAGGTGTCGCTGATATAATGGCGCTTAATCTTGCTGGGTCGAAGCGGCCTGAAGGCGAAATATATACTGCCACTAGCGTGAAGTTCACGTTCTTACGTTTAACTGTCAGGCACACGTATTGGTTGCTGTCGTCCGGTGTTACTGGATGCTCAATATATGTGAGTTCGCACCTGATGTAAACAATGACCTTACTGGTTTTGTTACGGGTTGCAGATATGAAAGCCTCGTATTTAGAAAGTAGTATAGCATTGTGAAGACGTGGTTCACAAATTACGATGATTGGAAACTGATTCTTGACAACATCAGGTCGAAAATCCGAAATGCGGGGTTTAAGACCTCGGGCATTCCATTGGAAAATGATGCCTCTTTCACTTGTTTACGGAAGGGCTGCAGAAAAAGAGCCATGGTGTTTCTCTAGATTTGTTAGCACCGGATTCAAAGCGTCCAATATTTGAAGAGCGCTGTGGGCAGCCGGAGTCTCAATATTATTTAGGAGTACTCGAATTGTCTTCATGAGGGTCTTAATCACGTCTATTATTTCGTTATCTTGACTGTCACGACTTACTCGCTCTGAAGTAGCTTTCAGCGGACGATGCTGCGGCTCTACTGGTGGTGTCACGGACGGCAGCGCTGGCCACGCGTCAGGGTCAATGTTTCTTGCGTCTTTCTGAGGATGCTTGTTGTTTGCACTGGTTGATGCTTGTGGTGGTGAGTGCGTGATATGGGGTAGCGGTGTATCCCTGGCCTTGGCAGAGGATGTCCTAGGAGTTTTCCTATGGCGCGAACGCCGACGTCGCACTTTGGCAGCAGCCTCCCTGTGGGTGGAACCGTCTCTGGCCATCTGCCTCAGCACTTGCATCTCCTTCTTCACATTTGGGCACTGCTTTGATGACACCTTGTGAGGACCTTGGCAATTGCCGCATTTGCGATGTTCTGCCTGGCAGGCTTCCGTGTTGTGCGACTCCGAGCATCGGGAGCACACAGCAGAACTTGTGCAAACAGCGCTCGCGTGTCCTATTTTACAGCACTTCCGACACTGAAGAGGTTTCGGCACGAACGGCCGTACTTTGTGTCAAAAATGACCAACTCTTACTTGAGTTGGGAGGCTGTCACCCTTGAAAACTAGTTTCACGCATCGTGAGTTCCCGAGACGGCGGGCTTGCGAGATTATAGTAGCTTCCGTCACTGGTTTGATTAGAGAGGGAAAATCAATATCGCTGATAGAAGTGTCGACGTCGTAGATAACGCCTGCCCTAGAGTCCTTGCCATCAGGTATGGAAGAACGTACGTTGATGTTCCCCAGCACATTCACCTTGGTCAATACGTCGAGAGCAGTACGTTGCGTAACGTCTATCGCCAGAACGTTCTTGCGGCCATTGATTCTCACGTCTGTTATTTGTCCCGGAACGAGCGCCTCAAGTGACATAGATGTGACCTGGCGATTAAGTCGGTTCATGCTGTCAGCGGCATTCAGCGGGACAAACAAAATAGTGTGAACCGGCGGCTCTTGAATATTTGTGGTGGCCTTACTTTGGGAAGGAGATGTCGTGAGCAGCCTTCTCTTCGCCTTGTGTCTTGCCACGGGCAAAAAGTCACTTTCATCGGACCTCTCATCACTGGCTGTAGAGTATATCAGCGTGTCCTCCCTGTCGACGTCACTTGGGCGGCCGGAGCGCTTTTTTAGAGTGGCCACAGACGACGCAGAACGTATGGGTGGAGGCCCTGGTAATTCTACGTCCATTTCCGCAGGCAGAAGAGCGGCGTATTCCACAAGCACCAAAGAAAACGAGAAAAAATAACAGAGACTGAAATCAGCGTTCCACTCAGGAAAAACTTCTTCTTCTTTCACGGCCTCCGTTTTGCATGGCCTCCGGGACTGAAGGGAATCGAAGATTTCTGCACCTAACGTGATTTTTCTGTACCTCCGAGATCAACCCACAAACCAATGATGTCAAGTGAAGACGTCATCACGCAGCATCGGGTTATATTACGTCAAAGTGACGTCATGGTGACGTCGCAAATTATGACAACTCGTGACGTCATCATGTCTGACGCCTTCACGTAATTTTTTCCATCGCTCGTATTGAAGCCGATAGTCACTGAGCGCTTGAGGCACAAGCGTTTATCGTCCAGTTCGTCACTAGCGGCATACTATAGGCTGGCACTTTGAAACGTAACAACGCTTTTAGGTGAGTTATTCGTTCACGTTAGGACATGCAGCGCCAGCAAACGGCAAAGGCTTCAGATACAGAGCTGTTTTAAGCCTTGTGAATAGACTATGTAGCCACCGGACAAAAGAATCACGGGCGAGACCTCAAGCAAAACTGATCCTGCTGCGGAAAGATGACATCACGCGCCTTGACCTTTCTTTTCGTCTACATTGGGTTTTCGGCAATATGCAGTTATTTAAATACGCTGGGTGTTCACTTCAACGAACTAAAACGAAGATTCTCTGCAGCCATTGGTGACAAACAAAGAAGGCAGACGGCACCGTTCTTTCAATGCTTTCTTTAAAAAACAATGAAAGAAGGTACAGGCGTACCAAGTGGATTCTTGATGTTAGAGTAACAAGGCGTATGCAGAAAAAAGATACAGTGCAGAATTGATAAGCTGCAGAATCAAATATGGAAAAGCTTTTGCGAGTCACTGTACTTTTGCAAGCCAATTTCTCGTGTAAGGGGAACTCAACAGGGTTTTTTCTCACGCGCCCAGCAATGACGTCCCTTCAAGGATCTTGCACTTTGTCAAAACCACCGAGAAAACACCAGCGGGACACTCCTACTATCCGATATGCTTTTATGCGATATTCCGGGTCTACGAGATATGAGTATGGGTGCACCATTTTGTCTGGAAGAGCTAGAAGCTGCCATGACAATCTTGGGACTTTCCTCTTCCCCAGGACTCGATGGAATAACGTATATGATTCTGCGTCACCTAGGCCAAGCATCTGGACTACAACCGCCAAACCTGTTTAATCGGTCATGGGAAGAATTTGTCGCACCTCAAGAATGGAAACGCAGCCGTCTAGCGTCACTTCTAAAAGCAGGAAAATCTCCTCTGGTGCTAACATCATACCGGCTTGTAGCTCTCGTGACCTGTGCTGAAAAACTCAGGAAGCCCGTGAGAATCATTCGCTCCTTGAGTTTTTGGATTGGCAGAATATTTACCTCGACTCCATGGTGGGATTTCGGCGAGGCCGTTCATCGATTGATAACGTCGTCGATGTGATGTCATCAGTAGAGTAGCAGAAATTCAGAAAACGACTAGCATTTGCCCTCTTTCTTGATGTGAAAGGTGCATATGACAACGCTTCCTACCAAGCTATATTACACACGCTACTGTTAATTGAATGAGAAAGGCGAATATTTCAGTAGATCTGGAGCTACCTGATATGAAGATCCTTTTTTTTTTGTATATAGTGAAGATGGTCCGACCTCATACCACTACACGTGCCATGACGTCCAGTAAGGCGGTGTTTTAAGGTCGGTTCTTTTCGACCTTGCTCCTCTTGGTCAGGCGGAAGCTCTCCCGGTAACAGTCAGTGTTTCGATATACGCAGAACATCTGTGTCTGGGCATCACCAGTTACACATCTACAGGTTCGAGCGAGAATTCAGAGGGCAACGTCACAAGCATCTGACTATCCTCGCACGCAAGGTCTAACAATCTCAACAGACAAATGTGCGATAGTGGCCTTCACGCGAAAAGGGATGACCAGTTACCTGATATGCACTAATGGCCAGCCGATCTCTTACAAGCGAAGTCATTGTTTTCTGGCTGGCATTGTTGACCTAGACATCTACTGGAGCCCTCACGTGTGTCGCTTGAAAGCTAAACACGTATCTATTGCCCACGACCTGAAATTCATCACTGGAAATAGATGGGGTCCATCATCGAGTTTCATGCTATACAGTTATATCAAGGACTTTTTATCAGTCTACTGCGCTGCAGCTCTCCCCTGCAAACTAAAACTTGCAAGTCAAATATTAGAACAATTCAGAACGGCGTGCAAACACAGGCACTACGTGTTTCTCTCGGCCTACTACGAACCACCTCAGCAGCCGGAACAGTTATATTGGCTTGGAACAATGCGGCTATGACTTACGTCCCAACCAACGCGTTGAGAGCACATAATCGGCACATTTCACACATTTCGCGAATGGTATCCCACCATCTGGCGTTCCTGCCAGAACAACGACCACAGGCGTCGTTCTTCAATGTCGTCAGCTCCCACTGCGCTTTGCCACCATCCGGTTTCACACCCTCGGCGCGTTCACCGTCCGCCTTATGATGTCTACGAAAACCCGATGTGCACCTTTCCGTCCCAGGAATAAGAAATAGAGAGCTGTATGGGCGGAAGGACGATTCCGCGTTCCTCCGGCGTAGCCAGCACAGCATACAGACAGACAGACAGACAGACAGACAGACAGACAGACAGACAGACAGACAGACAGACAGACAGACAGACAGACAGGCAGGCAGGCAGGCAGGCAGGCAGGCAGGCAGGCAGGCAGGCAGGCAGACAAGCAGACAGGCAGACAGGCAGGCAGGCAGGCAGGCAGGCAGGCAGGCAGGCAGACAGACAGACAGACAGACAGACAGACAGACAGACAGACAGACAGACAGACAGACAGACAGACAGACACTTCGCCCCACTTATCATTCACTCAGTATCATCCTTCCCTCAGTGGATACACTGTGATTTCTTTCTACCTTGACCCTGAAGCAAGCAGCTCTAAACTGTTTGCACAATTTCTATGCTGACAGACTCCACGTATACACGGATGGCTCTCCAACCCAGGCTCATCAACATCACCTACAATCTTTGTCACGTGAGCACATCGACTGCTTCGAAGCTTGTTGTTCTGCGAGGTTCCGTCGATCATATCAAGCAACAAACAGCCAATCTATGAGTAGTATTCTGCGACTTAAAGTCGGCTCTAGAATGTCTTTCGTCAGCACTTCGTAGCAGGTAGTATGAACAACTTGGGCAGATTTGAGGAATGCTGCCCTATGCGACCAAAAAAAAAAGACAAAACGTTGTGTCAGAAATGAACACGTACAAACATACCTTGTTTCTATACCTATCTACCATTGACGCTGCTGGATACTTAAGTAAGCTGGCACAGAACATGACACTCTGGAAATGGCAATCATCGCAGTTTGCAGATCATTGACTGTATTCTCTCGACTCATATCTACGACTGTGGCTACCCCCGGGTCTTTCCAGGAAGGAAGTTACAGTGCTGCACCGTCTGAGCTTGAGCGTAGCCTTCACCGATGCCAACTCATGTAAGAATGGATGGCTGACAGCGCGGAGCGCAATGACTGTGCCTTCGATGCGACTATTGAACACATTTTGTGTTATTGCCCGGCATGCACAAACAAGAGGCTTCACCTCCACACTGTTCCAAATCAACTGCTGGACGGAAGGTATTTCACTATCGAGAAGGTCTTGGGACCATGGCGCTGTCCACGCCAGTTCTGAAAGGCAACGAAAGCTCTGTTGCGTTTCCTCAAGGACACCGCTCTGGTTCATTGTTTGTGTAGGGAAACGCGAAAATGTTAAGTGTCGGACTTTCCTTCCCCCTCTCTTCCCCAGTGCAGAGTAGCCTAGCGGTCTCAGCCCTGGTTATCTTCCCCGCCTTTTTTCTTATTCTCTCTCTTCAATGTTTTCTACTTCCCGTGCAGCCAACGAGGCCAGGAGTGAAACTTTTTATACAATTATTATTCCATCGGTTTTCTAAGGTACAGCTTTCATTCAAGCGCCTTCCAAGGAGCCGGCTGTCGTCGTCGAACAGCAGGCATCTGGCAACTGGTGCGAGTGGAAAGCGAGCGTTTGAAAATGAAGCAAACACATAACGATTTCTCCCACGCGCAAACGTATTGTCGAACCTGAAAAGAACATTAATTTCTTTATATCTCTGACGGGCCCAACCCGACTGCAGCACCAAATGCGGCCCTGGAATGAGAGACCCTCTGAGAAGTCACTAGCAAATATTCTTGCAGATCTCACGCATTCTGGAAATCGATAGCATGTGAAGCAGTCAGTAAGTGCCCATGCGACATTTTGTTTTTTTTTCTTTGAGCCACGAAAGTGGGCTTGCCACGCACGTCGACTGCACTGGCGCCTAAAGCGTACGACCCAGGTCTGGCGTAACGTTGGTACGCGTTAGCGTACCGACGCCAGCTTTATCGAAAGAAAGCGCACATTATGGTGCGTTAATGTGTGTACATACCTTCTTATAAAAACAACGAATACAGTTTTCTACGGCTACCAAAGGACTCCCATTTGATGTCAGAAACTTCTTTTGCTTTTGGTACATGCCTATTTGCCAAGTGCGGTATGAACTTCATTCTTTATGAACAGCTTGTGTATTTGAAGGTCGTTGGTGATCGAGGGAAGCGCTGTTACGGTTACATTGGTATTCCGCGCGTTTCGAGCCATCGTCTGGGTGTCGTGCATCACCAGTCGCCGAATGTGCCCTCTCTCTCCCTCCATCCCAACCTTCCTTCCACCAACTCTCTTTTCCATGCCAGCACTTCGCGTGCCGCGTTGGCACGGCCATGACATTGCCGCGATTGCCCATTTGCGTGAAAAGAGCAGAACTTCACGTTACGCCGCTGCAGCCGCAGCTGCATCGGTCGATACACCGGCGATTCCGCCCGGAAAGAAAATTTTGCGCCCGCGCGTTTTTCGCTCGTCGCCTGGCTGCTTTGTTTCTCTTCCGTCTAGAGGTTGAGGAGGCAAAAACAACGAGGGGAAAGGGTTGGCAAATCTTTCATTCACGTATCGTGTATTTTTACATGCGCGTTTCTCTGCAGCATATACGCTACGTCCCGCGTCTCCCGTTGAGTGCGCACCAAACAATCGTCTTTGTTCTGTGTGGTTGACCGCGCGCAGAGGCCGAACGCAATTGACTTTGACCTTGCATGGATGGCGCGTCTCTGTCGCATTACGATTGCCGCACGTGTCACCACTGCGCAGCAATAGCGAAAATGCGTTTTGTTTTCGCACGCTCCTTCCGGCCCTTCGCTACACTTTTCTGGAGCAGATGAGCGTGATCGGAGTTCTGCGCTGCGAACGGCGGAAATTAAAGGAACTGCTAGTCGGATCACGCACGCAGCCTTTTACTCCGCGGTCAATTGGGTTTTATAAATTGCCCTTTAAGTGAATATGTGTTTCTCTTGCTGGAGCCATTTGTATACGGTGACATTAACGTCGTAGCTGGGAAGGTGATTTTTTTCACCGAGCAAACCCAGCATTCACAAAGCTGCATTCGGTATCTTTTTGGGTGCTTTAGCGGTGAAATATATCCAATGGACCACGACGTTAAAGCGAATAATGCACCAAACTGTAAGATGCTTTATAATAGCCGAAATTACCTGAGAGTATACGTCTATAATCATCATCATCATCATCATCATCATTTATTTTACCCTTAAGGGCCTCACTCGGGGCATTACATAAGGGGGTGGGGAACAATCCAAGTACAAATTTCAATGAAAATGCAGTTCACGGTTACAGTTTTTGAATTACTAAAACATACAGGTAGCAACAAAAAACAAAAAGAAAACAAAGCATGCCAAACAAAATATTCAACAGTCAATTCGCGGTCCAAAATATACAGGCGGCAGAGAACAAACAACAAAGAAAGACAAACAGCGATTAAGAGACAAGGGTAGCTAGTAATAAATCTCTAAATTTAACAGCAACTTGTTGGCTAACAATAGCATCCGTCAAACCGTTGCACTCATCGATAGCCGTAGGAAAAAATGATTTATTAAAAGTGTTAGTAGAACCAAACAGACGTTGGATACTCAGGGAATTAAATAGGCGACGAGATGTTCGGACAGGCGGAAGTAAAAGTGAACCATGTAGGTGAGGAAAGCTGTAGTAAAGTTTGTGAAAAAGACAGAGACGTGAAATTTTGCGTCGAGCCGACAAAACAGGGAGACCGAGGGAGGATTTGATTTGACTGATGCTTGCTCGTTTGTCGTAATTTGCGGAGATGAATCTGGCGGCACGATTTTGGACGGATTCAAGAATGTTAATTAGGTATATCTGATGAGGGCTCCAAATTGCAGATGCGTATTCCATTTTAGTACGAACAAAAGTTTCAAAGGCCAATTTGCGAAGGCTTGCAGGTGATAATGACAATGATCTCCTAAGATAGCCAAGAGTTTTTTGAGGCATCGGCAGTTAGTTTGGTAATATGCTCGGTCCAGGTTAGTCTGCTTGTAATTACAACGCCCAGGTATCGGTAAGAATCCACTTGGGATAACACTGTTGAGTTTAATGAATACGGATGGATGGCGTTAGTGTGTTTTCGTGAGACAGGCATGAACTTACATTTGGAAGTATTCGGCCTCATCATCCACTGAGCGCAAAAGTTATCAATGATGTGTAAATCTTGCTGTAGTATTAGCTAATCAGTGTGTGTTTCTACACTCATCTTTGATAATAATCTTTTAGAGAGTTTGACATCCCAAAATCACCACAAATTTTGTGAAAGTCGCCGTAGTGGAAAGCTCCTAAATTTCGACCACCTGGAGTTCTTGAACGGGCACGTAAATCTATGCACTCGGGTCTCAAGCATTTTCGCCTTCGTGAAAAATGCGGCCGCCATGGCCGGAATTCGATCCCGCGACCTGCGGGTTAACAGCCGAGTGTCTTAGCCACTAGACCACCGTGGTGGGTTTAATTACCTTCGTTTTTCTACCAATTGCGTTTCTTACACTTCTAACGTAGTATAACCCTAACCTATGTCAAATAAAGTGGGCATTGTAGTGAATGTAGCTGAAAATATCAAGCCATGTGCCTCGTCGAAATCGCGTTGCGCAACACGAACAAGAATGTCCAACAATTGTGTCGCGCTTGCTTATCTTGTTTCAACAACATTTACAAATGGTTCTGTAACTCCAGCACTGCAAGTCCGTGTCCCCTTTTAACAGTCTCGTACGCTACGACATGTCGTATCGCCACCGACACACAGTGACTTGGGCAAGAACATCACTTATGTCGACACTGCAGCCTTCGTATACTTGTCCAACCGAACATTATTTCCAGCAGCACAGATACACGGCCTCTTCTGCGAGAGCAAACTCTTACAAACACACGTTCCACAAGTCCGCTTGTTGAAGCGGTGGCTACAGTGACCACCGCTCTTAAAACATTTTTATAAACGCAGGCCAACGTAGAGTTCGCATTACATAATGTGAAAGACATGATTCAATCCGCTCTCATAAGACACTGCTTTTCAAAATATCGATCCAGCTTCTATCATCTACAAGTCGTACAAAGATGCAGGTTTACGCTCTATTTCAAGCCCATTCTATGCGTAAAAAAGTGCTTTCCTCCCAGCGCCCAACTTTTTTTCTTCCCGAACTCTATAGTGCCTATAGATTCCAAGAAAACTGCATTCCAAGCTTGCGACACTGTTGAAAATTTCTCGGGAAGACCTTCCCGAGTTTGCTTTCTCTTTGCTCTTTTGCGTGGGTTTTTATTCTTCGCTGCGATAAACTGGAAACTTTCGTTCGTAGTCTCGAGTATTCCAGTAAAGCTTCATTTTCCTCCGAATCTCCCACGCTATCTGCTTAGCTTAAACAATTCTTTTTTTCTCCCGACTGCAAATATTGGACCGGCTGCCCTTCCGCATTTCGCAATTCCTGAAGTTCCTGTGAATTGCGAATCCTCAGATCCTCTTATTCCCAACTCTAGCGTCCACTTGCATTATTCATTGAAGCGGTGCGCTACGACTCAATCTCATTTGCTTGCAATTGCTCCTAGGAAGGACCAACGCGAGGCTATTGTGCGCACAACAGTGAGTCAGGAGGGGTTAATCTAAACACAGCTGGTATAGCGCTGCCCGTGAAGGAGAACGACATTCGTTTTCAACGAACTTTCACCGGAAACTTCCACGCGTGATCATATGAATCGATTTGCACTAACTTCATAGTGTACGTAGACAAAGGAGATAACCAGCACCTAATTTGTGTGCCTGAAAATATTTTCTACCAGATAAATAAAAGCAATTTTTGTAAATAAGACATTTTTGTCATTTGCCGGCAACTTTCGCTAATACTAATGTACAGCACCGTGATTGGCTAGACTTTGCTCCTGAGAGCGCTTCCAACATAAGAGTTTTTTCTGCGAACAGAGAACATGATGGTGTGATGCGCATGTTTACAAAGTAGCACCAGTGACGACCAATGCCTTCCGCAACGAGTGCGTTCTTTGTGGACGAAGTGTAAGTACTGAACTATAGTGAAACCTCTGTAAAGCGCAATATTATTGTTGTTTTCCTTTCGCCTAGCTCGCGTGATCCTGATCGAATAGCTCCCAAAGCAGGCGTGATGCACACAACTATATGCTACAGCGCCTTCCCATTCGTGCGCGCTTTGTTGTAGGGTGCTTTCAACACATTTTAATCTTCTCGCCGAAATCCCAATTGCTTTCTATGCGATCGCCTGTGGAGCCTCGCACCACAAAGAAGGCTGTCGATAGTCGAACGAGAGACAGAGAGAACGCCCTTGTTTCTTTCGTTTTATTAGTAGCAGCCAGCAACAAGCGAGTGGAGACCAGCCGCGAAGGACACAAAAGGCCAACCTTCTGAAGGTGCGAAGAAAATAGTTTCGCATGCGTTTTGTGTTTTTTTTCCTTTCTTTGCTGTCAAGTTCTCAGCAAGAAACCGACCTGTCCGATCGATACGATGGTGACCCGTTTTTAGAACTACCCTTCTCCAGCCATTTCCATGCGTCAGTGCCGCATCGGTCTTGCATAAAAATCCCGTGAGTTTGTAGTTTGTAATTGGGTCCCGTATCAGTGCCAGGCGTCAACCGCAAGGGGAAAAACACGCTCTAAATGTAACCAATTTTTGTTCACTGTCAGAGCGAGTGGTTTTAATTAGTTTTGTAGCGTTGTTCTCGTAGAAAATGTCTTTCTCTCTATCTCTCTTTCAGCTTTTATATTTTCATGTACTCATTGAAGACTGAAGTTGCGGAGGTCTGTATTACCCTCAACTCTACGGCATTGACAACAGAAAGCATGAAGACTGTGACGAGTGAGTGAAGATGTGACGTTTCGTTCTGGTCACAACAAGAACAGAAACGCCCTACGACGCGAGTGCTAGCGCTCATGTTTCTTTCGGTGTTTCTTTTTTTTTTTCAACTGGATGACTTTGTTCATAGACAAGATGTTGAAACGCCGGCATCAGCCGTTATGGCAGCGCGCGAGATCACTACTGTTTCTTGCGTTCGTACTTTATTTCATTGGGGATCGACTTCTTGGTGCAATAGTCGCCTTTGACCCTCTGACATTTTACATGCACCGCGCCCACATGTGTGCCTCGAAGACTTTCTTTTATCTTTCTATTCTCTCATTTGGCTTGCAGCATATCTTTACTGTGTGTGTTTTCTTTACTATATATATTCACCAAGTTCTTCACTTTTCATATCCTCTCTCTTGCGGTTTATTTTATCATAAAGTGCATTGTTATAGCCTTTTTCTGAAGGTTGACGTAAACAACAGTCAGAACTGGACTATATAGTCGAGATGGGGATGAGGTCTGACGAGTCTAAATTGGGTTTAACGTGCAACACAGGGAAAAGTGATGCATAATATTTTTTATTCTATTCCCTTTTCTTTTCCCTGTGCTGCGTGAATTATGTACGGTTAAAAGGTGGCCTTTCTCACCCCCCCCCCCAAAAAAAAAGCACCCTATTGTTGAACTAAATCGACTGTCAATGTACAAACTTGACTCCTGAAGTGACAGCCAGGCTGTGTGAAACGTGCATGACACAAAATATACCCTATCACGTTCATTTTTACTTGCGAATGCTACTGCGCATGCTTCGTGGCCGCCCAACCTATTGTGCTTTTTTTTTTCATTGCTTCCTTGCTGTACAACTGCGACCATACATTTGTCAGGCCAGCCTAAGGTATTGTAGGGTTCCATGACAATACCACAGAGGTAAATTTGCTGCTTCTGTCAACGGAGGCTGTAACGCATGGCACTTCGGCCAGCATGGGTATGATGGGTAGTACATGGATTTACAATAAAGTTCAACAGTCCTACTTCCCCACCTTGACTCTTCTGGGCTCACCGATTCAACAAGAGCAGGAATCGTTCTATTGCTCCGAACAAAAGCCAGAATACTACCATAATCCATAAACCAAGCTACTAGTGCGTTCGAAGTCGCTAGCAAGAAAAATAGGCAAATCCATGTACACACTATGATACTCATGGTGTCTGAACGATGGCAGCGTCAAAGTTCCCTCTCGTAGACATTGTAGAAAGTCAGTGGCTTAAGGAACGTACCGGGGAGCCAATGAATAGAAACAACGGCTAAATAACGGCAGTGCGCTGTCAGATATTGTCGAGTGCATCCCCTCTCTTAGCAATAATTTTACAGCTTTCTATGTCGTGATCCCACCATTCCAGTGGGCCGCTGCCAACGGCAGGATTATAGAAGGCAAACAATCGGCGAGACACGCCACAATTGCGCATTTCCCTTTTCCTGGTTTTCCGTATGTGATTTGCAGCCTTGGCCGCGCTTCAAGGAGTTTGCGAAACTTGGTGGGGGTTTTCCTGTTTACACGAAGTGGTTACGCGCGTCCCGAGGTCATTGTTGCGTTGTGCGCCACTGTGTCGGGAACAGGGTAAACGCATTGGCAGACATCTCCGTGAACGACGACGTTGACTACATAGAAGGTTCCTAAAATTAACTAGAGGGGCCTCTGGCGCTGCGATCATACAGCGACCATGGGAATGATGGGTAGTACACACATTTGTCTAGTCTTCGTACTTGAGGGCGGCGAATCGTACTTGCGGCTTCGTTCATTGCTGTGTTTCGGTTTTGTTTTGAAGTAAAGATTCAACGCTTTTGAACTTTGTGATCCAATTTGAAAAGGTAAGTCTAATATAATGAGGTGGTGAAGCACAATTGCTGAACATTTGCTAATTTTTGTTTCGTGAGAAAACAGCTCGAAGCCATTCGAACACACACTGAGCCAAATTCAGGCCAGAAGTACGAAGTTTAGACAAATGTGTGCGCTACCCATCATTCCCATGCTCGCTGAAGCGCCGTGCGTTGCAGCTCCCGTAGACACTAGCACCAGAGTTCCCTCTAGTGTATATTAAGAAACCCTATGGTTGACTAGGTATACGCGTCGGTCACGCTTTTGATCGTTATTTCTTAAATACAGCCTAGTATTGCTTTCCTGGCTTGGCCAGGAAAGCAACTTGGCCCTTTAAGGGACAAGTTGTGAGTATAGTAGGCCGTACCTTATCGATGTGGCACGCAGAGGATGCAGCCAGAAATTTTCGTCTTAACGGAAAGAAAGAGAGTTCTATTACGGTGCTTGGCTGCTGACCCGATGGCTGTGGGTTAGAAGCCGGCCGTGATGGACACATTTTGAAGGAGGCGAAATGGTAGATGCTCATGTACTGTGCGATGTCGGTGTATACGTTGAAGAACAACAGATGGTGCAAATTCACTCCTCCTGCGGCGTCTCTCGTAATTATATTGTGATTATGAAACGTGAAAACTCAGATATTAGTAGCAGTAGTAGCAGTAGCAGTAGTAGTAGTAGTAGTAGTAGTAGTAGTAGTAGTAGTAGTAGTAGTAGTAGTAGTAGTAGTAGTAGTATCTTTGTCTTTCTCTGTACTTGTTCACTCATCCAACAGGGTTACGGAGGACACCGTAGCGGAGGCCTCCGCGAATTGTGACCTTCCGGGGTTGCTTAACATGCCCCTACATCTTAGACCTCGCAAAATATGTTTCGCACTCGAAGCAGAATACTTCAAGAATGCAAAACTATCGGCAGCACCACCTAAATGCGTTGCGCTGATACCAAGTACCAACTGGACTCCGCTGGAGAGAGGTCACTTTGCTTTGCCGCTTATGGATAAGAGTGGCTTTCACGAAGTTATATTCGTTTCGGATAGGGATGGCTGACAACGCCTTTTGCGACGCCTGCGGTAACGAGGAGAGATTGAATCATATATTCCGCGACAGTCTCGCTACGCTGTGCAGAGACGATCTCTCTTATTTTCTCTCGCTCGTGTGGACAACGGAACGATGACACTAGAAGCTCTTCTCCAATGTCATTCAGAAAAGTCATCGAGAATTCAAGTGAGCAGGGCACTGCTAAAATTCGTAAGGACAACAGACTTGCACGAAGGGCTGTAGCTTGTGACGCCATGCACCGCCCAAGACAGCCGCTCTGCGCTGCGACGTTATATGTGTGCCTGTATGCTCTCCCTCGCTTTTTTTGCTCTTCTTTCCATATCTCTCCGTTCCTTTCCCCCGTGCAGGGTAGAATACCGGTTAAGCCAAACTGGTTAACGTTCGTGCCTTTCCTCTCACTTTATTTCCTTCCTTCCTACGTCTTAGCGCGCGGGCCTCAAGCATTATCACCACAATTCAAACTGTGGCGGCCGCCGAAGCCGAAATTCCATCCAGCGACCTTCGTTTGAGCAGTCGAGTAACATAACCACCACACTACCGGGGCAGCTGCCGCGCCGCCAGAACAGGACATAAACGAAAAAAAAAATACAAAACGATGAAGGGAAAATAAAGAACATGAAAATGAACGAAAAGATCTTCGCAATTTCAGATGGTACCGCCCAAACAAATAAATAGAAAAGGGTAAAGAAATTTTCAATTGTATGAAAACGAACGATAATGTGTGAAAAAAAAGAAACCTTTAAAAATATATGTAAAGAATTGTTTGCAAGTTTGCGGAAAAACATGTCTCCCTCAAATTTTCTTTTCACCCCACCGTGGTGGTCTAGTGGCTAAGGTACTCGGCTGCTGACCCGCAGGTCGCGGGATCATATCCCGGCTGCGGCGGCTGCATTTCTCATGGAGGCGGAAATGTTGTAGGCCCGTGTGCTCAGATTTGGGCGCACGTTAAAGAACCCCAGGTGGTCGAAATTTCCGGAGCCCTCCACTACGGCGTCTCTCATAATCATATAGTGGTTTTGGGACGTTAAACCCCACATATCAATCAATCAAATGAATTTTTCTTTCACTTACTGTCAGATGAAAATACGCGTCCACCTGCGCTCACATTTCGCATTATGGGCGTTTCGCATTATTCACTTGTTGCTTTTTCGATAGAATAACGTAAAACTTTTCCGCGTGTTTTCTTGGCTTTGCGTTCTTGGTGACTTGCCTACTGCACGCAATGCTATAATCTTTTCTCTCACTGATGACGCTAGCTACCTGACATGGCTAACCTGCCACACTCCGTTGAGCAACTCCTAGCTGAAATCAAAGCTGACCGACTTCAGAAGCACGTGGGCGCATAATGCAATCAACTTTGGCGTGTCTCCGCCAATTAGTACGGGCGGTTAAAGAGGGCCCACACGTTCATTATCGCTATCTCCCAACACGGTTCGAACAACGCACAGACAAAATGAGAGAAAAGTGTTAACCTAATAACGAAAGTGTGCGAAAGTAATTTCATAGTGAGGGTGCCCATAATCTTCGCGCTCCCTTTTCTTTCTTTTCCTTCCTTATCGGGTCTTTTAGCAGAGTGGTTTATACTTTAGGCAGGATTAGGGATAACTAAACGCATGTTATAAGTAATAACAATCCTCTCCCATCTCCTCTTAATTGTGATCTGTACATATACTCAGCTAATGGCTCAGACGTGCAGATTTAGACAACGGACCTGAAAGATAAGCCCAACTGGTGCACCCACAGCGCACTCAGAAACACGAGAGCCGCTTGCTATGCATAGAGAAGACGTAGACTTAAGGCATTGCCAAACTTATTTAAGAAGGTTGAATTCACCCTTGTTTCGTTGGAAACAGTTGAGTAATGTTCTTGACTTAACCATCTGTCAGTTCCACGAGTTGTGTAATACACAAAAAAAAATTTTCGGACGATTCTTTTTGTTTCGTGCGATGCCCCGCCGTGGTGGTCTAGTGGCTAAGGTACTCGGCTGCTGACCCGGAGGTCGCGGGTTCGTATTTCGGCTGCAGCGGCTGCATTTCCGATGGAGGCGGAAATGTTGTAGGCCCGTGTGCTCAGATTTGGGTGCACGTTAAAGAACCCCAGGTGGTCGAAATTTTCGGAGCCCTCCACTACGGCGTCTCTCATAATCAAATGGTGGTTTTGGGACGTTAAATCCCACACATCAATCAATCAATTGTTTCGTGCAATGCCAAATTAAGAGACATGCGCAGACATCTTGTTGCACTTATAGAGGCGTAATAGTGATTCCGGCTAAATTTAACGACGAAGGTCTTATTTTGGCTAATGACAAATAAAATGAAATTCGCGGCAATCACTGACGCTTAATACAAAAAAAGAAGATTGTTTAAAACAACGAGAACAGCCTAAGTAAGCAAAACAACTACAATGCTCTGTTGCTAGAATCACTTCGATTAAATTATTATTCAAATGGGGCATATATTTACACATAAGAATGCGCAGTTGAAACTAAAGAGGAAACTGTTGATCCTGATTGCATTAAACTAAGTCAATAAGGTGTAAATTGCACACAAATGAAGAAGTATAACAACTGTAGAGTATCTCAATGTATCGCAGAAGCTAACTGTAGAATATCGCCGTCAATAAGCTCTGTACAGATGATTAAACACCGAAACTGAAACGTGCTCTTTGGGGGAATCGGGTCATTGGGGGAATCGAGATGTTTCACTAAGCTGCTTCTCAATGACTGTTTACGTCGGCGCATAAATCTTCACTGTTCTTTGTCACCCGTGCGTCAGCTTCACCTTTAGTGGACCAATGACCTTCCGATTTCCGTGGCACTTACATTTACAGCGCATGGAGAACTTTTTTTTTATCCTTAAAGGGTCACTCACCACCCCGCGTTTAAAGACGAGGGGGGATTTTCTACTCTCCTTCACACACACGATGCAACCTCTTCTCCCCTTAGTTCTTGAATGCATGCCCTATCGAGGAAAAAAAACAGTGTTTCCAGTATCCCCCAGTGCATTTCAGCGCACTAGGTGACGCTGGAAACGCTGTACAGTGTCTCCCAGTGTACTAAAGCGCACTGAAATGCACTGGGCTACGCTGTACAGTGTAGCCCAGTGTCTTAAAGCGCGCTGGGAGGCACTGCTCACGCTGTACAGTGTCTACTGCACACTGATAATCTTAGCAGCACATTGGCAGAAACTAGGCGTGATCGGCGTACTTTCTGTAAGACTTCATATTGAATCGCGTCGCGTCGAGCGTAAAATTTACCGAATATGATGGTATTCCCATCTAAGTGCTACACATAGCTTCAGTTTTCTTAGGCAATGGATGCGAGTACGCTAAAGCATTCATATGTTGATCACGCGGGTCAGAGGTGCTGCCAGGATTTTGTGGGGGAGGGGGGGGGGGGGCAAACGACAACTTTGTTCCTGCAGGGGGGCAGGGAGCACAAAATTTATGCGTCGTGTTATACCCATGCTTGCTTCTGGTGGTGTGGGGCAAAGGAGGAGCATGCAAGAATTTCGGGGAAAAAAAGTTCTAGCCCACCCAAGGATGCCTCCCTTGGCGCGGGTGCACTTTCCTTGAAGTTTGATTGAGTTTCGTCAATGTATTTCGTAACCGGCACCGATAGAACTGAGAATTCGCAACACAAAATGACAGCAGTATCAGTCTGATAATCAAGACCAACATACTCTATCACTGAGTTGTTGCGGCTCGCACCGTAGAAAGCCGCATGTCCCCGGCCGCAGTTATCCACTGCAATGCTAGATCTTGGTATTTTTAGCTTCCGATTTGTGTAATCGAAGGTAATATAATGACTATTCATGGGTCAGTTATAATCAAAACTACATTGTAACGATTATTAGACTCTTTTTAACTGAATATCTACGATCTTCACAGCAACCGTGGCACAAGAAGTACGGTCCTAAGCCTAGTGGTCGTTTCGGCTAGAGTGAACGGCTGCGGCTGTCGTTCGGGGAACGTAAACGAGGACAGAAAATACTTCCAAACTATTGAGGGGCGAAATCTAAAGTGCTCAGCAAGCAGTTCATATGAACGCTGTTTTATACGTATGTATGACTAACCGCATAGCGAGTCACTATACGATTGCCATAACACATCTGCAGCTACGCTAACAAGCTTTGCGGCAAAACGTGCCAGATGGATGTGATCCAAGGCAGCCCGCAAAGAATGAGCTAACAATCGCAAGCTTGGCGTGAGTACAAAGAGATGAAACACTGCGTATATAAACGACAAGTTCAAAATATTGAATACCTGAATTACTTTAGAGATGAAGAAAAATAAGAGCGTTGCCGTGTTTCAGGTGTGGTGTATAGTGTGCAGCGTGTCTGGCTCAGAATGCGTAATGTGTTAAGGGCATAGGTTCGACTCCGGCTTACTCAGTTTTTCTTTTAATTTTTTTCTTTTTGTCTTCTTTACTGCGTGCATGTTTCAGCCTTAATTACGATGTGCGCATGACCACAAATTCTAAACAAAATTTAAAAGGCAGATTTTGGCCGATAATAGGTGTCCCAGTGTGCAGCGCCAGCGTGCCTCGTGCAGCGTGCAGCGTGGCACTGTCCCAGTGTCAGCGCCACACTGGACACTGGTCCAGTAATCAGGTATGGCACTAGGCCAGTGCCACTGGATTTTACAGTAGGGCGTGAACAATATCAGCACTAAGTGCTAGAGCCTATCAGGATTTCGCGCTTCTCGGCTGCACGCGCAGTAGTAAACACAAAAAAGGATGTTTGATCGATTGATTGTGCACGATATTCATGCGAAATAAAGAAGGACGGATGGGTGGATGCATTGCAAAGCAGCGCAGGTGACAAATCACGTGTGACATTACGCGCATATCAATGAATGGAGAGCGTGTACGCTGTATACGTCACGGGAACTACTGTCTGCGTCACAGTAGTGCGCCAAGCACGAGAAATATCAGAGAAGAATATTGCGCTCTTTTTGTTTGTATTTTGGGAGCCTGGTGAGTGGCCCTTTAAGGGACAAGTTGTGAGTATAGTAGGCCACACCCTATTGATGTGGCACGCAAGGAATGTAGCCCCAAATTTTTGTCTGAATGGAAAGAAAGGGGGATTCTATTACTGTTTATAAATGCATAAGCATGCGTCTTCATGTGTACAGTGATACCCGCAGTTTGAAGTCTCAAAACCACGATATGATTGTGAGAGCCGTCGCAGCGGAGGGCTTCGGAAATTTGACCATGTTCTGTTCTTTAACACGCACTGGCATCACACGAACCGTCGGCTCTAAGATTTCACCTCAATAATGATGCTAACACTGTGGCCGTCATCGAACCTGCCACCTATGAGCCAGCAGCCGATCACCATTCCACCACGGTGGGACGTTTGTATGTGGGCGTGATCGTATAGTGGTTAGTACCTTGCGTTGTGGCCGTGCTTATAAAGACACATGCAAATTTGCAAATTTTCGGCAGGGTTCGCTACCCCTTCCCCCCCCCCCCCCTCTAACTCTGACCTGCGTCTGGCTATGTAAGTGGGGCATACCCTGGCTGCAAGTTCTTGCGTGCATCAAAAGGACGAATTGTGGTTTCACATAGCCATACATAGTTCATCTATAAATGGCAAGCCTAAATGTAGGCAGAAAAGGAGGGGGCGTGCACATACAAGCGTAAAAGTATTGGAGCAGCTTAAAATGTTGCCTTCGAAGTCTGAAGTGCGCAGAAACAGTAGCTCACTGCGCACAATTGATCAGACGTTACTTTCCGATGCCGTTATATAATCAGCGGAAGGACTTCATGTACCGGGCTTCACTGCTGGAGATATTTGCAATGCAGCGAAACACTCCGGCCTAAAAAGAAGGAGGAGGGGAAAGCGTTAACGGGAATCGGCCCGTTCCGCGTACCCATCGACCCGCGACCGACAAAGGCCGCCGAGCAAATTTTTCGCCTCGGGCTCTCTTGGCTCTTCACCATTGCCCCGTATCGTTTCTTTCGCTATCGTTATTCTTTCGTTGTCCCTGCTAAAAACGGCGCCCCACCACCGCCAACACACGGTCATTACACGCGCACTAATCGGTACGGCCTGCTGGTCCGACCACAGGTGACGGCTCGATGCACACACCTAGTTTGATAGCCAGTTACTTCCTTTCACTCGTTTCTGTGATTCGGTAATCGGCGACCGGAACATCAGGTTCGCAGTTAAATGCGTTTTTATCGCTTGACGCTTAAAGAACTTAGGCTCTCCTGGTTCGCAAGACTTGACAGTAACTTTCTTGTCTTTTTTACGTAACGAGAAAAAAAGAGAGAGATACCCCTTATTTAAAAAAAGATATATTTTTGTCGCGGTGTGTATAAACGCGTATACTTTGTAAAGGAAAATGGAATGATTCACTATTTAATATGGAAAACCCTTACCATACCTGATTTCGCCGTAGTTAATATTAGTATCAGGTTCGCTTAAGCATTTGATATTCGTTTATATTTTTCTTCGTTTATTTTTTTAAAGCACATGTGTTCTTCTAAGACACTGAACTAGTTCGCTGAATAGCACTGTACAGTCTTCTTGCTCTTCATCTTCGCAATGAACATAGTCGAATCGAACATCGCTGATTTTGTTCTCTGTGTAGAAAAAAAAAAGAAACAAAAATGGTAGAGCTTACCTGAGCACTTTAACCACACCGAGCTTCTCTTTTAGGCTATTGTTATTCAATGAGAGCTTGCGCAATACGTCAGTCTGACGTAGAACTCGCTTTTCTTTTGAGCTTTATTGAAACGGGAACAAGGACAACACGATATCTATCTGAAGTTCACAAATGTGTCGGGGAGCAGCACGGCTCGTTCTTTATTCACATAAAAAACAGCGCCAATAACGAGGGACAAAAAAAGAAGGAGACAGACAGTGGCACTGACTTACAACAAGATTTATTTGCTAGTGCCGCACAATATATACTTGGGCAGCATTTGAGAAAAAAGAGAAAAATACAAAACAAAGAAAACAGAAATCAACCGCGTAATCATCATCGTAACGCACCATGAACAACACGTGTGCTAACGTTCTGAAGAAACTCTATTTCTTGTGCTGGGCCGTGAATCCTGGTTCCAGGGAAGAGCGAGGCTGCAAAATTAAGCATCGGAAGAAGTACGTTCTATGCATTGAAGGGGTGGTGTACTCTCTACTATTGTTCTGCGGCAAGTGGTACATCGGCCAAACAGGCAGGTGTTTAAATGAGCGGCTGAAAGAGCACGCTCACAACGTCTCCTCTACAGTTTCGGGCCATCTCGGCATTCATTGCCGAGACTGCGGCTGTGTCCCTGATTTTCAGCATTGTACCGTCATTAGGCGACATCGAGACCAGATGATACGTGAAATTTATGAGGCTGCAGAAAGAGAAAGGCTAGGCAGTGCATGCGTCAGCAGGCCTTCGATTGCGCTATCACAAAAAGATATAGATTTTCTTCAGAACATTGGCACACGTGTTGTTCATGGTGCGTTATGACGATGATTATGCGGTTGTTAGGTGAATTCTGTTTTCTTTGCTTTGTATTTTTCTCTTTTTTGTCATATACTGCCCAATTATATATTTTGCGGTACTAGCAACTAAATCTTGTTGTAAGTCAGTGCCGCTGTCTGTCTCCTTCTTTTCTTGTCCCTCATTATTGGCGCTGTTTCTTTATGTGAATCATGTCGTACCAACTCGCCCAAGCAACCACGTTAGCTTCGTTTTTTATGTTTTTTTGTCTCTTTTAAAAGTTTCGTGTATACAAATTTAAGGAAAGCGTATACTTAAACCAGTCGTTCCGGCGAAGCGATAGCTGTTTTCTGCAATGTAACGAGTACTCCACTAAATAAATTTCGAAAGTTCAGTATCTCAGCTGCCTTACTATAGTATAGTGTGCCTTACTATAGTCCAGCAAAAACTTCGAGGATGCTTGAGATTCGCTTTCAAGAGTAGTAGATTACGGCGTAATCGGATGGTGTCTATATCGCTTTCCCGATGGCAAGCCTCACTTCTATACTCGATAAAGACCTAAACCGTGCCGCGAGGAAAGCCCAAGTGCGGCTGCTTTCCGGCTTCAATGCCATGCATGAGGCGCGATGAAACAAGGCCACACGATAGGGCAATGCCATTTAAAAGCGCCCCTGTGTGTCCTTTGCCCCATCTCGTGGGTGATGATCAAGCCGCTGAAGAACATCCGAGATGTGCGTCTCACCAACTCGAACCAAATATCTTCCATTCTTCATTTGGATTTAGAAGTTTCGCTCACGGACAACGCTGATTTGTCACTCACAACCAAAGACACCGATGCCGCCGACATGCACCGGAATTTATGCGAAACGGGCTATTGAATGCTATCACGTTAATAAGCGACAATCATAGTAAGCGTTAAACTGTCTGTACACGAGTAAAGTTAAAACTAGTTCTCCTGAAAGCAGGCATTGTTTGGTTGCAGCTTAAAGAAATGCTTCCAAAATACGTTCACAAAAAACAAGTATTGCATCAATGCCTTCGCAATATTTTTTCAACTAGTGTAATGTCCGCGTTTTTTTTCTTAACAATCTTGATGACGTGCGGCTCTTACCCGGGGCCGGGCTATTCAGCCTAAATTTTCCAACTACGGGATTGTAGTGCACCGTAATATGGCTTATATTCCTCAGTAATCAACTTTAACCAGTGCAAACACTATTTTGGACAATCAATTCATTATTACGCATGGCGCAACTGATTCACCATCAACATCATTACGAGTTTTTTTACGATAAGCGAAGTATTTATCTATCATCATTTCTTACAGCAAGCACTAATTTTTTATTCAGTTCTTTCTTGAAGTTAATATACATGTAGTAATTGACTCTACCACACATTATATGAATAACATAAACGTGTTTCTTGCGTTGAGCGCTGACTGCAATGCGATTGCGTTATAGAAATAGCCATGCAGTCTCAGTTTCGTTCTGGGTCTTCATGCTAGTCGCCTTTCGTCACGCCAACTTGCCCGCACTTTTTTCTGCAATACCGAGCTATCGGTTGGTTATCCACAGAAAAGACTTCTTGGAACTCCCTCATTGGCTTAGTTATTGATGAAAATTGATTTTTTTGTATTACAACAGGAAAGTGAGTGGTCGGTAACGATCAAAATTAAAGAGCAAAACTTAATCAAAATTATAAGGCACCCTCCCACCCTCATCGGTTAAGTACGACAAAAAATCAGCTTCTCGATGGAAACAATGGTGCACGTGCTGCTCACAACTGCCCGTTGGGGTTCAAACATATCTTACGTACATTCGTGCATGCGTTTGCATTTGTGCTTGCATATGTGCACATGCAAAAGTGGGAAATTAAGGGGGTGGCGGTGAACCCTACTGGCTACGACAGTGCAACGAACTGCCTTGGGTCCCTATCTTATTGGTGGTTAAGATAGGAACCGTGCTTGGAATTCAACATGAAGGGATCCTCAGCCACAACTATATCGTCGGGAACTTGGGTGGCCAAAACCCTGCACTCAAAACAATGACATGACCAATCTGGCTGAGTGCAGATATTCTGCTGGCTTAGCGCCCATTCTGAAATAAAGGAAGAGCGTGGCTATTACCCCTCTCTGCTTCTTGATCTCCATGCGCGCACGCCTATGACAAATGAAACTACCAAAAACACCTAATTTTTTGAGGATTTATTGATGCAATGCACGGGTAAAATTTCTTCATAGTTGCACGTTTAGTGATCGACACGTCTCAGTTCGTCATCAGTGTAGGTCTCTTTCGCGCAGCAGTGCGACGCTCTTACCGCCGCGCGTAGCAACGCACTGGCCCGTAGCATTGTGCCGCGACGTTTCCTCTTGGTTATCGGACAAGCGGAATTCAGTTCCCTGTGCGCTGCTAAGTACTAAGGAATGAATGCATGAATGCGCAGGACAGGTGCACACTCGACGGTATCAGTCACGAGTGATAATGCGTGACCTTGTCAAGAAGGCAGCCCGTTATACGGAACATTTAGCAAGATAGCAGTTTTCCTCTTATCTGTTCTTTTATCGAAGTGGAGGTGTTGCCATCCGTCTAGCCAATGGATATTTCTCGGAGCAAACCGGACGCCCGTCAGGTTGACCTCCTTGCTTTTTATTTCTTCCCCTCCTACTTCTGATACCGTGACGAGTTCCTTCTCTTATCGAGGTCAGATCAGGAGTGCACCGGTATGTTTCCTCATCGTCAATCCACGCAAGCATTTCAAGTCTTGGTGCAACATTGAGCGACCTGTAGGCCCGTGTGCCCAGATTGGGGTGCACGTCAAAGAACCCCAGGTCGTGTAAACTTCCGGAGCCCTCCACTACGGCGTCTCTTATAACCATATGGTAGTGTTGGGACGTTAAACCCCACATATCAATCAACACTGAGCGACGCTTATGACCAAATTAAGAAGTTGCAAACTTATAGACCATTTTGCGGATAGGTTACATTGCTGCCATATTGGAATGTTGACCTACCCATTTAGTGTGTTTAACTAAAAGGACACTGTCAAGGTAGACGCATGCGCACGAGATTGGTTGGGTTGATCCGTTCGACAATCCATTACCGCGTTCAATCATCTCGCTATTCACCAAAATAAAAAAAACATTTGTGTTAACAGCGAGAGATGTCGCGGACGCTCACATGTATTACTTAAAGTATACCATTGAATGCGTCTGTCATTTTTATTATGGTGTTAATGCAGAAGATACCTGCTTGAAATATACTCCCTACCACAGTGTATGTTCACAAAGTATAGCGTCAGTAATTTTTCCAACAACATTTATTAAATGCCAAGTATTTCTCTGCGAACTGCAAGTACTTTTGGCGTCTATTCGTATATCTCTCTTCTCTATTTATCCATCTAGCCACTTACGTCTTGGTGCTTTCGTGATCACCCCCCTAACTTGGCGAGAACCAAAACTAGTATGGGAAGGTAAGCTGGTTTGACGGGTATGACCTGCTGGTCAAGACATAGATTTTGTCATAATCGCGTCACGGAATTCGTCACATACTTCCCGCAAAACAGTAGCACATACCCACGGGCGTCTATGTTCCACTGGTATGCGGGTATGTGCCACAGGTAATCTCTTCCCCAGGAGCGACGAAAACACACATAGGAAATTTTAACGCGCGAGCGTCAAGAAAAAACCTGATATCGCCAGCGTTGATCCGACGAATTCAAATAAAATATGTCAGCATTCCAGCAGAAATCAAACCCGAGCATTCTGCAGTCATGGCAATTAAGCATTCTACTCAGAGTCACGCCGAATCTCAAAACTACTTTTCAAATTTACCCTAATGTCCGTAAAACGTCAATTTTCGTTGCAGTGCTGGCTATCCAAGTTTATGAATATTACATATGTACTCCTATGATACAGCCATCGCGTCGGGCTTAAGCCAATTGTATTTAGGTGTCGTGCGCTGAAGTTGATTTATGCAGCAGTGTCAAGGGCTACTACTACACTCACGAGCACCAGTGCTTCATATCAACTTATCGCTTCCGGTGTTGCAGATATTCATGTTCCTGTTGGCATCGTTGTGCAAAATGCGAAGAACTGGTTGTATAAACATCTGCAACTCTTCCACATACTTTTGTGCGTGCAACATTTCTACATATATTTCGCATCATTTCATGGCGTGTCACTCAATAAAAAAATTCCAACACGGTCCGTGGGATCTGCCGAGTATTTTCTTTGAGACTTTGTAATATCGAGCATGCATTTATAAGTCGTATCGCCTTCCCTTGATGATGTGAACGCCACTTACTTAAAACCTTGCCACTAAGTCCAGCATTACCCTCTCTTCCGTTTGCTCCCTTTTTTGTGTGTGTTTGCGTATTTACAACACATATTGCAAGTAATCTTGCCACTGGCTGGTGGGCCTTCACCTATATAGAAGTTAAGTGTGCATTCAGTCGCACGAACTACACCCAGAAGCCCTCCGGTGATCATCCGCTTAAACTTAAGGTGAATGGCGATTCTTGGGGTTATTGTGTGACGTGATGAGAGACGCCGAGGGTGAGAAGTTGGCAGCCAGGTGTCCTAGGATAACACTGCTCGTGGCAAGTTCATTACTACTACTACCATGTAAACCTGACTCTTTTCTGGTGTCCGTGTTGAGTTATGTTTTTCGCAATACACCGATCATTCACTTGGTCTGTCGATTTATTGTTCTTTATAACTTATTCAACCAAGAAAGTATATTGGGACGTGAAATATATATTTAAACCGTAACAAATCACATATTCCATGTCCCTGTGGGCCTCGACAGCTGGTGTGGTGGCGCTGCGGCGCTTGATCGATGTCGTGACGGATTCACGTCATCGGCTATATTCTGGCTTCGCTGATGGAGCACGGATTTGCAATAATAGTAAGCGCTAAAAAATGAAAAGCGTCTGCTTATCTCACACATTACACCACCCTTATCCAACGCTCTCACCGCCTTCTACGCAAGTCTATACAACTTTATTTTTTGGCAGCTGACCCGCAGCTTACCGGTAGCGTTGCTGCAGATGTTATCAAAGCCGTACACGCAACACTCCTGTGTGATCGGGAATTAGCTTGATCCTTTCAAACTGCTATTTTCCTGCCTGCAGCGCAGCCACTCGCAGTCGCGACTGATTAGCAGCGCGCCGCACCACGGAACGGCGCCACTTGTTCAGTGAAAACTGCAGCGCAATAGGCCCGTACAACCGCATCGCAATGACCTGCTTTGTCCATGCAGTGACGGGATAAACTCTGGAGACCACGGGAACGTGTGCCATATTAAAGTGATATCGCCGCGCCATCAGACGGCGTCACGGCTAACTTTGGGTGTGCGTACACCGCCCAAGCTTCTTTTTAGATGCGAAGAAGCTTATGGCGGAGTTCGATCAAGTGTGCGGCATGACTACTCTCACTGCGCATGCGCAACACCTGGCCCAAGCGCTGCGAGAACGCGCTCACGCGATAGCGCGTTCCGGCCTCTGTAAGGCGCTGAGTAAAACGCTGCGGCCTCTCCCCCTTACACTCTCTCAGCAATCACGTGATGGCGTCTTGGAACGAAATTCTGCAGACTCACGATTAACGCACGTGCTCCCGAGTGGCGTGCTCCAACAAGAGTTCGGGACCACTTGCACCAACAGAAACTACTGTAAATTCATGGTGCGTTCCACTTGCAAACACGCGTTGACTTCGGGCAAGGTGCCCGGGATGAATGGAACATTAGGTCGACCAATGCGCTGCTTCGCATGCTCCCTTTAGTAGGAGATGGTGTAATGTTCTCTACCCGCCAATGTGGTCGTTTGGTGGATCCAACTACGTAGGAGCCTTCATGTGCGTAGGCAGCGCGCACATGAAGGCTCCCTAGCTTAAAGCATGCGCGAAGTTTGTCGTAAAACCATCAGTACCTCAAAAGCCATGAAAACAAGCGTCAGGGGGCGACGCAGTTCGACACGTGCTCTCTGGAAATTCGCACGCCATTGTATACGTGAGTAAGCACGTGATGGCTTATGCAACAACGCGACGAAGAATCACGTTGTGAAATAAAGTGTAACTGCAGAACAAAGGTGCTCGCCGAAGCGACGCGGTACGTGGCGCATCGCGCGAGCGTCACGCTATACAACGACGCCTTGCGACGGCCTGAAGAGAGCGGTGTAACACCCCACCCGATGTCGATATGTCTCCTGGACGGGCCACTGATAACGGCGCAGCGCAAATTCTCGGAACTTGACATCAGAACGTGCCTCTCTATCGGAAGAAAAACATTCAAAGTGTATGATAGCCAATAGCCTGTTGAAATTGGCGAAGCGCTGACACAGGGAAGAACGGCTTCAGGGGCTATTCATGAACCATATCCGCTTTGCACGCGACCACTTCATATGCACTGATTGGTGCTGTTGCTTCAAAAATATTTTTGCTGTCGCTGGCTCAGCATCACTTGAGGGACATTTACCAACAGGAATCTATTTCGACAATATTTAGATGAATAACAATCCCCAGACTACAGCGGCCGTTAAACCTATTCGTTCAGAACGAACTCATCGTGAAAGCCGCATGCTGTTACAGTGGAAGACATGATTGATTTGTGGGGTTTAACGTCCCGAAACCACGATGTGATTATGAGAGACGCCGTAGTGGAGGGCTCCGGAAATTTCGATCACCTGGGGTTCTTGAACGTGCACCCAAATCTGAGCACACAGGCATACAATTCCGCCTCCATCAGTGCAGCCGCCGCAGCCGGGATTCGATCCCGCGACCTGCGGTTCAGCAGCCGAGTACTTTAGCCACTAGACCATCGCGGCGGGGCTACAGTGGAAGACAGGGTATATCTGAGAACCTGTCGGAGGTGGTTGTCGTGTCCTCCTAAGCACATGTTTGTGGTTTCCACTGTGGCCGTCGACTTCGACACCGCTATCGGTGCGTATAGGAGGGGAGGGCGGTCAGAGTTTTCGGAGTTTCATCTTTCGTTCGATGACGATGGTGCAATATAGGTTAAGGAGGTGAGCGGCCGACATTTTCGACAGTGCTTGACGACACGGCTTCACAGGAAAAATACACAACACGGGAAGCATTTGATTCTGGGAAGCAGTACTCAATATTTACGGTATCCAAGTCCATTGAAGCACACAAAAAAAATACAAGACACGGACATCTCCATCTCCAGCGCATCTCCATGTGTAGAAGGAGACCAAGAAAGCAAAATGGGGAGAATAAGGCTGACGCCCACAAATAATTTGGTTCGTTAGCACCGTACATTTGAAGACAGTCAAAAAGAAAGGTTGTCTAATAAGTGTATGCTTTCATAACCGTTAATAAAACACTACTGCGCCGCACGGTTCCCCTAATACTCCAAACATCACCAATTCAAAGGAAAATCTCCACTCACGCCACTGTATCACGAACCCGTGGCTAATGTACTTCAGTGGCTTGAGACCTTGAGCTAATCAGGGTGTGACGAGAGGTTGCAGTACAAGGCCGAATTCATCACCAACACGAGGGTGCACACGGTATGACGCACCAACAAATTCCGCGTATGGCTGCAAAGTGCAGCATTATTCACGAAAAAAAAAACGAAAAATCCTCAGCACCCGGCGGTTGTAGTCTTTTTTTTCTGCAGGGTCCTGCCTAATGAAGTGTCTTGTCTGACAGCGTGCTGAACAAGAGCTCTTTGTACAGCAGGAATGAACTCGAAAGAACGAGAAGAGTGGTGAAAGAAGTGCCGGGGCCAAGCAGTGCAGCTGGCGGCGTCGGCAGTGTAAGTACGTGCGCGCACAGCCATAGTTGGAGTGGACACATGAACGAACAAAGCGGTCATTATCACGCCATCCGAAGGCGGCCACCTGGTTACCCTGACCCGACGCCGCCGCGGCCCAGATTGCGCTCCGCGCCGATCTGCGAGCGCCACAGCTCAGCTGAAACCCGACGGGGTGGGAAGTGGTGTAATAGGAAGGCCCGTCTGTGTACGGCAACATTGGTGTTGTCGTAACTATGGTGACGTTACTCACCTGGTTGCTCACGGGGAACAACGATCACAATGCATTACAGCCACGGCGAAGTGCTACAGTGGTACAAATGGATGTAGCGCACAGTTTTTGCGGTCGGTGTTTAAAAGTAAGGACCCGTCGTGCGAACTAACTTTGCGTGCGCCTGAGCATGTGCTCGCAATCGTGTGTTTCTTTTGTTTTTCAATTGTCATCATTGTAAGAGACTGTGAACGTGTGTAGCCTACCTGAGTTTGCGATTCCCGATAATTCAGCGAATGCTATAGAGCACGCCCCTTGCTGGAAACTCGGCCCTTCTCTTTGTGATGTGGGGAAATTAGGTGCGAAGGTTCAGTGCGAAGCACTGAACAAACGGTAATTGAATGGGAAAAGAATATCGATTTCTTGCCGCCCGCCAAAAAGCTTCGACATTGGCGAACCTTTTTCAGTCATTTAGAAGATGAAAAGGTGTCCGCGCCTCAGTGTGTGTAACGTTTTTCTGCGTAAATAGGGCGCTTCGAGCTAAGTGCGCTATGAAGCATGGCTGCGCAGAGAGGAATGATATGTGCGCAAAAAAAGGCAGCGAGGTCAATGCTCGGGATTAGCTACAGCCTATTTGCCGTACGTCAGTAATTGCATGCAGTGCAATGGGTTTCAACACAGTGTGTGTGCGCGCGTGCGTGCGTGCGTGTGTGCGTGTGCGCGCGCGCGCGCGCGCGTGTGTGTGTGTGTGTGTGTGTGTGTGTGTGTGTGTGTGTGTGTGTGTGTGTGTGTGTGTGTGTGTGTGTGTGTGTGTGTGTAAGACCGAGTGAGACTATAGTTTTTTTGTGCTTAGTCTGGTTTCAGGGTGCACATGTGTTCCATTGCGTAGCTGCGCTCTTAACGAAAACTCAAGCGTCATTCGGACCTCCCTGCTTTTTTTTTTTTTGCGATGACTGAAAGGCATATGATAACTCATATGATCAGTAAATGGTTTTTCACTGTGTAGCCTAGCAATCGAAGAGCTTTTTTTCCGATTAAAACAGGCCTACCTGTGTCAATATGTCCACGAAGGCCCCGACAATGCGCTAGAAACAGCCAGCAGATAATTTAATCGAGCGCAGTCGTAGTGTGCCAGTTTCGCGAAACCCGTATATACAGTTACACCAGTCTGTGTAACGAACGACGATTTGCGAAATATGTTACAGTAACCTGCAAGCGACAGGCACGCCAGCGACAACGGGATAGATTGTCGTACGTTATGTCTTTGTAGAGAACAATCAATGTTCGGCGTCGGTGGTCGGGTCTCGTTGGGAAAGCTTTTACGAAACTTCAGTGTAGCACGTGTCGACCGAGGCGCATGCGGCATACACTGAACGACTGGAAACCATTAGCGATGGTAGGGCAAAAGCTCGGCTAACTGTATACGAAGAATGTTGCGAGATCACCTTCGGCTCAGTATGACGGAGAACTGGAAGAGCTACACCGACTGCAGCACTCGAAACATGTGGAGTGTGGAGATATGATGCAACGTAGGCGCTTTAAAATCAACCCCCGTTTATCACCTGGAAATAGTTCCTCGTTTTTTTTTCTCTAAATTGATACAGTCTCAGACGTATTTGGCATAATCGTGCCATAAAATGCGATAAATAATTTTTACTAATTGTTGGGGTTTTCAGATCTTTATTTCCAGTTCAAATGCTCTAATATTTCTCGAATTACGCCAAAGAAGGCGCAGAGTTGGGAAGTATGTAAATACGTGATAGAAACTACTGCACCGATTGCACAATATAAAAGAATTCTAATACGAGCGTCTTAAAAACGCGATATGATTATGAGGATAGGGGAGGGCTCTGAAAATTTCTACACCCCCTCCCACCTCTGGGGTTTTTAACGTGCACCTAAATCTAAGTACACGAGTCTCCAGCGTTTCGAGTCTACCGAAATGCAGTCTGCACGGCAAGGATTCAAACCTGAGACATCCGGGCCGCTGGGTCAAGATTCATAATTTCAGTTTGTTCTATGCAGTGCAAATGGTTTTTCAACTAATTCATTTTCGTTTACTTGTCTGTCATTACTTTTTTTTTCATTGCTGGGTTGCACTTGCCAAACGCGATGTGATTAGGGGGGTAATTGTATTTAGGCCTTTTTCTTCATTGAATTATTTTGATCATTTAGGTTGTTTACCATGCGTTGTACAAGGACGTTCTCGTATTCCCCCTTCCCCTCCATTCAAGCGTAGCCAGTGGGGGCCGGGAATTGAACCCGATTGATGTGTGGGGTTTATTGTCCCAAAACCACTATATGATTATGAGAAATACTATAGTGGAGGGCTCCAGAAAATTTGACCGCTTGGGATACATTAAACTGCACCCAAACCTGAGCACACAGGCCTACAACATTTCTGCCTCCATCAAAAATGCAGCCGCCGCAGATGGTATTCAATCCCGCGATTTGCTCGTCAGCAGTGCAGTACCTTAGCCACTATAGACCACCGCGGCGGGGCGGGAATCGAACCTGCGACAACGTGCTAAGCAGCGTGACAGCCAACTCACCCCTGTGGGTTCCTGTCATTGATTCAATAATACTGACTGGAAAAAAGCAGTTTTTTTAAAGCTAACAAATTTTTAGGGCATCAGCAAGAAGTAATTTTAACAGCCTGATAAATAATAAAGGCTAGGGAAGTTGATCAGCTGTATAGGTGTTGACAAATCACAGTTCTTCAACGCGTTGGTCTAATACGTCACGCTTTATATTTACGTTACTTGAAATGTTGAAGCCAAAACCAGCCCCACTAAAGAAGCGATCCACAAAGTTCAATATATAACTATATATATATATATATATATATATATATATATATATATATATATATATATATATATATATATATATATCATCTCTCTGTTTGTGTTTTAATGAGCGGAAAAAAATAACGAGGAGAAGAAACGGGCATTGCTCCTGCCACACACCTTTTCCGCCTTTCTTTCGTGTTCGGCTTTCCTATTATATCCCGACAAATTGCCGGCTTCGTGATTGATGACGCCTCTCAATAATGCCCTCAGGGCACGCTAAAACGGTCTTCCATTGGTCGAGCTGAATTTGAAGATCGCTACTCTTACGTGAGCTTCCTTAACTTTTATTTATTCACTTTCAATCTTTATTTTATGCTCCGTTTTGTTCCCTTTCGGTGCCAAACATAATGCGCATGCTTTCGATAAACATTGACCCTTACGTGATCGAACGCTCGCGTAAGCTTCCGTGCAGTCACGCCACTTTCCAATGCTGTTACGTTAGGCTGTCAGCATGCGTATATGAACATAACGAACGCATACGTTCCCTCTTTTGCTCTTCAAAGGCAGTCACTCAAATGCGTTTACTCGCACGTTATTGCATATTTCATATTTCATTTATTAATCTCAGCAGTTTCTTTATTTTAGATTTTTAAGCCACTTCGTCTTCATCTTCCCAAACAGCACTGAAACAAAACAGATCATTCGTTTATTTTTGTAACGCCACACACTCATTTTTTTCTTAAATTGTACAGGTAATTATACTCGGTGTTTAAACGCAGCTGTTTTTGTCCCTTGTCAGTGTATGCTTTGAAAGCGAAACGCACCATTCGCATCTGAGGTGAGCGCTTCTGAATGTTTTGTTTTCGTGTTTGCCCTAGTTTTTTCCGGTTGCCCACCTGTGTCCGAACACATTAGCATGCAGCCTTAATTGCCGCTGCACTTTGTTCTGGATATGCAGAGAAGCGCCGAAATCAGCTTTGCGCGTGCACACTTTAAGTATCGATTGCAACAATTTGTGTGTCTGTCTGTGAGTACGTACGTCGCTCTCAAATCACAGTTAATCTGGCCTAATTAGTTTCCTGTCCCCAATCCATCGAATGACAAGCCTGACAGCCTTGCTCCTTTCTCCATTTTCCCCCCTTTCCTCCCTCTCTCCCTTGCTCTGGCAAATGTTATAGCTATCACCCCCAAGATCACATCAGTGATAAAAATACTCTCTGGGCAGGTAATGCGCTATTATCTAATCCTTAGGTAAAAGAAAGCTCAAGAACATAGTGTGTAAAAATAACCATGATATCTCCACTTCTCCGCACCTGATTGATTGATATCTGGGGTTTAACGTCCCAAAACCACTATATGAACCTGCACTTGGCTGAACATTACTAATGTGCAATATATTTAGTAAGAAAACTAATACCCCTGCCACACGGGCACTTAAAAGTCTTTTAAGTAAGCGGTCTTTTTCCGAAAAGGAGTTTCTGACAGCAGACACACGGCACAGAGCGAACTCCTTTTCAGAAGCGGTCTTTTTCGTAAACGGCGTTCGTCGATCTCTTTTACGGCTCCGAATGAGTAGCCTCGAAACCAGTGGGCGCCAGCAATTTTCGAGTGGTGGGAAAAAAACAGCGAATGCCTATTTTTCTGTCACCAAAACTCTTTGTAAAAACAAATTTCATATCCCGCAGAAGGTGTAATGAACTCTTTTAATGGTTATTTCCTTTTCTACTCTCGTAAGCAGCTACAACGCGTTGGCAATATCACGTGGTGACGCTCGGTCTCGCGCTGCTTTATCTTCTCCTTGGCGGCTTTTGCAGCGTCTGCCTTCTCGCTTTCCAGAGCGAGAAGGCAGGCCGTGAGGCTGGCGATCCTCGCTTTTTCTCCCGTACGGTCGCCCATAACGTGTCGAGAGCAGTCGAGAGCAGCGAAAAACAAATACGGTAAATAAAAGCACAGTGGTGCCAGACGGACTTGTGCACGTCGCTAGTTATGGGAATACTTCCTTATCTAGTGCAAAAAACTTTCACATTGGTGTTTCTTCATCTTTTATTCTTAAATTTATTTGAAGAAATGAGCAGTGCAACAAGTCTTTAATTTGTACATCGTGATACATCGTTTAATTTTCATTGCTTCTCTTTTAACTGCTAGCGCCACGCTTTCGCTAGCGTCTTCGAACGAAAACACTAAAAGGATATCGTTGCTGCCGTGTGTCTGCGCCGCAAACACCTCTTTGTTAAAAGTTTTTCAACTTCGTAAAAGACCGCTTACTTAAAAGACTTTTTGCGCGCCCGTGTGACACAGGTATAATACTGGCATCTTACCTTTAAAAACCATGATCTGATTATTGTGCGGAAACATACCCTGAATGAGCGGCTGCGATTAACTTTTCACTACCATTTCCGATGGAGGCAGAAATGTTGTAGGCTCGTGTGCTCAGATTTGGGTGCACGTTAAAAAACCCCAGGTGGTCGAAATTTCTGGAGCCCTTCACTATGGCGTCTCTCATAACCATATGGTGGTTTTGGGACGTTAAACCCCACATACAATCAATCAATTTTTCACTACTCTTAACTTCCTTTAACGTAAACCACCTAGTGTTCTTGCGGTTTGCGTTAATATGAATGCGGCTGTCGCGACTGCGATTGAAACCGCTACGTCGAGATTAGCGTGTAGTTACTACGTTATACCACGAAAAATACCGCAAATTTCTTTCGCTTTTTTTTCTTCGTTTAAACCCTGCTCAGTAAAATAGGTTTTCAAGCGCGAGAAAACTCTCATATGGCTAGCGAAACGGGTGAAGTTGTATGTGCAGGCCCTTCCGCGGAGGTATTCGAATGTCTTCTTCCTCCAAAGTTGACGCTGCCGTTTCAATAACGGTTGAATGCACGCGCGTGCAATTACTTGCTCATGAAACTCATTTTGCCGATGCGTTCCGTGGTTTTCGAACTCTGTTCATTCTGACGTCACTGTAGTGCACAAAAATTGAATAATTGAAGCGTATCAAGTCTCAGCCAGACAAAATACAAATTCTCTATACCTGCCAAACGCCTCGACGTATATAGCTTACAAGTATTTACGAATGCTTGCGCGTAATTGCTCGCTTTTAATGGCGAAGCTGTTTAGACTATAGCAGTAATTAGTGTGGCGAAGCCGGTTTGCCATGCGGCCCGCGCGAAAACTATCAGCGTCGTAAATGAGTATGAATCTCACTACTCAACAATGATTCACTAAAAATTAGGATCATCATGATAAACGAGCGGGTTCATCGTCATATTGTCACCAAACGGGTATCTACCACTCTGCGACTCCCTACTCCCCCTATACTTTATACTCGCTACTTCCTACTCCCCCATACCATTCCCTACTGCGACTCCCTGCTCCCCCATACGCCCACCACTAATTTCTCCACTTCTCGTGCTTCTGTCACCCACTTTCTTCATAGTCAACCTCTGCCAAGTCAAACTTCTTCAATGAAGGAGTTTGACATTGTCATGTAAAATTTCTTCTTAAGCCGTACTAACGAGTCAATAAGTATACGACACTCGCCTTCACATCGTGTATACGCGGGCTCGAACCTCGACTCGACGAAACACTCTTTTCACCAATATTTTCTATCTCTCCTTCTCATTCTTTTTTTCTTTCTCTCTCTGTACTCGTCCACTCGCTCATCACAGTTATTGCGTCTCATGCCGGACGAATGGACCAAGGGTACTGGGAGCGGAGCAGACAAGAAAGAGAAGGACGAAGAGATAGCGCGTCGGTTCCTGATTAAGATTCTTTTTATATTTGTGACACATGGCGAACCTCAGTCATAACCGTCATTCATTTAGTTAACTGTTATTGGGCGTAAAACATATGATAACGGGTTGTTATTATACACGTAAGACTCGCTGATTCAAGGGCTTTTGAAGGGTCTGTTTTTAACAGTATATATACTTAGTGCAGCGCTACAGGGCAAATAAGTATATGTAGGTACTGGTAAATACAATACGTACACATGAATATAAACAGATCGTGATAACATTTATAAGTAAAAATATTACTCGTGTAAGTTACGCAGATGATCACGAGGAAACCGTTTGTAAAGTGGAATAACAGCTCTGCTGTGAAACGCAACCGGCCCGTGATGCCGGTAGCCTTCACTGTAGACTCAATAGCAGGAAGTGAAAAAAAAAAAAACAAGCGGAAGGGCAGTGAGGCTGGCCAGTTCTCAGTCAGGTTGGCTACCGTGCGCCAGCTAAAGGGGTAAAAGAGGTAAAAGATCATAGAAAAGTTATTTCACATTAGAAAAGAAAAAATAAAAAATGGAGAAGGGAGGGATTGATTGATATGCGGGGTGTAACGTCCCGAAACCACCATATGATTATGAGAGATGCCGTAGGGGATGGCTCCGCAAATTTCGACCACCTGGGGTTCTTTAACGTGCACCCAAATCTGAGCACACGGGCCTACAACATTTCCACCTCCATCGGAAATGCAGCCGCCGCAGCCGGGATTCGATCCCGCGACCTGCGGGTCAGCAGCCGAGTACTTTACCACCGCGGCAGGGCAGGGGGGCGGGGGAGAAGTAAGAATTACTCTAATACTAGTTGTCTGCACGAAACTCATTAACACTTTCAAATCCTGCCTTGTCGAGAACAAATTCAGCCAGTGTACCAGCCCCCTTTGCTTCGAAAAAGGGCGAGTTCAGTATGACTGATGTTTAACTCCAATGGCAGATCCAGATCAAATTTTTCTACCCCGAGCGGAGCAATTGCATTCCAATTGCGGATCGGGAGCGTGAATTGTGTGTTCCAATGGGAGACTGAGAGCAACCGCAGATCACGGATTGCTCCGTGGAGCAAGAAGTCTCGCTCCACCGAAATCGGTGGATCTGACCGGCAGTTCAAGTAGCGTATTATGTGCGCCCGCCTTTCATGCAATAAGTGATGGATGTCCAGAAAACGCTTCTAACGCGATAGCGTAGAGAGCCCGTGTCGGAGAAAACCCGCCACCGTTGTAGGCCCCGTCGGTTGTGAGTTAAAAATTGTCTGTGCGTCTGTGACCGAAAAATCAAGTTACCGAGATAGCCACGGGAGGCCGCTACTTGTCCACGCGTGCACGCGCGACCACACTGAAAAGGCCGCGCGTTCGAAGACAAAAAAAAAAAGTGCTCAAGGTCACGAGGCGCGGTAGTTTCTTTGCTCTGCCACCCCTTCCTGCTTAGCTTCCAGTGCTTTCGTCGGGACGAAACAAGAGATAATGCAATTGCAGCAGGCGACAAATCTTTGCAACTCCACTCGCACAGGACGGATTCTTAAAGTTTTTTGGTGTCGAATTTGTGAGGCATTAAGCTCTTCTAGTAAACTTATTCTATAGTTACTTGAAAAAGTGTTTCAGGGCCCCTTTAACGCATTTTGTTCGACAGGTGTCACGACGAAAACGAGCCCATTCGGCGATAATAGCGCGCGCTGGTCAAATCTACTGTGTGCGTCTTTGTGTGCATGCATGTATATGTAACAAAACATATTAGGTATGCACTTTACGGTTGGAGAGTGCATTAGGGGCCGGATCACGTTATCGCGTTCAACTCCTAAAGGCAAAGCTTAAGGGTCCCCCAATTTCTCACTCCCTCGCACCCTCTCGTGCTCCCTCGCTAGATTTCCGCTCACCAACAGCTCTCGTCGAGACGCGCGCGTTCCAAACGCAGATTCGGCGAGGGCAATCCCACTCGGATAAGCGCACTTCCTTTGCAATCCGGTCCAGCGCTCGCGATCTGCCATTGGAATTCAACGTGAGCTTCGAGGCATTCATGAGCCCATGCGAAGCAAAGATCCTCGAGGTAGTTGCACACCTGCGCTCGATGATTTAGTACAGCGACTTCGCGTCCCTTGACGGCAGAAACGCGGACGTAGCTCGGTTTCGCCTTTTCCCTCATCCTGTGCAATACCAAACTCGTGGCGGTTGCTCCCTTGCTCGGGCTGCATCGGAAACGCCGATCCGACGCAAACAATTCCCCTATAACCGCCCCGGCATGCGCGTGTTTCGCCGTTTCCTCATTCAATGATTTATGACACCGAGAGAGCCGCGCATTTCACCACGCCCTGTGTGTTTGTACGGCGCATCGCGGATCCTAATCACTGCCGACGCCGGCACGGGGCAGCGCATAGGTGCAGCGCGATAGAAATAATAATAAACTGCGACTACACAACAAACTCAATGGAGTTGTGTATGAGAGAGAGAGAGAGAGAGAGAGAGAGAGAGAGAGAGAGAGAGGCGTGACTGGGCGTAGCCTGTACGTGGCACGAGACGGAACGTCGGAAGGCGTGACCACGGGCGTTGTTGTGAACGATCTGCCTGAATCGCGAGGTTGCGGCTTTCGCAATCTGTTGTCAAGTGAGCGCGGATCTCTATAACTGAGCTTCGCGTAACATGTGCCTTCATAAACGCCATACTCCCGATACCTTCGACGCAGCGAAAACAACGCATCTCCACTCTTCCCGGAATGTTTCCTCTCAAGCCATTAAATGTTGCAGGCTTCTTCTTGATCGAAATAGCGCTGATGGTGAATCGATATCGACATCGAAGCATCGTCATCGTGTCATAACCATAGCTTAGGCTGGACGCAAAAACGTCCCTATTATAGACTCTCCGTAGATTTTTGCTCATAGGCTCACTCGCTTAATGTGCTTTTTTTTTTTTTGGTTAGATATCCATGTCTTTTGACATTTACCATAAAGTTGAAAGGTCAGAGGCTGCGTTCATGGTGACACCTTTCATCTGGCCCAAACATTCCTGAAACATTCCGCGAGATCGTGCTTGTGCGCTTCAGTGACTAAACTTCCGACGTGCAAATACCGCTTATTCTTACAGCCCGCACCCCCTAACTTTCTTTTTCCTTTAACGTCGCTGTACGTGACGTTCACAGATGCAGTCATTATTACCTTCGTCGCTTACATAGTAAGAAAGCTTGGGAACTACATATCGGCACCATGGGTCGGTGGTATATTAGCTAGACGGAAGTTGATAATAATTTCCGGATTTTTACGTCCCCAAACCAAGATTTGATTACGAGGCACAGTGTAGTGGAGAGCGCGGGATAAGTACGACAAGCTGGGTTGAAGTGCACTGACATCGCTTGTGGTGGCAGTTACATTACGGGTCGCCCATTCCCGCTTTCTTAACACACACGCACAAACACACACACACGCACACACACACGCACACGCACAAACCCGCTTTCGCTCATTCCCGCTTTCTTAACACACACGCACACACACACACACACACACAAGCACAAACACAAGCACACACACAAACACACACACACACACATACATACATACATACATACATACATACATACATACATACATACATACATACATACATACATACATACATACATACATACATACATACATACATACATACATACATACATACATACATACATACATACATACATACATACATACATACATACATACACAACCCGCTACAGTGGTCTATAGTGACTAAGGCACTCGGCTGCTGACCCGCGGGTCACGGGATCGAATCCCGGCCGCGATGGTCGCATTTTCGATGAAGGTTAAAGTGCTTGATGCCCATGTGCTTACATTTATAAGTGCACGCTAAGGAAGCCCAGGTGGCCGAAATTTCCGGAGCCCTCCAATACGGCATCAATCATGGGGTGGTTTTGGGACGTTAAACCCCAGCGATTCCTATCACACACACACACACACACACACACACACACACACACACACACACACACACACACACGCACACACGCACACACACACACACATTAGTGTTAATGGTGATGGGTGCTACTAAAGTAATGGTAGCGCTCTATAATGAAGGTGAGTGCGCCTTTGGGATCTTGAATTGAAAGTATGTCCACATCCACTCGATAAAAAAAGCTTCTTATACTGTTGTGTTTGCGTCACAGACACTTAAGTTTATTATTTGTTGGCACGTTTTCCTTATAATTCAGTGTCACACTATATGCAACATTGGGAAGCGCATTCCTTTTCCTGCGCGTCACGTAGACAACCAGGAGTCCCGAGCAAGATAACAGGCCGATAAACAGGGCCGGTATAACGACGAAGCACGACGAAAGAGGCGAGGCTATAGATAACAGGAAGCAGTAAGAGCGAGGCCCACAGTTTAATATCCTCTCTATGTCCAGAGAGTGCAAACATCGCCATGAAAATTTAGTGTAGTAAAATATGCATAGACATATAATAAGTATAGATAGATCGTAGGAGAGGAAGAAAAAGAATAGAAAGGAAAGGCGGGCATGTTGGCCAGACTGGAAGAAGTGGTGTGCTACCCTCTACTATAGGGGGGACATACACTTCAGAAAGCACCAGTGGACGTAGAAATGATAGCCAAAAGAAGCAAACAAAAATGAAAAGCAGCCGTCACAGGGGTGTCATAGAATCGGTCTCTGCCACATTTCCAGAGATGTTATTGCAAGTTGTTCGGATAGGTCGAGGTGTGGTCTGCGGCAGTAAACGCCAACGGGAAATGAGAACGCCATAATAGGCAAAAGTGGTTGTTATGCTTCTTTAGCTGCGAAAGTACAGCGAACCTGTGTGCTACATAGCCGGCTACGTCAAAGCCGCGGCTATACATAGAAAAGAAAGAAATAGCGAGGCACGTGTAGGAACGGGCAGGCGGAACAAATGAGAGACTACCGGAACGTACAGACATACACACAGACATGGCGTGTTTTTGCACAGACATGGTGCGCTATAGAATCTATCAGACAAAGAGAATAATGAGATAAGGAATCATCAGCTAAGAAAAACAAAAGCAAGTCAGCATGTCTTGGTTGTAAATAACCGAGCTTGGTCAAGCTTAAAAATTATCTCTCTATAATTCGAGGTTATTTTTATAAGTTTGTGTATATAGCATTATTCGTTGCGTTCTGTGCTTCAGGATGATGAGACAACATTCTTATGCCTGCAATTCAATGTGTAAGTAGCTGAAAATAAACAATCGAGATGATAACTGTAAACTTTGATAATTACCCCGTCGGTTGTTTATCTAGTCAACCAACTTCATCACGTGTAAAGCACATCATAAATCTCATGTAGTACTATAGGTAATTGCCTCAATTAATAAAGGACATGGGAAAGCGAACATGAGAAAACAATCACAGCATATCCACGCAGTGAATGGTGATGAGCCGCGGGCGAAGCATCCATCCATCCGTCCGTCCATGCGTCCGTCCGTCCATTCATTCTTGCTTCCATCCATCCGTCCGTGCGTGCGTTCGTCTATGCGTCCACCAGTCCGTCCAAGCTTCCGTCCGTCAGAAACCGTGTACTCAGATTTGGGTGCACGTTAAAGAACCCCAGGTGGTCTTAATTTCTGGAGCCCTCCGCAACGGCGTCTCTCATATTCATAAGATGGTTTTGGGACGTTGAACTCCAATATTAATTCATTATTATTATTATTATTATTATTATTATTATTATTATTATTATTATTATTATTATTATTATTATTATTATTATTATTATTATTATCATCAGCCTGATTACGTCCACTGCAGGACAAAGGCCTCTCCCATGTTCCGCCAGTCAACTCGGTCCTGTGCTTGCTGCTGCCACTTAATACCCGCAAACTTCTTAATCTCATCTGCCCAGCTAACTTTCTGTCTCCCCCTAACCCGCTTGCCTTCTCTGGGAATCTAGTCAGTTACCCTTAATGATGAACAGTTATTATTACTAGTTTATATTAGTTTCAGTTAATTTTCGTAAAACTGCAGAACGTGCTCGCACCTATGCAAGCGCGATCGATGAGGCGCTCAGCAATCCTCATAGGCGAGTGCCGAAATAGGAATCGCTTCCGGCTCGCCGACATAAGGAAGCGACTTCAGGAAATATTGAGCGCTACGAAAGAACATTATTTTCATATAACTCGGCGAAAGTAAGCAATGGCAAAGCAGTGAAAAAGAAAACCGTAACGTCCATACTTGAACCGGAAGTTCAAAGAACAACACGCATCTCTTTTCGCGAGCACGTAGTGTTCGCAAATGGTAAAAAAAAAAAGGAGAATTTTTCATGCTTGACGTATATTCAATTATTCGGCAACGTGTTCTTGCTCGCACAAAGAAATCCTCGAACGCTGATCTTTCATTTCATATTGACTTTGTTAATTTTGCTTTTTTTTTATTGCAGGCTGTGCGCCTGTTAGTGTAAACTTAGAATTATTTCGAGGACCTCGTTCATTCTCGTTTTATCATATTTAGTGCAGCAACGCCGGTTGAATAGGAAATCTACGCAATGTCAATAAATTGTGGAAAACGCTCTCACTGTGAATGGTAGTGTTCAATCAAAGCGAGCAGACACAGCTAAACCCAATGCCGGCACCGCTTCCGGTTAGGCCGAAACTTATAAATGGCATTTCAAGCCGCCCCGGAAGAACAGCACTGTTTCTTGATCATATCTCCGTTTTGCTGCAGCGTCACCTTCCGGGAAATTAGTGCCTATTCGAGGTGGCTGTAGTAATTTTGATCTTAAGTAGCGCAACTGAAGGAAGTACACGAATGAAGACAGAATGGCAGCTATAGATGGGCTATGTAGTTTCAACGAATTCATGGTGAAATAAGGTAAGCGTGCAAAAACGGGCACAAAAAAGAACAGATAAGACATCACAATTAAACTGTGTCTAAAGCACTGTGAGTTCAAAGACAGGAGAGTACTTTTTTTTCGCCTTCGTCGCCTTCCCTGTGCTGTCTCCTGCTCGCCACTTAGTTCTTCGTATAACGCGAGGAAAATGATCGATTGATATGGGAAGTTTAAGTGAGTTCAAAGACGGGAGAGTACTTTCTTTTTCGCCTTCATCGCCTTCTCTGTGCGTTCTCCTCCGCGCCACTTAGTTCTTCGTATAACGCGACGAAAATGATTGATTAATATGGGGGGTTTAAGTGAGTTCAAAGACAGGAGAGTACTTTCTTTTTCGCTTTCGTTGCCTTCCCTGGGCTGTCTCCTTCTCGCCACTTAGTTCTTCGTATAACGCGATGAAAATCATCGATTGATATGGGAGGTTTAACATCCCAAAACCACCATATGTTTATGAGAGACGCCTTAGTGGAGGGCTACGGAAATTTTGACCGCCTGGGGTACTTTAACGGGCACCCGAATCTGAGCACACGGGCCTACAACATTCCGGCCTCCTCCATCGGAAATGCAGCCGCCGCAGGCGGAATTCGTTCCCGCAACCTGGGGGTCTACAACCGAGTACCTTAGCCACTGGACCACCGCGGCGGGGCAACGTGAGGAAAATGTCAGGAGGAGGAGCAAGAAATTTTAAGCGAAAAGACAGGGAGTTTAGCCAGTTCTTAAACCGGCTGCCTACCCTGTGCCGGGGAAAGGGGTGAGGGGAATAAATGATGTTAAAAAGAAATGTTGTGAAGAGAGAGAGAGAAATTACAAAAAAAAATGCGACAGAGGAAAGGCAACATCAAAGAGTATAAGACACTAAAGTCTGTCTCTGCGGCCAGTTGTCCGCAAAAAGCGCAGCAAAGCTTTCAAAGCCTTCTGGTCTGAGGATGGGCTCGGCCAATGACCCAGAATCCTTTGTTACGACAAAGGCCGATCATCCAGTCTATCCAGAGCTGCAGCCATCTCTTGCCTTTGCGCGTTGAAATGGGTGCACTCACACAGAAGGTGCGCGACGGTTTATTCGCAGCTGCAGTCAGTGCATGTAGAACAGCTGGCCATTCCAATGAGATAAGAGTATGCATTCGTGAAGGCCACTCCAATCCACAGGACAGGCGGCATAGAAGAGTCTCCTCAGCTCGAGATATCCTTGAGGGAAGATGAAGCTGCAGAGCGGGATTTAAGTTATACAGTGAAGTCTCTTGAGTTCCACTGTACCTTACATTAGAAAATGTGAGCACTTTGCGTTCAGACTATCACGGTTTCTCTCTGTTTCGCAGCAGGTGATTGAGCTAACGAAGTTTAAAACATACAAAAACGAAGAGATATCATTTGATTGCGCACGATAGCAAGGAGAGATAAGGTAGAATTGGCGTGCTACCGCACGGCAAAGCAGGAAAGGAAGCGATTCATAGCTGATAATCAAACTATGAGATCGAAAGCTCAATAAGTCATGACTTGACGTGGACAGACCACTGGCGTCACGAATTGTGCTGTAACGACAGGAGACTGTCAGGAGAGCATAATGCGCTCGTTCTTTGTATTTTCAGTGGTCGTTCGGGGATGCTTTAAGGGCGCACGCTTCCGTGGTCTCGATCTCTTCCTTGTGCCCACGTTTTTGCGTCTATACCTTCTTTTAACACCCGCCGCGACATTCGTTGCTCGGGGTGCTTCACTGCTGGCGCGAAGGTCCCGGGATCGAATACCGGCTGTGGCGGCCGCATTTTGATGGAGACATTATGCTGGAGGCCCATGTGCTTAGGTTTGGGGCCCTTCAAGGAAGGCTAGGCGGACGAAATTTACGGAGCTCTCCACTGCGCTGTCCCTCGTAATCATATCGTCGTTGCGAGACAAAAAACCCTAACAATTATTTTTATTACCTTGTTTTATCTTGAAGTGAGGCACACCAAGCACAGTGTGTGTGTGTGTTGCTCCTATTTTTCTTGTGTTTTGTTTGGTAGCACTACTAGCCTTGCCATCAACTTAACCGACCGTTACTCTGTTCCATTAGGATATGGCGGTGCATGGTTCAAACAACACTATTTTGAGAAAAAAATGAATTAACTTCAGTTAACTGGTTTTGATCAAACAAGAACCTGCGTTCGTTGTAGCACCACAGCTATAGTCACACAAATGTTCAGTGTGAATGTCACAGTTCTTGGTAACATCAAACCCGTCGCCGCGGAAAAAAAATTTAATTCTAAAGATGAAAGCACTTCATTCCACGCACTCAAAGGGACAGTAGTGTACAATGAGAAGGGTAATTGTGCAAAGGGCGCATTTCTTTTGTTAGCTACAACCTAATAAACTCCACATAAATTTAAACGAAGCGAAGTGCAAAGCACATTATTCGTCATTTTTAACTGTAGCGCAGTAATTATTCCACAAAAAGCAATAATATTTAAATGGAGGAAATAACTCTCTCGCGGTCGGTGAAGCCCGAACCCGTAACCTTCAGTTTACGGTGGCGTTCTCGACAGCGAAGGCAAGTGCTGAGCACTGGTGCACGTAAATTCACTCGGTTGTTTTCAGGCCCTGGCTGCTACACGTGATGCGAAGCAGTGTATTGCTGCTTAAAGGACGCTTAGCGCAGGCAATGAACATGTCGTAGAAGAGTCTGATGTATGTTGTTACGTACTTTGAAAAAAAAAATAAACCAACGAGCCAATGCCATGAAGCACGCATATGGGAGAGGAGGAACACAAACACTGGGTATTTTTTCTAGCGCCTGTGTTAATGAATTTCCTAGTTCCGTGTACGCGTCGTTCAAGGCTGAGTTAATTGTTATTTCAAAATCGAGTGTACAGTCAACCACAAAAGTTTGTGGACCATGTGAGCACGTGCCAAACGACTTTATGGCAAACTACCTGTCCGCCCCACCTAATGGTGCGCTATTTAACCGTCGACCACAGTGCTATAGGGTGAAAATGGTTCTTCTTATTATTCACTGGCCTTTGAATTTTCTAGCCCCACCGTGGTGGTCTAGTGGCTAAGGTACTCGGCGGCTGACCCGCAAGTCGCGGGATCAAATCCCGGCTGCGGCGGCTGCATTTCCGACGGAGGAGGAAATGTAGGCCCATGTGCTCAGATTTGGGTGGACGTTAAAAAGAACACCAGGTGGTCGAAATTTCCAGAACCCTTCACTATGGCGTCTCTCATAATCATATATGGCGGTTTTGGGACGTTAAACCCCGCATATCAATCATTAGAATTTTCTAACTTTGCGTAGCGCGTTTCAAGTTCGCAGTTTGGACGTGAAGCGCTCATCTACAGTATGAATTTCCCATTTTTATTTTCATAGCAGTATCAGTGCTATCACTGTGCGCCTCGAACGGCGTTCCGTTGGCTTTGTGTCACTTAGTGATCAAAATTGTGACTGATAGCAGTTGTGCGCATAAACTGCTCTCGAGGCAGAAGCACGTAGGCGCAGATGCCAAAAATTATGTCGCGTTAAAAAGTGAAAGGTGAGAAGTATTTGTACCCAGTCAGAAAACAGACAGGACATAGATTAAGGGAGGAATGAGTCTCGGGAGTTGCTGTGCGGTCGATTGCCGCTGACGTAAGAAAAGTGTCGCGGAGAGGCTTGTGGCAAGGCGCTCGCATGGTCCGTAAATATTTATAGTCAACTGTACAACATTGTATCACTACAAGTTTCTTTCAACGTACTTGATCGACCGAATATCCGCCTCCGCAACCAAATTTTTCTTTGTTGCGAAGCATTCCTTTACGTAGTGCAATCACTTTTGCGTCTATCTGTCTATATATATATATATATATATATATATATATATATATATATATATATATATATATATATATATATATATATATATATATATATATATATATATATATATATATATATATATATATATATATATATCCCTTAAGTCTGGTTGCTCTCGTGATCACTCTCTTCAGTTGGCGTGAACCAATATTAGTATGGGAGGGTAAGATGGTGTGACAAATATGATGCGCTGGTCAAGACATGTACAATGCCACAATCCCGTGGCGTACGTCGTCAAACATTTTCCGCATACCAGTGGCACATAACCGTGGGTAGGTGTGTTCTACTTGTATGCGGGTATGCCCCACAGGTTATTGGCACTTTTCAATTCAATTCAATTTATTTGCAGTTTATACATGCTGGATGGTTGCGTTGGGTTAAAAGCTACATAAATAGCTTGACGAGACCCAACGACCAGACTATACAGGGCAGTAACAACAAGCAGTCCGGTGCAGTGACGAGAAAACCAACAAGTAAAACAGAATACCATATCGTATGTACATATACAGCGATTTACATAGATTTCCAGCAGGAAGATTGCAGGAAAAAAAAGTGAAAATAGATACATGTGCATAAAAAGTGCTAGAAAAAAATAAAAAAGTGCTACATACAATAAAATATGGCTATAGCATAAGTAATAAACATAAATAATAATAACACAGATTATAAACACCGTACCATTGTAGCAATACCAGCTATTCGGGACAAAAATAAAAGAAAAAAACACTGGCCATATAACACAGCAAGAAATTCATATAAGCAGAAGATTATGTTAAAGAAACAACATAAGTTACGCACAATTCAATTACACAGAATGTCACAGTATGTGACATTACAAGTGAACGAAATATAAGCGGAAGTCTTTTTTACTGACCGTGCCAATATCTTTATATTTATTTAAAGTAGATGGTAGGTTATATGCCAACGATTGATGTTTGTAGTGCGTCCTGAAATATGGAACTGACCATGTCTCAGGGTTCCTTGTGTTCACACCAATTCTACGACGTTCTAACGATGCCAACTGTTTTATATAGTTCTTGAGGGATTCAGAAGCATATCGCGCAGTATGTAATAAACGAAAAGTATAAAGGTTGTCAGTTCTAATAATGTTGTACTTAGGAAACGCTTCTCTGGTGCTAGAATAATAGTCTATGTTGCCAATATAGCGAATAATCTTCTTCTGTAGCATCAGAATTTTACGTATGTTAGTTATAGTGGTTGTACTCCACACTAAGGCACAGTAATTTAAGTGGGCATGAAATAAAGTATTATAAATCTGTACTATGGCCTTAGTAGGTAGCAAACTACGACATCGTGATAAGACACCTGTCACAGAGGAGAGCTTTTCACATAGGTAATTTACATGCATGTCCCAAGTAAGTTGTGAAGAAAAGTGCACGCCAAGGATTTTATGACTGTCAACTATTTCGATTTTTTGACCTTCAAAAGCAATAGTATTATTTAACGGAAGCAATTTGTTCTTGGAGCGAAAAATAATTACCTTAGTTTTCTTCGCGTTGATCCTAAGTTGATTTAGCTGAGACCAGGTAGATAACTTTCTTAGCAGTTCATTGCAATCCGTTGTCAAGTTGCGCACGTCGTTCTCAGACAATATGACAGTGCTGTCATCAGCGTATATAATAAATTCAGCATTAGTATTAAATTTCACAATGTCATTAATGTAGATATTAAATAAAAGCGGCCCTAAAACGCTTCCTTGAGGCACGCCAAATTTGTTTATTAGACAAGACGACCTGTGACCGTTCACGTAAACACACTGGTATCTGTCACTTAAGTAAGACTTAAACAGTGATAAGCAGCTACCACGTACTCCGTAACATTCTAGTTTGTCTAATAAAATGTTATGACTTAGGCAGTCGAATGCCTTACTAAAATCTATAAATAACGCCAGCGCATAGGATTTCCTTTCTATGTTCCTTATTATCGTCTCCTTGATTGACAGAAGGGCTGTTTCCGTTGACCTGTGTTTCCAAAATCCGTGTTGCGCGTTAGTTATGATACCAAACTTATCGAAGAAATTGACCATGCGACAGTGTATAATTTTTTCTAGCCTCTTAGAAAACACAGGTAACACCGAAATTGGCCGGTAGTTGTTGGGTCATTAGGGCTACCTGCTTTCAATATTACCGAAATTACCCACTTCTGTTCTCCCCGTTCCTGGGCATCTTTACCCAGGAACGGGGAGAACAGAAGTGGGTAATTTCAATGCGTGAACGTTAAGAAAAAGCTGACATCAGCCGCGTTGACCAGACGAATGCACAGAATAAATGTCAGGGTTCCAGCAGTAATCGAGCCCCAGTACTATCCGTGGCAATCAAGTATTCTACCACAAAACCACGCCAGGTCTCAGAACTACTTTTCGAATAGAGCCTAATGTTCGTGAAACGTGAATTGTAATTGCAGTGCTCTTGCTGTCCAGTTTTATAAACATTGCATATGTACTCCTATGATACAGCCGTCACGTCAGCTTAACATCAAGTGTACTTAGGCGCCATCTGCTGAAGTTGATTTATGTATCAGTGTTCAGGGCTACCATCCTCGGGAGCACCAGCGCTTCGTATCAACGTATCGCTTCTGGTGTTGATAATATTCATGTTCCTGTTGGCATCGTTGCGCAAGCGCAAATAACTGCTTATATAAACATCTGCAAATGTTCAACATATATCTATGTGCGTCACATTTGTACATATATTTAGCGTATTTCATAACGTGTCGCTCAATAATAAAAAAAAAATTACAACACGGCCATCTTCCCTCGACATGCTTCGCATAACTTCGATTCCCAGGTATGTAGGAATTGCCGAACTTTTTTTTATTGATTCAACTTTTTCGACTGTGATATAGAAGGTATACTAAAGGAAGAGAACGAAGAAACAAAAACAACAGAGAAAAATATTGGACGAGCACTCGTCCAGAATATTTGTTGATTTTTTATATAGCTTTTTATCGTCCTGCTACGTACTATGTAACCGCAGCAACTAGCCCGGTTTTTCACTCTACTGTTCTAAATTACTAGTTATTGCTTGAATGTATTGTTTGTATCCCACTCCTGCATGGGCCCGGGTAAGGCCTGCAGTATCTGTAAATAAAAAAAAATAGGAGGTATTCAAGTGATGTCAATGTGTGAACGCCATTCCTTTGTACAATTCGCAGATTCCACCGTACGTCTCGAAATAGACAAACCAAGATATAAGGTGGCTTAGAAGGCTTTGGCTGCACAACAAAACCGCTGCCTCGATGACATCATCATTCTATGGTACCGAATCCATTTTACTTTCGTGTCGCAGAACAAACAGGATAAACGCTGTTCTACACTGAAGGCAGCTGCGACTTCAGTTTATATTCGAATCCTACCAACCGAGACGTCGCAGTGACTGCTTTATGTCTCTGTTACTCAGCTTGAAACCTTCATTTCACACCCACTGCGAACATCTCCCTCCTTCTCTCTCTCTTTCACTGAGAGAGAGGAGGTAAGGCCTCTATAAAAATACTGCTTCGCTCGTAATGTCTGCGCAATACCACATGTCCTCACTGTCTTTGTATACTTGAGACGATAACGCAGAACGTTTTGCAATATACTCCGGCTCAAAAAACGGCTTTCTGTTCTTTTTTTTCCGTTTGCAGCTATGCAGCGTCGGTTCTTTTTCTTTTTTCCAGGCGTCACATGAAGTGCTGCGCCTCTTAAGACGTCGTGCCTCTCGCACTTGTTCTGGAGCACCTGCCAGCGCTCTGGGAGTTGCGCAGGAATGGAAGAACGTTACGCGGCGTTCATTTGATACATAGATATACGAAACAGAGCTGGTCGGACGATGCCGTACTTAGCTGTTGCGAAATGACACGTTCCCGAAAATCAACCGTTCCGACAGCAAAACGCGCGAGCGATGGAGAAGGCGCAGAGGGAAAGAACAAAATAAGAAAAGCGAGATCGAGATATATCCTGGTCACTCACCCATTCTCTCTCTCACTCCGGCGTTGCGCAATCCTTGAGCACGTGGACTCGAGCCTGATCCGAGGTTGGCTTTTGCTGCCTCGGGAACGAACTCTTCTCGGATGCTGTCGACACAGGAGGGAGGCGTACTTTGCCTCGTTCCGAGCCTGCCCACGTGTCACGATTGAGCCCGACGACTTCGTTGGTGCCTTCTTTCTTTCATTACGCCCTTCGTTGACGGCCGAGAAGCGAAAATTTTACTGGCAATACATTTTTTTTTTTTTAGTTGGCCGCGGACTCACTTGATGCGTCTCAAAGGGGCTGATAACAGTACAACTATTTCGTTTTGTCCTCTCTGTTTTGCAGACGTTACGGTGTTGCGACACTGTCGTTCCACGTGGCGTTTCGTCAGCGTTTGAAGGCGAGCGTTCACGTTCAAATCGACTTCAAAAGCGATGTATTTCGGAATGCTTTTTCGCCAGTCGTGTCTGTGTGCAGTTGCGCAAGACTCGAATCGGCCACGTATGCACACACCAGTGACGAACAATGCAGTCCGGGATCGAAAGGAAAGCGTTCCTATTTAGTTTCTATTTTGTTGCGATCTCTCCAGATTTCGCTTATACGTGAAGGTCGGATGCGTGATACAAAACGCATTCTGAGACGGAGTGGAAGGAGGGTGCAGCTTACGCCGAGTCGATATTGCTTGCTGAGCTAAGGTTAATAAAAAAATCGAAAAGATGCTGAAATCAATTTCGCTGCCTCGAAAATACACAGTTTTGCGCTCTTCAATCTGTGAACGCTTGCATTACTTGCGTAACAATGGCCAACCACAAAACAAAGCTGCTTTACTCCTTTTTAGTCAGAGGGAGAAATAAAGAAGACGTGACTGAACGTAACCGGGTGCAAAACGGTGCAACCAGAGGGGGCCGTAGAACATGTATTCTTTTCCTCTGTCCCTCTTCTCTATATTACTACATCTTTGTATTTTCAATTCGCATCCTCCGCGTGCTTTTTTGCTTAACGAAACTTGCGCAAGTTTGACTGGGTCTGTCGGTCGGTGGGTCCATCGGTCTGGCCGCCCGCTTTCCAAACGAGATCGGCATGCAACGCCCCACTAAAAGAGAGCCAAAGAGAAGAAGAAGCGGAGGAGGGAGAAGACGATTTCAAAACACGGATTCCCACGCCACCCCCATCCCACACAGGCCGCACAAACACGCACGCACACACAGAAACACACCGAAGCGACCCCGACGGCCGGGCGTCCACACAGGTTGCGCAAGCGACCGGCCGAAAACGCTTTCCCCCAGTTCTTGGCCGGCGAAGTCGACTTGGGGGCGAGGAGTGCCCCGCCGGCCGCACCGCACGTGCGACCAGGGCGATACAGCGGAGAGGTGGTGGCGGCGCACTCCTTCGCAGGCAGACGCCACGCTCGAGTCCTGGGTTCTCGTTCGCAGAAACGGACCGACGCCGAGGGCCCCCCCTTCTTCTCTCTCTTCGGGACCCCGGGCCCCCCTCTCGTTTTCGGGCCGGATCTGCGACGTATGAGCACACGCGCCGGCGATCCCGGCTGCGCATGCGTTTTCGAGGGCGGCGACCACGCGTGGCTCGGCCCCGGAGGATCGATGCTGCCGGACTCCCGACGTCAGAGACGGGCCGCAGCCGCTGGTATATTGTGCCCCGAACACGGCGTGCGAAGTGCGCGGGACGTGCGTTCGAGGAAGGGTTGAGTAGATCGCACCGAAACATCTCGCGCCGCCTGCAAGCGGACGCCTGTTCGCGCTGGCATTTTAGACAAGCGTGTACAAAGTCTGCACTGAACATAGATTGCTCGTCTTACCATCGCGTTGTCTTCTCATTTTCAGGAGGAGCCAGGAGCTCGGTCTCTGGAACATAAAGATTGTTCACTTCCTGGTCGTATGAATTCAGTCGAGTTAGTGTCATCTATTCCAGAAAGGAAAAAAAAGTAACGAGAAAACATGAAGAAATAATATAGTGCTCTCTTTATAGTACCATTAGAAACTCTTTGTCAAAGGTTCCATGGTCGTTCAACTTAATGTCACGTCATTCTGATCCACGTTCAACGCACTGGTGGGCGTGGCTCTGGTCCGCTTAGTGGAGGACCACCTTCGGGTCTTCATCTTACATTTGACAAGGACTTTTCTCTCCTCCATTCTTCTCTCTCTCCTAAGTAATTTATGAAGCGCACTGGCTTGATATAAAATATAGGCGACGGTGAGAGCGGGCCGGAGAGGGATTGCACAGTCCAACGTTCTTTTATTCGTCTAAACATAGAACCCAAAAGTTAGATGAGCCGGCCTTTTATCTAACAGGCGTGAGCAGCGAATGGGTTTCGTTCTAGCACTTAGCACATTAAATGCGATAACCAGCACGTTCATCGCATTCCTTGCAAAGGCACGTCTTAGCGCAGCCTCAGTGAAGCCGCGACGCTGCATGGTCGCGAGTGTAGCTAACAATTAAGGAACGCCATTACTGATTAATAGACACCTATTAATGTTTAGAGAAATTTATTCTCACTGACAGTGAACATCAATTACAATCCAACAGAACATTTCGACAGAACACAACATCCACAGACACACCAAAAGTTGTTACAAAAAGATATGTGTACATATGTAAACGGAACACAACATACACAACTTACCCAACTACACAGGAATTGTTACAAAAACAATATCTACATATGCACAATACATTGTAAACGAAGAACAGACAAATGAAATGTAGAGAACTATATGTCAGATATTGCACGCATTAGGTGAATTAAAGTATGCTTAGATTTGACGAGCCGGGGAGACAGAGCACCTGGTCTCAATATTGCTCCCGTAACAGAGCGCGGGTTGAAAGTTCTTCATGTGTTCGTGGGTACGCGCTGTTTGAAGTTGTAGCCCGAATCACCACGGTGCCCATAAGACAGCAGCGCAGCCAGAATTTTTCTTTTTTTCATAAGTAGGGTTGGGGGGGGTCAAACATTCTTCATGTATGTTCGTGCCTACGTTTTTATGCTTGCCCGTATTCACTCTTGGAAAATTGCACACACATAGGAATTGAAAATTTTTGGACGGGGAGAGACCCTCCCCTCAGCCATGCCAGTGCCGTAAGGCATGTAATGCGGCCGCTTATAATATGTAGAGCGAAAAAAAAGCTTTATGTAAAGCCAATCTACTCGATCGCTCACTCTGTGATACAAACATCGTCGCGAGATTTCTGGTGATACGACAAAACACATGTGCCGGCACAGTACACGACACAGCACATGCCTAAGTGGCCTGGGGTGTTCTTCGCAGTCAAGGCGAACACCGAAATTTGATTGGTTGGTTGATTGATTGATTGATTTATTGATATGTAGGGTTTAACGTCCCAAAACCACCATACGATTATGAGAGGAGCCGTAGTGGAGGGCTCCTGAAATTTCGACCACCTGGGGTTCTTGAACGTGAACCCAAATCTGAGTACACGGACCTACAGCATTTCCGCCTCCATCGGATGTGCAGCCGCCACAGCTGGGATTCGATCCCATGACCTGCGGGTCAGTAGCCCAGTACCTTAGCCACTAGACCACCGCGGCGGGGTGAAGACACCGAGCTTTACGCAGCCACAAAAATGCTCTCAGAAGTACGTGCCAATTTACTTCTGAGAAGTGGTTGTGCCTAATCATTCCATGGCCCACAAAAGGAAGCACAAATCTATGACAGCGGCGTGATCTACTTATTGAGGCAGCCGACGACAGCGAAGGCAGAAATTACAGATAGGCAGGCAACGCTAATTCTCGCTTTAAATATGTGACCAATGTACGACTGAGGGTCAGTTATCCGGAAGTATACGTTTCCTTTCGCCCATCAGCTTTGTTTCTTTATACCGAATGAAGTCTAACTTGGACGTACTGAAGGTTATACTATATACCAAATTTTTGTGTAGGAAGAGGTTTTGCGAGTTATCATCCGAGCCATGCAGCATGTTGTTTTTATCAGTGTCTTTATTAGCTTCCACGCATAGAGCTCTGACATCTCGGTGAGAGCTCGTCGGAAGAACGCAGCTGGACTTTCGCGCTGATAATGGCACTCCCCATAGCTCCGAGTTCAAAATTTCACTCTCTTATTTAAACAAAACTGAATGTTTTGAAAGTAAAAGACCGCTTAACGAACACTTCGAAGTCATAACTCAAAATATATCATTGTCCAGCGATTAGCAGCTATCCCTGAATCAAAAATGTTAATGAGTTATTTAAGTAGAACAAAATATGTTAATTAGCCCCGCCGCGGTGGTCTAGTGGCTAAGGTTCTCGGTAGCTGACTCGCAGGTAGCGGGATCGAATCCTGGCTGCGGCGCCTGCATTTTCGATGGAAGCGAAAATGCTGTAGGCCCGTGGGCTCTGATTTGGGTGCACGTTAAAGAACGCCAGGTGGTCGAAATTTCCGGAACCCTCCACTACTGCATTTCTCGTAATCATATGGCGGTTTTAGGACGTTAAACCCCCCCATGTCAATCAAAATATGTTAGTTAGCCCACTTTTCCTATGAGTTGACTATTTGGCTTGAAACCATTGCGTGCCCGGCACTCCTTGAAGTTATCATTTGTTACTAATCTGTTCCTGAAGACATATGGGAAATCCTGCCTCTTTAACAAGCTGTATTGGTTTTTGAAAACAATGACAGCTGTCATTGAAAAGTTCCGTTTCAAGCATACTGGTGCGCAAAGACGAATGAGACTTTTCGCAATAGAAACTTCGTCTCAACAATGGTGTATCGCTTCGCGTCGGTTTCGCCATCGCCAGCAGATGGACTCGTCATTCATCGCTACACCACTACGCGTGTAATGCTTCCGGGAACTCGACTACACACTTCCCGCTCGCGATGCGGAAGTGTTGCACGCGCGTACAAACGCCGTGCTGCCGCCCAGGCTTCTCGCCGCTTTGCCACGAGGTCACGCGCCCGATTACTGACCGCTTGCTGCGCGGCCCCGTTTCGTCGCTGAGGCGCAATGCAAACGAGTCCGCGTGCTGAAACTTCGACGCGCACCACTCTAAAGCATTCATGAAGCCCCGGATGTGTTCTGCATAGCTCCCAAGTGCTGCGTTTCGATCAGCATTTCCTCGGCGTCGTCTGTTTCGACGGCGATGGACGCTTGATTAGTGGCCACATCAAGCTGCGTTGAACTCTTCGGACACGAGAGTACCTCGGGAGGTCAAGATTCTGCGCCTACGAGAGAGAAAGCAACGCAGACTTAGCTATAGTGTACTTGAAATTTACAGTCGTCTGCGAATCTTTTTCACTTCTATTGTGCACCCTCAAATTCGCGCGCGACTAATGCTCTCCCTCCCTCCCTTCCTACCTACTTACCTCACTCACTTGCTCGCTCGCTTGCTCAATCAATCAATCAATCAATCAATCAATGTTTAATGAAGGTCATCTGCATTGAGATGTAGTAATTGCAACAAGCCGTTGATTCTTTCTCGGAACGAAGAAGCCACTAATATAGGTTGGCGTAAGGAAGCGGTCCTGGTATTCGATTATGAGCAGAGAAATCACCCCTCCCTTACCTACCAACATACATCTGGACACTGGCTCATCTTGAAACGAGCGTTTCAAAATGGCGTAGTCGTTTATATCACCGCCGAAGCAACCGGCATGAACTAATGTAAAACGTTGGCTGACTTCTCCCATGCGAGATTTCAGTGACTCACTGGGCTCAATCAGATCATCTGTGCAGCTGCATAGGCAAATGTAATCTGTGTGCACGTGTTGTCTGCAAGCCAAAGTGAACCGAAACCAAGCAAGCGTGTTTCATCGGTCTCGTCGAAGACGTCACATGTACGCAACGGTAAGCCCATCCTGTCGGCTGTGCGGACAGCCGGCTGTGAATACAGGCACGGGACTCTGCAAACTGTATTAAGTTTGCCTTCGCTCACGGGACGCTACAGCGGAAAAGCTGGCTCCCGCACCTGCAAACATCGACAATGATGGTGGTGTTAATAATAATAATAATAATAATAATAATAATAATAATAATAATAATAATAATAATAATAATAATAATAATAATACCCCACTGAAACGTTCCGTATGCCAATAGTTCCGTATGTTTCCGTGGAAATCTTACGGAAATATATGGCGAATATGTGGAAAATATACGGAAAACATATGGATTCCGTATGGAAACATGAAATTATTGGACGAATGCGGAACGTTTCAGTAGCGTAATAATAATAATAATAATAATAATAATAATAACTGCATTTTCATGAGTCAAAACCAATATATTATTATGAGGCCTGTCGTAACTAAGAGCTCCGGAAACTTCGGCTGTCTTGAACGCTCGCTGACATGGCACAGCATACACGGGCCTCTAGCGATTCCACAGCCGAAATCGAGCCCTGCTATTTTCGGGTCCGCAGCGGAGCACGACATAAATCGGAACGCAGCCACTGCCAAAAAGCGTTTTTTTTTTTTTTTCGCCGGCGTTGTAGACCGCGTAATGGTCAAAGCTACGAGGACCGCTATGGCCTATTTAATCGACAATTTAAGCAGATTCTGCGCTGAGTGCCTATTTTATACACAGAAGCTTTCATTTTGTTCCGATTGTTAACTTTTTGTTCACCATTTTCATCCGGTTTTCTCATTACCCAGAGTGAAATAGCAGGCCCAAATTATACAAGGTAATATTGCAAAATTCTATTATCTTGCCATTCAGATAATGTACGCGAATAACGCAATCAGTGTTGCCCCTTCAGTGGTAGAGACATGAATACGGACGGTTTTACGACTACATCTACCGAATTTACGCATTAACGCAAAGTTTCGGTTTCCTTTACTGTTTTTTGCTTTTTTGGCATAGAGGAGCTATTTAATGCAACTATAACCCGTTGTACTGCTCTGTACTTCAACACTGGAAGAATTTTCAGGAACACAAAATGAGTGACACGTTAGAATAGTAAGAGCTAATTGAAACTAGAGCAAACTCTCCCAAGAATGGCGGTCGTATTTCACAAAGGTTCTGCGTCAGCAAATGAGAAACTGCGTGAACTTGCACCCTATTTTGTATAACAAAGCGTTTCAACTCGTAGAATTTGAAATGTACTCGGACGCAAATATACACTCATTTAAAGCACAGCCGCCACAGGTTTATCACGTCTGCATGATTTTTTTTTTGCATTAAGAGTAATACGTGAACGGAAACAATTAACTTGTTCTGATCTCATTTCAACTACGTTCATTCGAGCGAACGTAAATCGTCTCAACTCTTCATGGTGACTTCACATCGTTGTCATGAGGCGAATACATCAATCCAAGCGTCTGTTTCATCTTCATTTAATTACTAGAAGAGAAAGAGAGGTCACGCCGTGGTGCGCCGCAGAATTCTCTCGTGCAAAACAACCTCGCACACGTATAAGAAAAACAAAAGGAGGAGGATGAGTAGCAATGAAGTACGAGTGACGGCGGAAAATAATAGAAGAGATAAAGCTCAAATAACTGCAATACGCAATTGTCTCCTAGGTATCTGTATCTAAAGCATGTGTCAGTTCGCGGAAAACAGGGTGTTGTTGTGACACACTCAAGCAACTTTGACAAAGTTATGGGGGACAAAAGGCTAGCTGCACTAGGACGGCCTTCTGCTCTCCCTTAGTAGAGTACGGAGTACTCTAAATTGTTAAACACTTTTTCTTAACACACATCCAACCGACCTCGTGAGGAAAATGTACGCTATAACCAGCTACACCATCGTGACGCTAACGGGAAAGAACGAAGTGGGCCGCGAAGGATATAAAGTGGTTTTCACTCAAGGTTCTAATGAACCACACCAGTAAATGAACGCCTGACGCGTGACAGAATTAGCCTCACGCGAGAGAAGGCTAAGTGGAGAGACTGCCACGCTCGTGACATGAATAGGGACGCAGTTAATGGTGATGCAAAGTCGCAGCGACGTTGCGAAATGAGTATATGTCATCCGCTATACCAGTCATGCATCTGCACAGTAGTTACAAGTCCCGTCTACGGAGAAAGCTGTGTATTCTTTCTTGAACCTGAAACATCAACATACCTTCAAGTGACTTCTTGCAGAACTAAACTCTTCTTTAGCGCATATGACAAGCGCTACTCTAACGTGACATGATAGCAACATTTCCATCTTCCTTGGTCTTTATTTGGGTCATTAAGGAGGCCATTAAGATCAGGACGGGAAGCAAAGTCGTTCGGAAATTTGTTCTTTTGTCGCAAAAGGAGAGCGATCAAACAACGGGAGACAGGTGAAATCCACCCAGGTTATGTATTTCTGATGTGTGTTTTTTTTTTACTCAATGTTCTTTTTCGGGAAATTAGATGCGCGGAAATGTCAGTTTGAGAGCTCAATAAATGTTTTGCTACAAGAAGTGGCTCGTTGGTGACCTATGAACGACGTCTAAGTAGTGTATAAATACGCCTCTCATTATGCCTTGTATGGAAATGATCTGCTCTTTTGATTCTCTCTTTAGAGGCAGAGTACCTTAGGGTTTAGGCTCGTCAATTACCCGCTGTCCAGTTATGACGATGAAAAATAAGCGCGTCCCTTAGCACAGATTATCTTTTTGTTCTCATGGTATAGCACATGCAAGGCACCGACTACACGACATGACGATTGCATGACGACGGTAACGATAAAGAATAAGCGCGTTCCCAAACACACATTCTCTTTCTACCATGGATAAAACGATCGTGAAGGCGCTTTCGCCAGTGAAAGGCAAAGCGGCTGTGCTCCCGACCGGGCTGCAGAAATTAGTCACCTGCTTCCTTTTCTAGCCACTATGATCGGCCTCTTTCTGTGCAGGTGCTATTACAGCAGCATCCACACGCCTCGACAGCCCACAAGGCAGTGAAAGCCCTGCTGTGTTTCCTGAGAAAGACAGGCTTGTGTGAACGCCTCTGACATGCGGTAGAGTTCTACACGCTGCAGTGAAATTACTGTCAGTCTCTCTCCCACCTTTTTTTTCTTTTCCTTCTCTTCCCTCTTGCTCGTCTTTCTTGTCCCCTTTCTTAATCCCCCAGTGTAGGGAAGCCAACCGGATGTCTTTCTGGTTAACCTCCCTGCCTTCTCCCTTCTGTTGCTTCCCTTCCTTCCTTCTTACCACCACCACTACGGAGGCGATAGTGGTAGTGGTATAAGCTATCCTTAGCTTATACGAGCAGTATTGCGAAGAGACACTGAAAAACAATATAACCTAACACTCGGCCAACCACCTGCATTGGGTAAGAGCCATGAGAAGAGGTAAAGAAGAAGAACGAGATGACGCCGAAAACAAGAAGTCTACCCAGACCGCAGACTACCGCGTAGGCAGGCCCTGCATGGAAGCAGCGGCAAAACGGCAACGCCGATATGCTGCTACTGCGGAGTTAAGGGCTCGGGAAGTGGCGGCTCAACGACAAAAGCACACCGTACATACTGATTCATTGATATGTGGGGTTTAACGTCCCAAAACCACTATATGATTATGAGAGACGCCGTAGTGGAGGGCTCCGGAAATTTAGACCACCTGGGGTTCTTTAACGAGCACCCAAATCTGAGCACACGGGCCTACAACATTTCCGCCTCCATCGGAGATGCAGACGCCACAGCCGGGATTCAATCCCGCGCCCTGCGGGTCAGCAGCCGAGTACCTTAGCCACTAGACCACCGCGGCGGGGCCACCGTACATACTGTACGAACCCTCTATTACTCATTTACATGTGCGAGTGGGCAATGTGACGGGTGATTTACGGTAGGAACAATACCCAGTGCTTCGGCCACTTGTAATGATTCACTTCGTGGATAGGCGTAGACTTTTTTTTCCAATGTCATTGACTTTCACTCTCAGTCTCAATTTATTGGTTTTAAAAAAATATTACAAGATGAGCAAATATACAGGAGAGGTACCCATTTGGTTGAAAGTTTTATTTACGTGCAATTAAGGAGCTATGATTTCTGACTTATTCTCTTTTATGTACAATAATATAATAATAATAATAATAATAATAATAATAATAATAATAATAATAATAATAATAATAATAATAATATTTCTCTGTACTTGTTCTATCATCCACCAGGGTTACGAAACACACCGTAGCAAAGGCCTCCACAAATTTCAACCTCCTGCCTCCTGGGGTTCTTTAACGTGCCCCTACATCTTAGCCCTCGCAAAGTATATTTTGCACTGAGCGCAGAATACTTCAGGAATCCATAACTATTGTCGGGAACGCCACCTAAATGCGTGCGTTCTGATATATATATATATATATATATATATATATATATATATATATATATATATATATATTCACTGCCTTCATATATTATATATATATATATATATATATATATATATATATATATATATATATATATATATATATATATATATATATATATATATATATATATATTCACTGCCTTCATCAATTGGTTTCTGCTTTACTTCAAAGAGGTGGCACTATAGCGCATGCTCGATTACGTTACATCAGAGCCGTCGCGTGCGGTGTATATACAGCGGGCGCACGCATGCGCCAGAGACGAATACAAGTTCCGGCCCCGGAAACACGTCCGCGTGTAACTCTCTATTATCACCACGAGCGCTACAGGGTGTGTCTGCATCGCTGGTGACGCCGCCGTTGAAGGCTTAAAGGCCACTGCTCCGTGTGAGACCGGCAGCCGCCGTCAGCCGAGTGGGCAGCCGTGGGCGACCCGTATAGTTCGCTCCGGTCCCGCGACGTTGTCCCAAGCGGCTCGTGCCTGCGCACGATCCGACCGCGGCATCGCGATGATGGCGGCTTCCGCCCTTCCGGTCCTGGGCGTGGCGTCAATTGGGCCTGTCTTGACGCGAACGTGGGACAACGGCAGGACCCGGTCTTAAGCGCTGAACGCGGGTGGTGTGTGTGTTTGCGCCACATATACGGCGTGACAGGAGGTGAGATGCCTGTCCTGTCCGGTGGGCAGACGACGGCCCCGCAAGTTTTGCTATCCCCCCTCGCAAGCACGCCAAGTGGGAGACGAAGGAATGTCTTACTTCGAACGGCCGCGCAGCGCAGGAAGTTGTGGGCGAAAGTGCGTCGACGTATGCGCGAGCGAATGACCGTATCTGTGCCCTTCGACGGATGGAAGCAGTTATCGATCGATGCATCACATGTGCGGTTTAGAGTGACTCGGATCAGAAAAGAAAAACGCGCAAAATAAATCTTACGTTTTGCTTTCTGTTAAATACTTTAATGCTTCGTCTAGTCATCATAGAGCATTGAAGAAGTAGCGCGCAGATGTTAGGAAACGTTGCGCTGCAGAGGCAAAACATAAAAATAATACACTACCGGAAGGCACGCAAACGAAACATTGCTGTGTTTCACGTATTTTCCGCGAGTGTTTTTTTTTTCAGTAGCATCTATACAGTGCAATGTCCCCCAGCCTCTGTTCAACATGGACACACAGGTTGTGGAAACGAATCCCGACCTCTGCGGTGGGGCCCGTGCTCTTAAATTTAGGTGCACATTGAAGAACCCCACATGGTCGAACTTTTTCGGAGCCCTCCACTACGGCGTCTCTCATAATCATCTCACGGCTTTGGGACGTTCAACTCCAACAACCAAGCATCTGTTCAACATGTAACAACTAGGTCAACGAAGTGTTTTATGAAGCAGCGCACTCTGACAATAATAAAAGAGACAATAAAGGCATGCCAGGTGGTTCGAGTAGCCGTGCTGGCTTGACGTCTATTCGCCACTTGTTCAAGTTAACGTTGGCGTCGTTCGAGGCTCGAATACGAGAAATGATGGTAGAGGAACAGCAGACGACTGCTTTATTAAGAATCCGCTGTGGCGGATACAGGCAATAAGGCCGTTACTTAGAAATCATGAAAAACGAAAAAAAAAGAAGGTTTCTTGTTATCAACATGGCGACCTTGCTCGATCTTATTTTCATTTTTTCTTCTTAAGGAATCTGCACTACTTCGCTTAGGTCTCCAAGTCAAGTGGCGTCTGGGAGCCATGCGCGATCAAAGAAAAATGAGGAGACGTGATGTTTATTTATTTATTTATTTATTTATTCACAATACTGTAAGCCCTGTCGGGCTGTTACAGAGTGGGAACTACATCATACAATGACAATTCTAATTTATCAACAAAAGATTCAACTGTGTCTACATTCTCAAAGAAATCGGCGGCAAGACAGTTCCAGTCGACAATCGTTCTGACAAGAAAAAGTGTTTTTAATGTGTCAAGTTCTCGGTGTGTAGGGCATAATTACGTGTGGATGATTGGTTCTTGATGAGACTCTTCCTGGGGGACGCAAATAGAGAGAAAGGGTTTAAATTGAGTTTATTGTTGTAAAGCTGATATAAAACTTTAGTCGATTGATTTTCGGCGAATGGCAAGTTGAGGAAGTTTAACCTCAGTGAGCAGGGTTGTTATTGACTGCCTCCTCTCATAAACGGAAAAAATAAATCGCGCTGCTAGCCTCTGAACACGCTCCAGTTATCTATTTGATATTGGTGATGCGGGTCCCAGATCATACTAGCGTATTCTAAGGTAGGCAGAACAATAGTTTGTACGCCTGAGTTTAACCTCAGGAGGAGCACCTCTTAATTTACGTCTCAGTATTCCAAGTTTCCGCTGCGCTGATCCGCAGATATTGTCAATATGTGCATTCCAATTTAGTGTATCTGTAATTGTCATACCAAGATATTTAATTTGGGTGGATCTTTTGATTTGGTTAGTATTCACTGTATAGTCAAACATTAAAGGCGTTTTCTTGTTTGAGACTGTCATGCAGGCAGACTTCTTAGGGTTGATTTCCATATCCCATTTTGCACACCAATTGTGAATAATGTTTAAGGCATCATTTAAACAAGTTTGGTCAGAGACAGTCTTGACGCGTGTAAACAAAAGACAATCGTCGGCAAACAATCGCACTTCAATGTTGGGATGTACACCACTTGCAATGTCATTAATGTACAGCAGAAACAAAACTGGGTCTAAAACCGACCCTTGCGGCACACCAGAAGGAATGGGCAAAAAAGATGAATGTTCGCCGGCTATTTCCACAAAATATTGACGATTCGTCAGGTAAGCTTCAATCCACCTAATTATTTGTAAATTAACACCATAACCATGTAATTTATTTAGAAGTTTCGCATGACATACCCTGTCGAAAGCCTTTGATAAATCTAATGAAATAACATCTATTTGTTCTTTAGAATTCATAGCTGCAGCAAAGTGATGAATGGTTTCAAATAACTGTGTCACAGTTGAAAGGCGTCGGCGAAAACCATGTTGTTTGTTGTAAAAGAGGTTGTTATTTTCAAAGTACGCAACAAGATGTTTACCAATTATATGCTCTAAAAGTTTACACACTGTACATGTAATGGAAATGGGGCGATAGTTTTCAACCATCAGCTTATCTCCAACTTCGGGCACAGGCACAACCCTTGCTAGCAGCCAATCACTCGGTACAACACCAGTTTCCAATGAGGAGGCAAAATGTTCTGCGCATATCTGAACTGCTGCTTCGTCGCTTAGCATAGGTTCGCGTTTCTTCCTTGTATCGCTGGCGGTAAAGGAAAACGCGACAAATAGCGCTGTCCAATAGAACATAGCCAGCAGATTCGTTCACGCACGAGTTCGCAAAGTAATTGACTTGCCGAATGCGCCCCAAATTCGACTTCATTCTGTTAAGCACATCAAGTTATGGTTAACGTGGTTAGGCTTGCCGAAAGAAATTTACGTACACGAAACAGAGGGAGAAAGAAGGAGGTCGTGGTTGCGCCGGCTTCGTGTCTGAAGCACACGCGAAACGCTGGCGCGATGTCATCAAAAGACACGTCCACCCGCACTCCAGCTGGTGCGGGAGCCGAAGCACAGCGACGGCAATTCGCGGAGTGCACGCACAGTTTGAGTGGCGGGCAAGGGCGCCATGCTCCAGAAAAGCAGGAACACGCATATACGAAAATTCGCCGCCATATATACGTGCAATCCTACGCGTGCGCTTCGTCTGAGTAAAATGAAGATAGTGGTCGGCAAAGCCTAATGGAAAAGGCAGTGTTACGAGGGAAAGCTGAGGGGAGGGGGGCAGACAGCGAGTGCTTTTTATTGGATGAAAGACACCTACCCCTGTGTCACTGCTTTCACCGTCGCACAGTTTGTTTGTTTTTTTCTGCGCAAACGCGGTAATGCTTGGCGATCGTGGTGAGCTTCGCAGGCTTCTATCGTGTGTATACGGCTGACTTCAGGTGGATCGTAAAACCTGCCTAGCTACCTAGGAGTGAGTAGACATGGAAGCTGTTCTGGTGGGCGGAAAGAGGGGGGTTTAGAAGGAAGAGCATCTCCCTTAGGAAACGACTTGGCAATGCCGCACCACGGTTATACGGTCACCAGACGAGCGACGAGGGCAAGAACTACGTGGAGAAGGAAGAAAAGAAGGAAGGAATGCCAAACGCGCACACTTGCGCTCGAAGCAAGCAACATCACCCTTTCTCCTACAACCCCTTCCTACGTATCCACCCATTTCGAGGCGACACGGAGGGTAACGGAATAGAGAAAGGCCGGATTCAGACGAGAGTAAAACCAAAGGCCGCGCTCCTCATAAAGAATTCATCCTGCCTGGTCAGAAAGAGGCATCCTCGCTCCATCTTCCGTAGGTGCTCGCGGCTGGCAGGGCCGGGAAAAGGCTATACCAGGCGCGAGTGACTCCTTTACAGCTGTGTGGATTCGCGGCACGTACGACACAGTATGACCAGCACCGTCGTGTCCTCTCGCGACGCGCTTTATTTCTTTAGTTTTCGTTTCTGCGTATCTTACTTTCATCTAATTTCCTATATCGTTGTCATGGTACCCCTATTTCCCGATGCGCGCACGCTTCGCGAAATTGAACTCGTCGATACCTGTACTCGCTCCGCGCACATGCGCGCCATTTCTTTCGCTTTCTGACGCTACTGCACATGTTCGCGCGTAGCAAGGTATTCCGTCACTGTTGCATCGCGGAAAGAAGGTGGAATAATGCTCGTACGAAAGGAAGCAGGTAATAAGGGTTGCGCTCGCTTTCGTTAAGTCTGGTCGCAGCCTCACACTTTACGAGCTTTCGTAACCAGAAGACTCCCTGCCACTGCTGGCACAAATATATGCAAAGAAACGTTCCCGGTGGTGTGGTGCCATACTTGCGCATACACCCGGAGCGGCGACACCAGTGTCGAAACGGGCGTACTGCGCGCTTCCGTCATCCCTTTCTCACGCCTTTCTGCTTCTCGATTTCGCCGTGCCACGTCGACCTCCACAGCTGGCGGTCAAGGCGTGACTGAAATTAATCGACCGGCCTACGTGGTGTCCGTGCGAGGCGGAAGTGGTGGGAAGCGTAGTAGCGCGTGGCATTGTAGGGAGCCGCTGCATGTGACGCAACTACTGAATAAAAGAACAAGAAAGTGGTGAGCTAGTTGTTTCACGTCCGGTCTAATCGTGCGCCCTCGTGCCAAGCCTTCGGGTAGGAAAATACCGTAGAAAGTTGGGAGACTGGCAACGGGTGCAGGAACAAGTAATCGTGTTTATTGTATGACCGGACGTGCACTGCTAGTATTTGAAAGGCGTATACAAACACACGAGGACATAAAGGAAATAGGAAACGTAAGTGAGAGAGAGACATGACGGCTACCCACTGCCTTGAAATAAATAAAAGGAAAGGTTATGAGAAAAAATAAAATTACGCTGACACAGACGTCACTGAAGTCGTAATACGGAAAATGCACTACACGTGAGAGAATTTTGTTGTCGAATTCCATGATGCCGCATAGAATAGGGCTAATGGTCTCATTTTGAGTGAGTCCATGGACAGTGCAATATCTGGTGTTTTACGTCTCAAAACCAAGATATGATTATGAGAGACGCCGTATAGTGGAGGGCTCCGGAAAGTTTGACCATCTGGTGTTCGTCAACACGCACTGACATCATCATCATCATCATCAGCCTGACTACGTCCACTGCAGGACAAAGGCCTCTCCCATGTTCCGCCAGTTAACCCGGTCCTGTGCTTGCTGCTTCCAATTTATACCCGCAAACTTCTTAATCTCATCTGCCCACCTAACCTTCTGTCTCCCCCTAACCCGCTTCCCTTCTCTGGGAATCCAGTCAGTTACCCTTAATGACCAGCGGTTATCCTGTCTACGCGCTACATGCCCTGCCCATGTCCATTTCTTCTTCTTGATTTCAGCTATGATATCCTTAACCCCCGTTTGTTCCCTAATCCACTCTGCTCTCTTCTTGTCTCTTAAGGTTACACCTACCATTTTTCTTTCCATTGCTCGCTGCGTCGTCCTCAATTTAAGCTGAACCCTCTTTGTAAGTCTCCAGGTTTCTGCTCCGTAACTAAGTACCGGCAAGATACAGCTGTTATATACCTTCCTCTTGAGGGATAGTGGCAATCTACCTGTCATAATTTGAGAGTGCTTGCCGAATGTGCTCCACCCCATTCTTATTCTTCTAGTTACTTCAATCTCGTGGTTCGGCTCTGCGGTTATTACCTGCCCTAAGTAGACATAGTCTTTTACAACTTCAAGTGCACTATTTCCTATCTCGAAGCGCTGCTCTTTGCCGAGGTTGTTGTACATTACTTTCGTTTTCTGCAGATTAATTTTAAGACCCACTTTTCTGCTCTCCTTGTCTAACTCCGTAATCATGAATTGCAATTCGTCCCCCGAGTTACTCAGCAATGCAATGTCATCGGCGAAGCGCAGGTTACTAAGGTATTCTCCATTGACTCTTATCCCTAACTGTTCCCATTCTAGGCTTCTGAAAACCTCCTGTAAGCACGCGGTAAACAGCATTGGGGAAATTGTGTCCCCCTGCCTTACACCCTTCTTGATTGGTATTCTGTTGCTTTCTCTATGAAGCACTATGGTAGCAGTTGATCCCCTGTAGATTTCTTCCAGAATGTTTATATATACTTCATCTACGCCCTGATTCCGCAGTGTTTGCATGACGGCTGATATTTCTACTGAATCAAACGCCTTCTCGTAATCTATGAAGGCTATGTATAGTGGTTGGTTATACTCTGAGCACTTCTCTACTACGCACTGACATAGTACAGTACAAGGGCCTCTACCGATTCCCCTCCGTCGAAATTCGACCACTGTAGCCGGGACGGAACCGGCGACCTTTGGGTCTTCAGCGAGCACCATCGACCCTGCATGCTCCTCGTCGGCGGACGTGTCTCTGCTAAGGGCACCACGAGATTCTGTGAGGAACCTTCGATGCTGCTTATCTTTCTTGCGCGTATTTAAGGGTGACATTTATCGCTGCAAGTTCAGCAGTCACCGACGATGATGTGTGCGGTATTTCAATCAACCGCCTGATAACTGTTGAAGGACAAAAGGAGGCCGCAGAAGCGCCTAGGCCTTCTCTTGGAATCCAGTCATTCGCACTCAACGACCAGCGGTTATCCTGCCTACGCAAAGTTGCGTACTTTAGTCCAATTAGTCCACATTGCCTAATGTGTTATACTTGTCAGGCAAGCAATGAGGTATACTGTAAAATAAGTACCAGTAACACACAGGAGCCAGAAGACGCACATGACTCCCCTCAGGTCGCGGGATCGAATCCCGGCTTCGGCGGCTGCATTTCCGATGGAGGTGGAAATGTTGTAGGCCCGTGTGCTCAGATTTGAGTGCACGTTAAAGAACCCCAGGTGGTCGAAATTTCCGGAGCCCTCCACTAGGGCGTCTCTCATAATCATATGGTGGTTTTGGGACGCTAAATCCTACGAATCAATCAACATGACGCCCCGTCCACGCATCCTTGACGGTGTAAGCATGGCGTAGGAGTCATAGAAAAACAAACGGCGATAGGAGGAGATGTATAGGCACTCGATATATTTGTTCACATGCAAAGGCGTCTACTCAAGCTACATTTGGCGTCATATCTCCATTGGTTTCCGCATGTGTCCGACGTAATCTCATCCAGGAACAAAACCCTAGGCTTTCTCAGACGTCATTTACGCAGCTCTCCTCCTCACGTTAAACTCATCGCATACAAATCTTTAATTCGACCAAAACTTGAGTACGCGTCCGCAATCTGAAATCCTCATCAATCTTATCTCATAGACGGATTAGAAATGGAGCAGAACCGCGCCATCAGGTTCATTCACTCATCATATTCGTATAACGTTAGTGTATCCTCATTAAAGGCGGCAACTGGCCTGCCCACCATTTCTTGTCGCCGTCGCACTGCCAGCCTATCCCTGTTTCACAAAATGTATTGCAGTTCACTCCATCAGCCACCTTACATCTCACCGCCTGCTCGCATATCCCTTCGTACAGGCCATTGCTTAAGTGTTGCTCGTCCTCAAACCCGTACTCTCACCTACTCGTCTTCTTTTTTCCCACGCACCACTGTAGACTGAAACGGCCTTCCCTACGCTGTCGTTGCCACCACCAACCCAGATGCTTTCATTGAGGCTGTAAAAGTGCACCTCTCATCCTGAATGGTCATGTATCATCTATCCTTACTGTACACCCACCCTTATGTAATGCCCCCACTCGGGGTCTTTAAGGAAATAAAGTGAAAGTGAAAGAAAGTTCTCGTTAACAAAGAGCTGCCCTAATCACCTATCACCCCCCGCGAAGACGATGAAGACACGCATCGCAAGCGCAGACAAACTCTCTCTGCATCAGTGAGACAGAAAATCCGATCTTGATCGCTGTGCGGCGGAAAACAGCAGCAATGCAACGCACAGTGTCAATTTTTATGAAAGTGAACACGGGAACGCGTTGCCTGCGCGCTACGGCGGCTGCTGGCAGCGCGTTCAAGCGGGAGCAAGAGCAACCACTGACTCTTTTCGCGTCATCTCGCGGCGAGGAAAACAACCATTTGTTGCTGATATGAAACCAGTGGCAAGATTGCGATCCCTTCCCCCTTCGAGGCGATTACGCGAGAGTGCCAGTAATCGCCTTGAAGGGAGAGGGGTTGCAATCTTGCCGTTTGATATCATCAACGAATGGTTCTTTTGCTCACCACTCAGCAGAAACACAACCAAACGATGAGCCTCAGTAGGCATCCAAACTGCGATGGTGAACGTGGTCAGTGGCACCTGGATTGTCATGTCCTAAGGCATCACAAGCGTGAATAATAATAATAATAATAATAATAATAATAATAATAATAGTAATAATAATAATAATATAATTAGTAGTAGTAGTAGTAGTAGTAGTAGCACCTTATCCGCAAGACCCCCATAGTAGGTAATACTGCCTCTACAAAAAAAACTACTTCGACTAGTACTGCCACTACAACTGCTACAAGTGCTGAAATTTATAAACACTACTACTACTACTACTACTACTACTACTACTACTTCTACTACTACTACTACTACTACTACTACTACTACTACTACTATTGCTGCTGCTGCTGCTGCTCATAGGTATGGGAATATATACGGTTATAAGTTGAGTGATCGATCGAGTGTTCCACGAAACGTACAATTGTCACTGATTCCTTTCTTACAGTTATTTGATCTAATCGGTTCAGCATTTTTTATTAGTCAATTTACAAACAAAGACAGCGAGCCCAAATTAGTATTGAGCGCGATGCTGTGTCGAGTGCGTGGTGGACAACTGAGAGCGACAATTTAGTGTCGACTGTTTTCACGAATCCCACGTCATGACGCAAACATCAAAGTCGAGTAATTCGCACTCTCTTCCATGTCACTTTTCGTTCATTACTTCACGCAGCAAGCCATGGCGATTAAGCTATGCTTAAGCGTTGTTCCCATATCGTACCCATTCAAAATATTTCGTTTCGTATAGTCTCTACATCGATTTGTTCACCTGTGCGAGAAAGCTAAAAATAAAATATAGCAGCTGTTTCTCAGTGGCACTAATATATGGAGTAAAACAACTTGACGCACGCTCGTCGTACTTCGCACGCTTTGCGGCGTCCGCGATGTCCTCTCTTCGAAGACCAGTCGCCTATCGAGGCCCCGTCGGCCCGCCGCGGTGGTCTAGTGGCCATAGGGTACTCGGCTGCTGACCCGCAGGTCGCGGGATCGAATCCCGGCTGCAGCGGCTGAATTTTGATGGAGGCTAAAATGATGTAGGATAGATAGATACGCTCAAAGTCGTTGAAGTTCGCTAAGAAATACTTCGCATTTAAAAAGTGGTTAAACGATTTAGAGTGTTTGGTACTCTACTATTGGAGAGCATATACCGTCCCGTGGGCCTCATGCTTGATGAGGCCCTGTCGACAAAAAATTCATACAGTGGTCCACAGTCGGTTCTGACGGGATTCTGGTGGGTTCGGTTTGGGAGAACTTTATTCTGAAAGTCCAAAGGCGTGTGCCATAGCACACGGCGGGCCGCTCCCACGACGGGACAGTATGGACAAAATGTACCACCACCTAGTGGGCCATCTGGACAGCCCAAAGCTGTGGTGTTATGGCTAGACTCCACAGAGCAGATTTCCACTTGCTGTTCAGAAAGCGTAGTTAACGATCAAGGGTACTTGGTACTCTACTAAGGGACAGCATAAAGCCATCCTGTGAGGGGGCATGTGTGTTAAGAAAAAAATCTTTAATGATCTAGAGTACTTTGTACTCAACTATGGGAGAGCACTGAGCCATCCCGCTAAAAGTTCACCAAGGAGTATGGCCGGGTTAAGAGAATTTTATTTCCAGATATATCATACACAGCTTATGTGCACACATAGAAATGGACAATGGTGAACAATGCGTATGTAGAATGCAAGCTGTTATATACAGCGAAAGAACTTACAAAATATGCAGTGACGTACAATGCAAAAATTGTTCAACAAAGACAGGACATTCTTGCCATCGAGTTGATTAAACTTAAATAAACAGCAAGGCTATATGAACAATCAAGGGGAGCATTCACAGTGAAGGGTGATGTTTTGCATTCACCTGTGAGGACAATTTTCCCTCGCGCTCAAGAACAATATTGCACAAAAGGGCATGTTTGTAAGCAAGAAAAGAAAAATACACACTGTAATGTCACAGTGGCACAAGCTCTAGCCCACCTCCTCAATAGGGGAGAAAAGGCATGGACACTCTGTTGTTTTTTACGATAATAAATCGCGTATACCAGCGTCAGAGGAAAGCCTCCTCACCTAGCATGACTAGTTCTGCGTTAAGATGCATAAGCATTATGTTTCTTAGCCCATGTAGTAGGGGAAACATGGCTCTCTGGGGGCGTCCCCTCAGACGGGCCAGTCCCCTTCGTTTCCATAAGACGAAGGCTCCGATAGCCATTAAGAGTACGACAAAGTTATCCCTGGCTAGACTTCCACTGCATACTTATTTGGAACATTCTGGTAACCATGCGCCAAAAGGTGCGCACTACTATACATTCATGGCAGACATGGTTCAGTGTTTCAACGCGGCCGCATTGCGGGCATGTGGCGGAGGGCGCCACGCCCCACGCCGCAAGGAGGTCGGCCGTTGGTAAAGCCGCCCATTCCCTAAGCCAGTGGCCGGACGATTGTGTATCGGTGCCGCGTATAGAATGGCCCTCCCAGAACATGTGGTGTAAGGTGGCTAAGCCTAAGCTTCCAAGCTCGGTCTGGTTATTTGCCAGAGTTCGACTGCCTGTACGAATATATTTATCATAAATTCAAACAATGAAAATATTTTCAAGAAGTAACTAAGGTTTCAATATGATCTTTTAATAGAATGACTACAAGGTAACCAAGATGCTTGGAATAGTGTCGTTCAAGTGTCTGTCACGCATTCCTTCCCTAGCAAGGGCTGCAGATGAAACCAAAATCTTCTTTGGCACACATAAGGGTGCAACAAAGGAAGCTGGTCAATTATTCAATTACATAAATAAATAATTATTTCGTCTCCGACATCCCTACAGAAGCCGCCATCAGCTACTATTAAAATGGGAGTTTGGTATTAATTTTTCGCAAAGAACTAATTTTTTTTGACGCGTACAAACTTCTGTGTCGACTCAATATCAAACCCCTATGGCGACTTTTAAACGTGCAACTGCTTCTGTGCCAACTGAACGAGAAAACCATCCGTCCCGCCGTCATGTAAAACAATGTGTTATATAAAATTGATTAATTAATGATTATTTATTAATTGTCCTCATTTATTGGCAGTTTCCTTCTGGTGAGGCGGGGAGAAGAGAGTGAACCCCTGTCCCATCCCACTCTCCATCGATGATGTTCGCGGTGCCTCAGATGATGGCTTGAAGTCATAATTCCTCAACGTCGTCAGCCACTGCATGAACGATTGGCACGAAATTTCTTGCGAGTGTTTAGCGGAAACCACGCTTCTCAGAAGAATGACGAAAAATACCATAGTGACTGCCGGCCTATGTCACAAAATGAGCGCTCAAAAAGGGCGCGCCGCCGAATTCTCGCGACGAAACGCCGGAGTGATCCTCGAGGTCAACGATAAAAAAAAGGAAGAAAACAAGCATCCAACGACTCCCCGGGCACGCGCCCCTCTCCCCTCGGAAGCGTGGGTTCGCCGACGAACCTCCTCTCATCAGCGCCCGAGCAAGCCCTCGAATGTTCTAGATGGAAAGGGGCAGGGTGAAGCCGGGTTGCATCATCCGTCGCGGACAGCCTTCGAACCGTCTCACCCTCTCCCCAGCCTTCGCTGCGTATCGCGCCGACGAAATGATGAGAACTTTCTGGAATCTCGCGCGGAAGGTATTTAATCGAGCAGCCGAGATGGGAGATCAGGAGAAGACGGAAGTTAGCGCCAGGGCGCGTAGGGTATCCCGCCGTGTAGTCGGCGAAGGTTTTGTCCGTAGTGACAAAGCAGGAGAAGAGGAGGATTTCCACCTTAGGGATGAAGGCTCGAGCTACAGGCAAGAGCGTGTGTCTACCGCTATCGAGCGAAGATGCGCAGCAACAGCTGCGTGTGTGAAGCCGACGTGTTTCCGGCGAAGAAGTTTGAAGCTTGGAGAGCGGCCAAGTGAAGTCGTGAGGTTTCCTGGAAGAGAAACTTCGGGGACAGCGGAACGCGAGGTTTCCTGGAAGAGAAACTTCGGGGGCAGTGGAACGACAACAACGCTGGACTTTGAGTGAGTGATTCTCGGAAGAGTATCATCCAGACTTTTGTTCCAAGGACTTTGGACTGAATAGGTTTTCTATCTCTTTAGTCTTTAAGTGTCTTGGTTGTTCAATGCATGCGACTTCATTGTAGTGCGTATTGTTGTCTGTGTCCGTTGTTTCGAGTGATGATGATGAAAAACATTTATTACAAAAGAGAGGGGTACGGGGCCAAAGCATGACCCTGCTACATGGTCGGCGTCCTTAGTCCGGGACACCGCATGACGAGGCCCCTACTCGCGCCCGTCTCACCAGAGCCCGTTGAGACTCTAGTGATGAGCAGTTGAGGAGGGCAGTCTCCCATGCCTCTCGGGAAGGGGTAGGGGAAGGGGGTAGGTGGGGATTTTTCGTACATGCCCATACCATGTGGAAGATATCACACGTCTCCCCACAGTGTGGGCACCGCCCATCTGTGTTCGCATCGAAATGCTTTAGGATTGCAGGACAGAGTAGAGTACCTGTCTGCAGGCGCCTTAGAGTTCGCTCTTCCGCCTTACCCAGCCCCTTTGCAGGAGCCGGGTAAAGACGGTGAGTGTCACGATAATAGGTGAGAATTTCTTTGAACCGCAGCAGCGGTGTATTGGCCTCCGAGTCATAAGAGCCAAGGTGAGGATCCCGGTGGGTAAGCGCTCGGGCGGCCGCGTCAGCGGCCTCATTACCTCGTAGGCCCTGATGGCCAGGAGCCCATACGATGCGTTTCGGGGCTGGATCAGCGAGAGCCCGTTTTAGAATTTGGCTGGCTAGGGGGGATATCTCTCCTACCAAGTAATGAGTACATGCTTTCCTGGAGTCCGTGATGATAACTTTCGAGTTGGGGTCCGCAGCAGCAAGCGCTATCGCGACTTCCTCAGCGCGCTCTGGATTTTGTGCTCGGAACGAGAGCCCATTGACATGCTTTTCCCGGTGAACTACAGAGGCCGTGTAAAATCCCGTGGGCGAAGGCCCTGCTATATCTACGTAGAATACACCAGGTCGGGAGCCGTGTTGCCTCTCTAGCGTCCGAGCCCGCGCCTGTCTTCTGCTTTCGTGCGTGTGCTTATCCATGTTACTGGGGAGTGGAGCGACCGAGAGCATATGCCGCCACAGTTCCGGAATACGCTCCGCCTCCTCTGCAGTGCAAGTGTGTTGTATATGTAAGTGGTTTAGCAGGCGGCGCCCGGGAGCCGTCTGCACGAGCCGCGTATATTGATTCATAAGGTGGGCCTCCCGCAACTCCTGGTAGGAGTTGAGCACACCTAACGCCTTCAGTTTGGCGTTGGAAGTGGCCACCGGGAGATCCAGAGCTCGTTTAGTAGCCTTCCGAATGATGGCATCTATTCTTTCGTCTTCTTGCTTGTTAGTGCGAAGGTATGGGACGGCGTAGAGGATCCGGCTAGTCACGAAGGCATGCGCGAGCCGAAGCGCGTCCCTGCCCCGCAGACCACCCCGCTTGTTTGAAACGCGGTGGATCATGCGCCCTACCTGTTCGCCTATTCTCTTGAGTTTCGCTATAGTGGAGTCCGGTCTGAGTCTATGGTGAATGAACAGGCCCAGAATCCGGAGCTCCTCCACCTCTCTGATGGGAACCCCAGACAGGGAGATGTGTATGGCTGACTTATCTCTTGGCTTCGCTCTAACGTGCAGAAGCTCTGATTTGTTTGGAGCACATTGGAGTCCACAATCGTTGGCATACGCCTCGACTATGGATGCGGCCTGCTGAAGGCGTTCCTGCATTTCACCAAGGCTCCCTTCAGTGGTCCAGATTGTAATATCGTCGGCATATACTGCGTGTTGTGTGCCTTCCACCCTGGCCAATTCGCTTGGAAGGCGCATCATAGCAATGTTGAAAAGGAGTGGTGATAACACTGCTCCCTGTGGGGTACCCCGTGTTCCCATAATGTATGGGCCATATTCCTCGTCCTCGATCCGAAGAAGTGCCTGGCGTTTAGAGAGAAAATCTCTGACATATGCAAAGGCCTTAGCCCCGCAATCAGTGGAGCTCAAGTTAGCCAGGATGCTGCTGTGTTTAACATTGTCGAAAGCCCCCTTCAGATCAAGGGCGAGGATGGCTTTATCATTGTGTTGCATACTTATGGGCTGTATGACGGCCCTATGGAGCTGGAGAAGGACGTCTTGTGCAGACATGTGTGGGCGAAACCCAAACATGTCTGCAAAGAAGCCCTTGCCCTCAAGGTATGGGGAGAGGCGATCCCGTACCATCGTCTCCATAAGCTTGCCCGCGCACGAAGTCAGTGATATGGGCCTCAGATTTTCCGTATTCACGGCCTTGCCTGCTTTGGGGTTGTTTCGAGTGTGGCTGATTGTACTGTGTAGTACGCTCTTTGATTGGTGGCATATTGTACTCAACTATTGTGGAGTGTGCATACTTGTGTATTGTTTTTGATCTGCCATTATTGAGAATATAATTTTGTTTTGTTTATCAACTCTCGGCTCTGACTTGTTCTTTGGGCCACAGCCGGCGTCCGCTGGTGCGCCAAATAGGACCACTTATAAATTGTCCACGCTTTCGTGGTGCGGTTCGGGGGGCCGATACTTCGGCCCTTGGAATTAGCCCGGCGATCACCTCCCGAATTAACGAGACCTGTGACAGCCTACTACCCAAAAGTTTTTATTATTAATGCCATTGTGGGTATCAAGAAAGTGTGCTTGCAGCAGTTACCCAATGAGCGTTTAGAAAAGGCTCTGAAAGGCCGCTTTTCTAGCTTTCGCTGCGACTGTGCTGCGCCTTGCGCGCAGGCCTGGCGTTTTTTTTTTTTTTTCTCACCCGGTTGGGCTTGAACCGAAGCTTAGAATCTAATTGTATACAATCAATGTGACGTTTAGTTGCGGCATTCATTGTTCCACATTACACAAAAATAACCCTCTTTCTTCGATTACCTTTATCGCTTTAAGGATTCCTTGTTTGATCTTTCATCATAAGTTGTTCCTTGTTTGGCTATTTGTTAGCACAAATTATAATTAACATTTAACAAAGTGAATATTATTTATGAAACATTTACAAAATCATCTTTTTTATTATTTTTATTCCGCCTTCCATACACATAAAGAGAGCCTGCCCACTATTTTTTTTCTTTGTTTGGAAGGTGGAACTCTATAATTTGAATATGAACATAGACGTGTTTCAGCCTTTCTAAACGGCCGCCAAAATATTCTTCAGCTGATTAGTACACGAAAAACCCACCCATGGGGATTCATCGATCAGTGGTAGCTGACGGTAAATAGTTAAACGGTTGACAATTAATTGTCCATTTCTCTACCACCCCTGCTACGATCGCTACCACCATCAACTATAAGGAGACGCTGCGTGTTTTGGGTGCATTTCGCCTTGAGACTAAACGGGAGGCTTGTGGTAATTAGAGTGAACCAAGCTGCCTCCTGTAGTAATTTAGCAAGTATTACGTTCGGTTTCCAGCCGAGTGCGTAATTTTTTTACTACTGTTGTTGTCTCGTTTCTCGTCCACTTGCATTGATTTCATTATGAGTTCATATTAAGCGACAAAAGCTTCCTGCACCTGATGTGCTCCTTGCACGGCCTCCGGGATCAAAGGCATTGCAAGTGATCTCGCCTATTCTTAAACTGCCTCCGTGATTAGTCTAGTTTTGACCAAAGGATGATGTCATGTAATGACGTTGAAGTGACGTCGTAATGACGTCATGGTGACGTCATAAAGCTTGGTTATTTGTGGCGTCCTGATGACACCGCATGGGAAAGTTGTCACGTGATCACGAATTTCTGAATTACCCGCGTTGCCACCGGCGACACCTATGGCCAATTTTCGCGTTTATGAGGATTGTAAGGCTTTAGCCTTAAAAAGAGAGAGAGAGAGAGACATCACTCTGCTTTACAGCACCTGTACTGTTATCGCTTTCAGACAGGCAGCAGTAGGTGCTTGGTAGTTGAAACGACAGCCGTATACAGAGGAGGGTCCTGCCGGGAGATAAGTATCTCTGTTTATGTATGAAAACAGGTGCGTGCTTTGTAATACGAAGCAAGCCTCGTGACGAGGGGCGTTTAGACATGGCGCGAAATTGGTGCATTAGAATGCAAATGGAAATTTATTACGGAACGCACCTGGGGCAGCAGAGCTACGATAGAGCAGCTGTACGTTTCACTCGAATGAGTCCGCCATGGAGCAACGCGCAGGTAACGGATTATGGACCGAGTTTTATTAGACGCGGTGAAAGAGAAGAGCGGTAGTGTTGCGTCTTCTTCAGTGTTCCGTAATATCGCGTATATAATGCGTAGACTTGTCCAGAATTCTGGCCCATCAAACTTGCTGCGTGCACTGCATACAAGTTCAATATTGATACTTGTATGTAGTCTTCACGGCAAAAAAAAAAAACATTTAGAAGCACGGGATATGAGTTTCTCTTCTTTCTCTCTCTTATTTTCTTTATAACTCTTGGGCATATTATTCTGTGTAGTAGCCTTGAATCTACACGTAGCTTAATGGTGTATTGAATCATGACATCGTTATTTCAAGTATAGCGACTGCTGTGACTTCTTGCTCGTGATAACCACCATGTTTCTGGGACTGTGTGATGGCTAGACCCCTATAGACATTGCTTATTTTAGGGTACAGAACTGCGGTTCGCTTACCTTAAACAATATCATTCTCTCTCCCTCACTTTGGCGCAATATCTTCAAATCTGGCCACTAAAGGTAATGCTGCACTGATGTAAATGTTCGAGTAGAAAATATGCCAACATGGCATGAACTTTACAGCGTACGTGCACTGGTTAGCCCTAAATTTTCTAGTTTAAATCCGCAACAACCGTACGCAAAAGATTTTTTTTTACATATGTAATTAGCATTTTCTCGAAAAAAATAGATTCATCTACGCAACCTGTAATGATGGTTCAAATTCTTCAAGATACTTGGCCCCTGTCTGGTATACTTCCTTAAAGTCCTCTGCGGGAATATATCTCTGGAACGTTGTAACATGCATTTCGAAGTTTCCATGTTCTGCCAAATGTCTTCTTTTCGGATCTCTCATCAGTCGCGGAAATAAAAATAGTTGCATGGAGCTAAGTCAGGACTATAGGTAATGAGGCATCGCCAGAGTGCTGCTCCGGGCCAGGATATTGGTAACAATGAAAGACGTGTATACATAGCTGGGGTGGGGGCATGGTCCCGGTGGAGCGTGGCCATATCCTTAATGTCATCTCTCACGCGTACGAGACTCCGCGTTTCAATTTCTCGGGCCGCTACAGTGAAAGGCCGTTTTGAGATCTTCTCCCTACGGCATAAACTCAATTCGCTGGATGCTCAGTCGACGGTGGGAACGCAAAATTGCGCGAAAACGATCCACGTTTTTGAGCGCCCAGAATGGGGCTCATCGTTGACCTCATCATGGCCCTCCTTGAACGCTTTGTGCTACCTCCCGGACTGTGACCTTGGAATGGAGTAATCCTTGAAGGTCTCTTGAGGCATCTGGAATGTTTCGGTTTTATCCTTTTCCAAGCTTCACACAAAGCTTGATAGCGTATCACTGTTGAAGCAAACCTTCCATCACGCCTCCGTGTCCACCTCGGTAGAAAGTGTCTGTGGTGCTCGGTTGCTGACTTAGAGGTCGTGGGTTCGATTCCAGTCGTGGTGGTCACATTTCAATCGAGGCGAAACGGTAGAGGTCCATGTACTGTGCATTGTCAGTGCACGTTAAAGAACATCAGGTGGTCCAAATTTCTGGAGCCCTCCACTACGGTTTCCCACGCAATCATGTGTTGATTTTCGGACGTAAAACCCCAGATATTATTCTTATTAGGGAGTTTTCGAATAGGGGCTCCAAAGCCCTTTGCGTAAGCACGCTTTAGGGTCAAACAGGAGCGAAGAGTTTTCGAATAGTAATCTGCGGTCGCTTTGGAAACTCATCCAATTCTTGGTCATGCCACTTACAGTGGGTGCCATCACGTTTGTCTGACATAAGCTTTTAGGGGCAAGGCTTTGGGGCTCCCGCTTAATTCGAGGATAGCGTCCCCAGTCGAAAACCCAAACGCGGTTTGGCTCTTGCACATGCGCAGTAGGCCTTGACGCTATTTATTTCGAAAACTCCCTATTATTTTTTTTATCACAGCGTGTTAACGCCTGACCACACGTACCGTAAAAATGCCGAGCAAGTGCCCTTCTCCCATTTTCGGGAGATCTGAAATGAGCGCCATAAACAAGTCCGCGACCGAGCAAGCGCTTCACTCCCAAACCTGGTTGGATTGTCCTCCACCATTGGGGAAGTGGGAAGGAGGGGGGGGGGGGGCGAGGTCTTTTACTCGGCATTCTACGGCACATGTTGCAGCGCGTCGGCGCATGGCTTTCTGACGCGGCGCCGCGCCCTCTATCTATGAAGAGAGGGAAACTTAGCTTCACGTAACAACGCGCCTTCTCTCCCTAAAGGGAGTGGGACAGTGCTGCGTCGAACAGCCGCGCGCTGACGCGCTGCGACGCGTACGTGTGGTTGGAGTCAGCGCTTTACAAAGTGTTAAACAACCTTTCACGCGGAGACACGTCGTTTCGCTTACACTGCTTGGAATAAATTGGCGACCGGCTGCGTTGGAAAGGCAGATTCCCCGCTACATTTCTCCGTCGGTTTTACTGCGCTTCCATGGATAGCACGTCACGATAAACTTATGCGCATTACTTTCGTAAGTGACCTTTATGTGACTTCTACTAATAGTAAACGCATATCAAGAAAGTAGCACAGGAGTCGAGTAACGCAACAAAAGCATATGAACAAGAAAAAAATATGAACGCTATAATATCTAGCCTTCATTCTTGCACAGTTTTTTTTTTTTCGTGCTGCCCCCAGAACGTGTAGTGTCACCAAGGAAGGCTTTAGCTCTAGAAGAGCGATATTTTTTTCAAAGCCATGAAAAGGTATAAGAAATAAAGTACATCATTTGTCTACATTCTGTACATACTATTATACGCATGTGTTTCTATGTGTTATAGTAGCCGTATGATCAAACTGTGATAACTGCGAACTATAAGGAAGTTGTATCCGCTATCGACAAAAACACTTAGTAACAAAACTGAGAAAAGTATTGCCTATGAAAGAGCTACGCTGTACTTCTGAGCACTAATATAGGCTAACGGAATTTGTCATGTGTAAACAGCGCGCTTCCATATATGTGAACAACGTATATTATTCACAGGAAGTCATCCGCATTCTGTTTGCATTGGCAGCGAAGGCAGAAAAGTAAACAACATACCGACGTGAACTCAAGCCAAACCCCAGCTCAGCGTCTCTGCATGCCGATTTGCAAGGGTGGATGGCGAATATTTTCGTTTCAACTCCCAAGTTTTGTCAATAGAGCTTGTCCGATCCAAGTGCCTGGCCGACCTGCTGCGGAGCAAGCTTTGATTTTATCGACCCTCTAGTTATTTTTTACTAAGTGACGCAGTTAAAAGATTGATAACTGAATTCGCATTGCTGTTTGCGTTGCCGTGAGATTTTCTATAGCTCTTTGTTGTCGTGTAATCGGTGGTCATCACCTCGTCCTCACTTTCACCATCACCACTTGACTTAACCAGTTACAGCAACTAAAAATAATGCACACACTCAATCAATGAATCAATCAATCAATCAGTCAATCCTTGTGTGTCCGCGTTTTCGCTGCCACCTTCTTTCATTACCAATACTTACCAATTGCCTCAACCTTCAGTCAATCTTAGATTATATTAAAATTATAAAAACGCAAACTGAGTTAACGAACCAAAATTATTCAGTGTAATCAACAAAATCCAGCACAGCTCTCGCATTTTTGCGACTGGCGTGGAGCGTATGTTTGGGTCTCCTCTGCCTTGGCTTTGGGAGCTATTGTTACACGGCTTGTGCATATATACTCAAGCGTGTTTGCACAGTCTCCTCACCGGACCCCTGCCGCTGTCAGACAAGCCTGCGCTGACGACTGACTTGCCTGAGCGTCTGCGTTTGCTTTTCCTACGCGACACTATAGCAACACAGCGAGTGAACGTCACCCGTGGACGGGCTGCAGAGACACATTATCTTGTTAAGGAAAGAACAGAGGCGTTGAAGTCCAACTATCAGTTCACTGGTCGCCTCGCGAAAATGAAATCGAGCCAATAACAAGTGATGCGTCTGAGAATTCGGACACCAGCGAATGTGGCCGAATCTCTCCAGAGGAGCAATATTCACTCTGTTTTTAAGCAGTGGTCCTTCCTGACAAATGAAAGTGGTGTAACGATGACTTTCCTGATTTGCATATACTAGTAAATAATTTTGCAAATGTGTTATGTAACGACTGCCTGGGTATTTCTGCCTCGCTCATCACGACTGTATAAGTTGTATTACGTGCCGAAGGGGAGGCATCTGAAGACAACGTTCTCACAAGAACTTCCTTTTCAAGTGGCTATGGCTGAGCTTAATGTCACCTGGCTTCTGTGTCATCACGCGAGCTAGCTACCACGTTCAAATATGCAGGCCATTCCTGCGTGATCTCGGAAATAAGTGCATGTGAGCAAAGCCTCGAAAAAGTGCAAACCATTGAGTAACTACGCGGCTTCCAGCGTTGCTGTTGTTGTCGACACAGCACGAAGTAACCATATGATGGTCCTGTTAACTTCCCTAATGTCCAATATATGTTCGAAGATGTAGATGAAAAAGAAAGAAACTATTTCTTCAAGAAATTCTGCGTTGCTCATTCTTGGGAGGTTCTATGTTCATATATATTCCCCTTCATTGCAATGCGTTGCGATATACAGTACAATTAGCGTAAAACACAAGTGGTCTTAAAGAATAAGTGAAATTAAAGAATCAAGGCCTCCTCTTTGAAATAATGAATCCGAGACACATGAACGGAATCAGCCCGCTCTGTCAACATTAAAACTCTATATAGAGGTTCTCAGTTCTTCATGAAGCAAAGAGGCCGTTTGCGCAATATTCTGCTTCAGTGAAGGAATGCCTACGTGCGCTTAGCAGAGTATAAGACACTGCTTTCGCCATGTAAGCTATAAGGAGAGGGACCCAACGAAGCGCTCCTTATCTCTACAGTGCCCACACGTGCGTTCGTATTGTTAGGGCCCTAATCTCCAGGTCATAAAGGAGACTTTCCCGTTTGTGGCTAAGAACCGTCTAGACGGAAAGACGTTTGGAAACTCTGAAGTCTCTCTACATGCGCTATCTCGAGATCGCATGAATGAACAACGCTTGCGTTCGGTCCCAGTCGGTTAGGAAATTGGCTTTGGGCAAAGCTCCTGAAAATCGTAGATTGGTAGTATTTGAGACACATAAAACGAGTGCAAGCTTGCACTTCATTAGCAAGGAGTACGAGTATAATTATGAATAAGATATTACTTTAAAGAAAGCTGTAAGCGAAATATGACGTATATAGTAAGCGGGTAGTGTCACGTCGGTCATGTCCACATAACAAAGTTGTCATAGAAATAATTTACAATATGAGAGACCAAGAGCCTGAGACAGAATCAACTTACGTGGATTGATTTAGCATACTACTTGTATTATAAAATGGCATATCAAATGCTACGCGCTATTCGTATGCGCTATCCCATATGATATCCTGCGTGGGAGCATACAGAATATCAGGGCATGTGGGATATTAGGCAAAATACTGTATCGCTTGAAGAAAGCAGTAGGTAAATATAAACTATGTGAGGACCTCCGTACATTGGCTTCGTATGAAAGACTTCGTACAGAGGCAGGTATACGGCTACCCTATGCAATTTATTTGCGCTTGTTCTTGCGCGTATCGTGTACTCGATTCATTCAACATTACAAAAGGAGTGAAACAACAGGAAGCCACGTTGTTTTAGGCTCTTCTCTTGCCATCATCTGCTCAGTGAAGAAGGGTTAGTCATCTAACTGTTTACCTCGCTATCTCGCCTGCTATTCATCTTAATTTTTGATCATTTATTTCTTCCAGTCTTTCCATTGCCCAGCAGCAAACAAAGAAAATGTAGATTAACCTAGTTAGCGCAATTTCGTTTTTCTTTCTTTTTTTTTATTCCCCTATCTTCGTTTCCCACGAACACATTCGCAATCCCCGGCGTAAACATGCCGCCAGCATTCCGAATCTTTCTAACACCGGTGCCAAAACACAGCGTAAATACGAGACGTTCAGGTTGCTCTTGTTTCAAAGAAGCCATCCGTTCAGTGGGAAGAACGGTATTGTCTTGGCGAATCCGAAAGCGAATGGTATATTCGGACAGGCAGTAAATTAGATACCATACCAAATAAATGTATTTCAGAGAATTGTTTTTATGGGCGCTCCCGTTAGCTATATGGACGACACAGAAGTGCAAACGTTACTGTGTACTGCATAAAACTAGAAAGCGGTTCTTTCTTTCCCGCCAACAAGATGTGAACGTTCAACTCATCTTGTTCGCACCTTCGCCGGCAAAACAAGCGCGCGATTTTAGGGAGAAACGGAAAACGTATAGTCACACAAAAACGTATACGTAGCGCCTAAAAAATCCGAATATTGTCAGCCTTAACATGGAAGACTTTTCGTGAAAGGACTGTATATGTATATACAGAAATATAAAGAGCAGCAGCGCAGCAGAGCAGAAGACCAATCGATTTGGGGAGCCCGCTGGTGTGCCATATTTTTTTCGCCTTATTCAATGGCGGGCCTCTGTCCGCGGGCACTCTTATCTAAAGACGCCGAAAAAGGATCGAACTCAGGCGCGGGCGTTGCATATGCACGCTCACCCACTTCCGTTTTTTGCTAGTCCATTCGACCACCAGAAACGATTACTCTATACGCCTCCTCTCTTTCTCCCCAAACACACACAGCCCACTCCTCCTACACTGCACTCCACCGAAACCGTCACTGTTTTCTTGTTTCGGCTCTCTTTATGAGTGGAGCATCTTGCCGCATTTCGCAGACTGCGCGGATGCATTTGACGCTTGGTTGAATACAGACTGGTCTCTTTCCCTGCAACTATCTTCTCTTTACATTTCAGTGGGCCTCCGAACAAGAGCCAGGTCCCGCAGTAAAGATAGGCGCATGGGTCACGAAAAAAAGAAAAAAGGAAGGTCGAAAGAGGGACGAACTTCTCCGGGTTCGACGCACTGTGCGCGGGGACCTTGCGTGCACTATCTCAGTGCAAGCAAAGTTAGCGGCCGGGCTCGGGCAAAGACAATTTCGCGCTGTCGCAAAAGAACACCGAGCATCGAGGGAGGGGGGGGGGGGAGGGGGGGAGCGTGTTCGACTCGTAGTAAGCGCGCAGAAAGTAAAGAGAAAAAGAAAGTGTCCATCAGTGCAAGCCCTGAAGTTGCGACATGAGTACTCGAGACTGGAATGCGTCGTGCCTTATTAAAGGGCCACCCGGTGACAAATTACACTTCTGAAAGTGGGTGCTGGAGAAATCGAGAGAGAACGGAGAGAGAAAGAGAAGGCGATCATTTGAACCCGCGAACGAGACACGAAGTAATGAGACGCTCGGAGTACGACGACTTAACTCGTCGGCCGTTTTTTTTCGGAGCAAATCGTTTTCGGATGTAGGTCGTTCTGTCGCGGAGTGTCAATTGGCTCTCCGGCGGCAGAACTGTCCAGACTGCGCTGAGGACAGCCGTACGAGGGGAACTCGAAAATTGCCGCCAATGTGAACGGAGATCTGTCTCCTGTATGTAGGACAGAAGTTGGAAATGAAACGCTTGCGACGAGGGTTCTTGAAAACGGGGGACACCGGGGGCCCTACGGTTCTCGTTCGATAGAATCGAAATAGCCCTAACTGCGCGCGCCTCGAACGGTGTTCGCCTTTCGTTGACCGCGCGAGTATAAAAGCGACGTGGTTTATCAATAATGGCGGGCCGCGGAGGAGTTCGATTGCATGCGTCTGCATTGGACTTGCAGTTGCGTCAACAAACACGCTCTCCGATCAGACAGGCGCCGGCCGTCGTTGAGCTAGCGCACTGGTCACGTGTTAAAAGATACGAAATCAGAATGCGCGCCTGGTTTCGTATGAGAAAATGTGTGCGTTTCTTCATCTGCGGAAGAATGAAGAAAGTCACTTGTTTGATGCAGCAGTGAAATATGAAGACAAAGAAATAGAAAACAATAGGTGCCGCGCCGTGGTGGTCTAGTGGCTAAGGTACTCGGCTGCTGACCCGCAGGTCGCGGGATCGCATCCTGGCTGTGGCGGCTGCATTTCCGATGGAGGCGGAAATGTTGTAGGCCCGTTTGCTCAGATTTGGGTGTATGTTAAACATTCCCAGGTGGTCGGAATTTCCGGAGCCCTCCACTACGGCATCTCTCATAATTATATGGTGGTTTTGGGATGTTAAACCCCACATACCAATCAATATAAAACAATAGGTGAGCGCTGCCCTCACCCATCCTCGTTATTCGTCTTTCAGCACTGCGTCAAACATGCTGACATCCCAACAGGCCCAGCTTTTCATACTACTGAACAACAGTAATGATTGATTGATCGATAGATCGATTTATTTATTTATTTATTTATTTATTTATTTATTTATTTATTTATTTATTTATTTATTTGTACATAAGTAGCACTCCAAGGTTCACCGCTACACAGCCTCTGAATCGTTTTTAGCATCGAACATCAAGCTGGCTATCAAATGTTCATATACATGTCCGAATGTCTCTTGTAGGCTCAGCATGGCCCAAAACCTATACTATCGCTTTCTGAATTATATAATAACATAAGTGTAAATTCAGTACCGCGGTGCAAGGTTACACACGTTCTATTTGTTGAATGTTCCGCGCGCATCGCATAAGAAGAAGAAGAAAAACTGCAGGCGAGCGAGCTTGTAAGCTCGTTCGAAGAAGACGACGAGAGTTCCCTTTTACGCTCTGGGCTTATGCAGACGCTGATAAACGTCGGCTTGAGGTTTTCAGTCTGTTTCGGTGGTTCAGTTGGCCACATATTTTACACTATTCACGAAGCTTGGAAGAGCCTCGGTCCCTCAGGGGTGCTTATATGCGACCTTTGTTGTGCGAAAGCGTAACCATCAAATGGCGTTACTTGCTGCATAGACATCAATTATGTTCATCGTCGTAAGATAAAAAGCACTTATTAGGACGAAAACTTTAGATGCCCCATCGAACACCAAAATTTACAGTTGGTGGCGGTGGTGGTGGTGTCAACATGCGCGATGCAGAAAAAAAATACCATCGTCACGGGATGGCGTGACCATACGACGTCATCATTTTATTTATTTATTTATTTAATACATACTGCGGACCACACTTCGGTCCAAGCGGGAGGGCATGGTGTAATGCAAAGAGAAATACAATACACGCAAAACAAAACAAAAAAAAACAGTGCACAGTTACTCAGTATCGCAAGTACTACATTCGATTGTCTGGTTCCGGTCTGAAATGGTGCGTGGAAAAAATGAAAATTTGAACGTGTCCGTTCTCGCGAAGTACGGAGTTAATGCATTTGGTTGGCGATGTCTTGTCGGTCTTGTGTTTAATGGAGAAAGGAAAGGGGTTGGATCAAGGGAAAGTTTGCGATTATATAAAAGAGACAGAAAATCAAGGCGGGACTTCTTTCTACGATCCTGAAGGGAAGGAATATTATTAGCTAGCATTAGGTCTGGGGGGGAGTCCGTTCGCAAAAACCTAGAATAAACAAACCGAATGGCCTTCCGCTGAATCCTTTCAAGTTTTTTAACGTTTTGTTTAGTATGGGGGTCCCACACGATACTCGCATACTCCAGCTTCGGCCTAACGAAAGGGAAATAACTAAGAAGCTTTACGTTTGGAGGGGAATTTCTGAGCTTATATCTTAGGAAGCATAATTCCCGAAAGGCAGACGAGCAAATATTATCTATGTGCATGTTCTATGATAAGTTGTTTGTTAGCGTAACGCCGAGGTACTTATAACTGTCAACCTGTGTGAGAGAAGACGATCCTAATTTATACACGTGTTCACTAGGGTTTTTCTTTCTCGTTACACAGAGATATACACTTTTTTCCAAATTTAATTCCATTCCCCATTCTACACACCACTCCCGCACGTTTTCAATGTTTTTCTCGAGTTAGTTCTGATCATTGGTACATGTGACTTCCCGAAACAAAACACAGTCGTCAGCGAACAATCGAATTTGAACAGTAGGGTCTACAACAGTTACTAAATCGTTAATATACAACAAAAGAAGCAATGGTCCCAAAACACTACCTTGTGGAACCCCAGAGGTGACAGGAAGACACCGAGATTCTTCTTCGTTAATTTTTACAAGCTGTTGGCGGTTGGATAGGTAGGCTGCAATCCAGGAAACAAAAATATCCGGAATGTGAATGTTTTTAAGTTTTGCTATTAATTTGTCGTGTGGTACCCTGTCGAAAGCTTCACCGTCGTCATCATGACGACATTCACCGTCAAATTTTGTGGCTTCCTCCTGACGTCACATGATTACATTGTCGGATGACATCGTCGCTCGATCAAAGTTTGGCCATTTCTTCAGCAGGTGCAATATCAGCTTAGGTGCAAAACTTGCAATTCCTACGATTTTGGAGGCAGTGCACTGCAAAACAACATTAGGTGCAGAAAATTACCAGGGGGCTGGGGAAGGAAGAACGGGTACATCGACTAAGAAGGCGAAAAATACCGCTCTCACCTGCTAGTTGTCTTAGGCAAACTCTTAAGAGACTCCGTAGTTTTGTGCTACTTCGCTTCACAAAATTTCCGGTGGATGCAGCGGAACGACACAATTTTTGTTTGCCGTACCATTGACCCCACTGCAGTAACATCGGGTTGCACATTTGTGACAGATATGGGGCAACAAATAGCCACGGGAAACCGCCGTGTCACCCAACTGGACGCGCTGGCCGCACGTGCGTGACACCATTTGAATGCAGGCAATCAAACAAACAAAAAATATACCGAATCACGTAAAGGGGTTACCGACTCCAGCAACAATGCCGAGAACAGGAAAAAGACTACAGCATACAAGCGGAACTTCCGGAACCGGTTTTAAAACTGTCTACAGCCAGGCTTCCGCCACAGGCTCGCTTCCGCACATCACCCGTGATAGATCCGGAAGCGATAGCGCCAGCAGGAATTAGGTGAATCGTACGTACCTCTATGCGACGGACCGCTCCTGAATAATAAGCAGTAGAACATGCGCTTACGTTTCCAAATGTAAGAGGCTAATTGCCGATTGCATTTTTATTTGTCTGTCTGTCCGTCTGTCTGTCCGTCCGTCCGTCCGTCCGTCTGTCCGTCCGTCCGTCCGTCCGTCTGTCTTCTCGGTGTATGAGTTGGTAGGTTAGTTTAAAACGAATGTCTCTATGCCTACCCCCGCCCCCCCCCCCCATAATTCATGGGGCTGTTGGGTCTTGTAACCAAAATACATATGCATATGTTGTTTATAGCCCTCGTGAATTTCAATGTTGACATTAACGCCGGGGCTTAACCAAAGGCGCCATTGACAACGTTAAGACGCCGAGACCCTCAAAACCCACCCATTAACTAACTCACACGTGCTCATTGATTAGAGGAGTGAGCTCCCTTCTCTGCCTTTGCGCACCTGGCGCATGTTGTGGTCCATCAAAAAGTTTTCAAAAGTAGTACTCAATTCCAGAAAGGTCCACCAGGGCAAGTATGTAACGCGATGTCTTCTTCTTCGAACTGCTCCTTTCGCAGAAGTTCCGGTGTCGGCTTCGTTAGTCGTTATTTTCCGTGAACGTAAACTTGAGACGGATGGAAATACAAAAAAAAAGTTTTTTTGAGTGGGAAACTAACCCAGGCCATCTGCACTGCACTGTTGTTACTTGGAGCCCCGCCACGGTGGTCTAGTGGCTAAAGTACTCGGCTGCTGACCCGCAGGTCGCGGGTTCGAATCTCGGCTGTGGCGGCTGCATTTCCGATGGAGGCGGAAATGTTGTAGGCCCGTGTGCTCAGATTTGGGTGGACGTTAAAGAACTTCAGGTGGTCAAAATTTTCGGAGCCCTCCACTACGGCGTCTCTCATAATCGCATGGTGGTTTTGGGACGTTAAACCCACAAATCAATCTGTTGTTACTTGAAACTGCTTGAAAAAAAAACTATTTAAGAACGTCTTGTGATGTGAGGAGTCTCCTTTGCACATAATAATATTTCGTAGCAGAAACGTACAAGCGTGCCAGGCGCGCAGACATGTGAATCGCCCAATGAGTGAGAAGTTCTTCAGGCCCATACCAATCTCTCGGACATATTTATTCATAGTCTACCAAATTATCAACAAAGTGAGCGGTTAAGCAGAATTATCGTGTAGTGGGCATTGAACGACTGTATACTTGCAGTCGGAATTGTTGGATATACTATAGCTTGAAAATTGTAATGTTAAGCCTACCGATGTTCTCTTCCTTGCTGCGAGGTTGACGTGTTCGAGAAGCGAAGCGAGGCTATAGCGATTGAGAAGGCCATTCGAATGGGACCCGATTAGGCTGTGTCGTTCTATTGTGAGCTGGCCCAAGCGCCCTTCAACTATTTCTCACTCTGAACCAGGCCAAATGTTTTTAATTTATCTCTCTCTCTCTCTGAAACACAGCCAGCGCAAACAGCTACTTTGGTTTAAGGAAGCCGTCCATCGAAGGCGATGAAAGAACCCTTCGCGGTGTTTTGAGTTCATCTTGACTCACCCACCCCTTCCCGCTCTCTCGCTCTCTACTTCAATTCTTTCCATAGATCTACACTTTATGCAATGTGCACGTATACGCTGTGTTTTAGGGCTCTCATACGAACCTGGACCAACGATACCGACTCCATAGTCTCCTGCAATATCACGCTTGCCCATTCAGCCACCATTACATTACGGCCAGCGCAACGCGTGGAATGGAGGCTGCGACGTTGAGGGAGTCCACTCCGAAAATTTGCTTTAGGTACACTCCCTTTGTATTTACGACTTGACACTTCGCTGCTGCCTCATCAGATAAGTACGGTCCAGACGGGAAACGCATCAAACACGGCTGTCTACAATATGCGCTATTAAACGCTCGTGTGCCACAGACCAGCAGACTATTCATAGTAGCACAGTGTAACTCAATTACAGTAAGAGGCATCAGGAAAAAAACATACGGAATCAGGTGATAATGACTCTCATTTGCATTTATATGAACTAGTGCAAAAATGTCTGACGGAACCTAAATTGTTTATTCCCGCTTCACATGTGAACTGTGGATGGGCGTATACTTTTGATGCTAATATTGTCTGCAGTCGTCCCTTTGACTGTCATATTCAATGTGCATTGCTCTCGATCCTGAAATAGTAGACCGCACACTGAGAAGATATGCTCATGCTGGTCACCATATATTATTGGAGGCATATTAGTGAAAGTACCGTGGGACGCCATTTTTTCCCGGCCTGATCTGAATGCAGAACTCAGAGGCTAGCTGGACCAGACGCTTGACGTTACTGGCATAGAATTTCCTAAAATTAACTAGAGCGGACTCTGTCGCTAAGATCGCTCAGCGACCATGGGAAAGATGGGTAGTACACACATTTGCCTAGTCTTCGTACTTGCGGCTTCGTTTATTGCTGTGTTTCGGTTTTGTTATGAAAAAAAATTCAACCCTTTTGAACTTCGTGACCCGATTTGGAAAAGTAAGTCTAAAAAAAGATTGTGAAGCGCAACCGCTCAACATTTGCTGATGTTTGTTTCGTGAGAAAACAGCTCCAAGCCACACGAACACACACGGAGCCCAAAGCAGGCCAGAAGAACAAAGATTAGACAAATGTGTGTACTACCCATCATTCCCATGCTCGCTGAAGCGCCGTGCGTTGCAGCTCCCATAGATACTAGCACCAGAGTTCCCTCTAGTGTATATTAAATAGGAAACTCTATGCGTTACTGGACCAGGAATTCACCCACCTGCTCCTCGCAGTTCGCTGGATCATTCAATAAATATTAAGGTGAGAACCTGGAACGCCTCACCAAACAAAATTTACAGTCAGTGGTGTCGGCGTTTTACATCGGCGTCATCAACATGAGTGATTAAAAAAGCACCATCAAGTGATGACCCAACCTTATGACGTAAGGAGGCTGTCACACATTCCAAACTTTGTGACATCATGATGCTATATAACGTGGCGTCACGTGACCAAAACTGCTGAACTGCACAAAGAGGATAGCAACTAAAGAGACAGACAACGGCACCGAGAGCACTGCTAACGAAAGAAGTTCATTTCCTTGAACACAGATATTATACAACCGCACAAACGTGAATACGCATGTACTAAAAATCAACGTCTTAAAAAATTGGCTGCATGTATGCGTGCTCTTCTGCAAATGTCGTTGAAAGACGATAGTCTTTTTCTGGCCAAGTGGTCATTTATGTTTTGCCTTGCCTCAGACAGTGCTTCCAATTGTCTGCATCTGGCTGGCATTGATAAAATAGAGAAAGCGCTGCATGAGGCACGCCATCTGACCGTGCCATTGGGAAACATGAGCTTGTGCAGAAGCCAGGGCCACTGCCAGGTGGTAGCACCGTATCGTCGGAAAAGCTCTTTTTCGTTCATAACGTCGCATTTTTTACGCAACGTAAGAAATATTCTAGGACCTTTAGAATTACGCATCTATGTATTTTCTAGTAGAGAACGCACAACCAAATACTTACGTATTTATGTTGCGTCTCACATATGCGTAATATTTGCTTTTTAATGACCGCAGCGCCGCTTATGACCGAGTATGACTAAGTATGACCGAGTATGACCCCAGCCGCTGATTCAAGAAGGCTGGACGTTGAACAAGTGCTTAAATCTTGGCCAGGTTGCTGAATCGTGTGATAGACAGACAGCTAAATCAGAATTTCAGCATTCAAGTATCCCAAGAAAGACGGTAAGTTGGGCCAGTTGGTTAGGATTCATCGTGAACTTACTTACAGCGCAACACCAGAAAAAATACAGGACAGGGAAGGAGCAAAAGAGAAAGAAAAGACGGCGCCGTTTTTTTTTTCTTCTTTCTCTTTTGCTCCTTGCCTGTCCTCTATTTTTTCTGGTGTTGCGCTGTAAGTAAGTTCACGATGTATCCCAAGAAAAGCTACCGTCTTTTTAAAAAAAGTTCTTTTCTAGATAAGTTAATAGACGGCGTGGTGACGCATTCAAGACCTAATCTGAAAATGTTTTCAGCTTCTATAACCTATCTCGTCAACTTATCATTTCTGATGGAACAACAGTACACGCGCTGAAAGGAGGTTGATGGCTGCTGTATCTTACTGTGAACCACAAGCCATCCATACGTTCTGTTGGTAGTTTGCGCTCTGTGTGTCATCGTCTCTTCCTTTAGTCACTGTACCATATGTGCAATTTGGCACTTTTCCTCTCGAAACAACCGTCAATCTAAAGGCCATGCTATGACGTCATCACATGACATCCTCGCTTTGTGAAAGGTGGGCCGATCACTGAGGCAATGCAAAACCAGATGATGAGAAGAAAGCTCCCAATGCATCCAATCACGGAGGCCGTGCTAAACCACGCTATGCAATAAAGCTTTCGTAGGTTCACGGTAAAGGAACGGATACTTCAGCTAAAAAAAAAAAATGGCTTGAACCTTTTAATCGTCTTACGCCAATGACGCACCGTTCACACGGTGACAACTAGACGACACCAACGTCAACAGCGAAGGAGCGCCTCCGGTTATGCCCATGATGTTGCTACCGCGATAACGGTTAAGACGCCCCTTTTCGATATCTCATCGGTCGCACTTGCATTACGGCAGCAATGTGATTCGAGGAAACAATGCTTCTTCGATTTCATGCCGCCCCCTCGAACGATCCATAGAGGGGAAAAAACGAAAACGAGAGCAGTATAACCGTTACGTGCTAAATATAATCCTGGGCGCCAGGGCAACGACCGTGTATTTGAGATCGTTGCGCGCGCTGTGATGTTTGTGTGTTCGGTACGGTACGGGAGGTACCAACATCGAAGAGGTCACTGCAGCAGGCTCTTTTCCTTTTTGTAAAGTAGGTGAGGGTAGGAAGGAGATGGGGACGACGAAAGACATTCTTCAGCTAGGGTTGCGGCCGAAGTTTCATCACGCAACATAATAATGGCGTTGAGCAACTCCTTTTGCGTAAGAATCGATCACCGGGGCAAGGGAGACAGGGCACGTTTGGTTAAGTCCAGCACACTTCTTGAGCAAGTACTCCTTCAAGTCGTTTAAAGCACACATAGCTGCCTGCAACGAGTGTTCGCCGCAAGTTCCCGCAACGTGTCTTTCCTCTAGGGCACGCTGCCTCTGTGACTCCAAAAGTCCAAAAGAAAGCGATAAATGTGGAGGAGTTAAGCGAAGCAGACGAAGTAGATAGAAACAAAAGACGGGGCATTGATTGCTTGCCCTCTCATCGCAGCAAAAGCTCAGCTTCGATGTAAAAAAAAAGAAATGTCCGGCTCGCATATAGTTTAAAGGAATGACCGACGCAATGCCTGGTTACTGTCGATGCCGCGCTGTGTCGTTATACTATATGTCCGAAATGCGAACGACGATACCTCCATCACCTGGTTCAAACGTAACCGACCTCTGCTATGGACTGATTTTCTTATACGAATATATTGCATTATATAGCAAGATAAGGGGGGAGGTATAACCGTACACTCGCCTCACCCTCTCCCGGAATTTTCTACCTCTTGGTACAATTCCACCCACTAAAATATAACTGAACGAGTCCCTCAGTGTCCATTCAGCCTTCTTGTTGCGCCTCTTCAATCGTGCGGCGGCACTGAGCACGCCCGGGTCACCATCTTTATAGCGCAGGTCAGAAAGCGAGACAGCAAGACGTTGTTGCAGCCCTGGAGTGCAATCCCAGCAGCTCTTTTTTATTATTCGTATTGCTTGTGGCCGAGAGTCGCCGCAGAACCACAGACCCCTCGCCTCTCGTGGCCTCGCGTTGTCATCGCGTTGATGTAAATGGCGCCACTGTGATACTTGAGTGTCTCCTATGCTTTTCCTTATTTTTAATTGTTCACATACTTCTAGTTGTGTGGCCATGCGAAAAGGAGTCGCCAGTGCCGATGACTATGCCAAGACTCTCCAAAAAAACTCTCTCTGAGCAGGGCTGCGTAAGGTCCATTTAGTAACGCCATTGTGCACACGTTATATATATATATATATATATATATATATATATATATATATATATATATATATATATATATATATATATATATATATATATATATATATATACTGAAGAAGTTTTTCCCATGGGCCAAACGTACTTGCGGTTGTCTTAATTTCATTACCAACGGTTTCAACCGGCGGACCGGTCTACGTCAGGGTTTGCGAACAAGTGCATTTGTTCGCAAACCCTGACGAAGACCGGTCTACCGGTCGAAACCATTGGTAATAAAATTAAGAAAACCGCTGAGTTGTGTTTCTTCTCTTCCCATATATGATGAAGGCCAGACTCTAGGCCAAAACGTCGAAATAAACCACGTTGTGACCGCTCACGGAGTATCTACTTGACTATATGCAACGCTACGGCAACTCAACCCATGCCTGCCTATATATATATATATATACATATATATATATATATATATATATATATATATATATATATATATATATATATATATATATATATATATATATATAGCTGTGTGTGTTTCTTTCAGGTGTTCTCAAAGACAAATGTCATCACAGAAAAGTGTTTTCCATCACACACGTTGTACAATCTGATATAAAGCAGCTTAAAGAAACACCAGGCCTGTGCAGAACACGTGGTACATCCTAGAGAAAGCTGGAAGAGCGGCCTTTCATGCTCGTTCTTCTTTTTGATCTCCGCATGAGGCACGCGTCCACTAGAGGGGATTGGCCTAGTGTAAACTCTTAAGGGTGCAACTAATACAAGTGCACTTGCAAGCTATTCACTACGCCACAAATCATCATAATGTTAGGCGCGAAACACCTTACGCGTTCGGGTTGTCAGCGTCTCCTGTCATCGTAGCCCTTCGCGGTGTCTGCTGTCATCGCCTGTCGCGGTGAAGCAAGCGGCAAGTAAGACGCCCAGGGCGTTCGCAAAGCAAGAGCTTGCGAAGACAGGTGCCCGCCCGCGAGAGACAACACAAGCTCGCTTCTCCGATTGGCAAATACGACGACGCGTTGACTCGGAAAAAAACCCTGTTTCTGCGATGAACGCTGGCTTCGAAGCTGTCTGTCCTCTCTGGACAGACGTGGACAAGCATGGCAGCACAAAGTGCTGATACAAAAGGTCGTTCCGCTACAGGGTATTTCATCGTATATGCAGCATATGCCAGAGTAGTAGTAGTAATAGACTTTTATTTAGCCAGAAAAATCTACCGAGTTCAGGGAGAAACACCAATATGGATGTGCATGTTGGGTGACCTGGTTTCTTAAAGGGGTTTGAAATCTGTGACAGTTTCAGCGAGTCTAAACAGTGCTGTCGTTATTGTGGCTGTTTTTTTGCGTTAAATTTGTGTTTCTGACACAAAATTGAACACTATAGATTATAAAGAGAGAGAGAGAGAGAAAAATCATCATTTTCACCCGTCAGAGAGTCTGGATGATAGGTGAGAGACGCAGCTCCTTCTTTACTGCCTACTTCGCCCCTATAGACGAAACCAGTTGGCTGTTGACAAAAAAGAAGAAAAAATAATCCCCACCCGCATTTCCAGGTAGTGAATTACGATGAGTAAAGAAGCAGTTGGGTAAATCGCCTGCTTTATTAGCGTAAAGAGCCTGCTCACGCACGTAAATGAATGACAAAGCGGTGTACAGTTATATACAATATTTTATTGGTCATATATATCATGTTGTGTGAGTCCGATTGGCGTTTTTGCTGTTGAGCCACCTCTTGCCGAGCTCTCACCCCGCCATCGAGCCGCCGCTTCCAGCGCCCTCAACTATTGGGGCCGCTTGGCGCTTTTGTCGTCAATTAGCTTGTCGTCGACATTGCCGTTGAGCCGCTGCGCGCCTTACGTTCGTTTTTTATCTATGGCAGTAAGATATTGTTCTATGGTCATCATCATCCTCATCGGAATTGAATCCCGGAAATTTGGGTTAACAGCCGAGTACCGCAATCACTGTACCACCATGGCAGCCACGGTGCAATTTGTCGGGTCAACGCACCCTCATGAGCTCTGAAGTGGGAAAGATACTCTCCATCAGGATCTGAACGGAATCCGCCTATTTGACGTCAGGGACATGCAAGTTGCTTCATGCGTCTACCACTGCAATAGTTTGAACTCGCTTATCGCTCATTGACTACAGAAAAGCGATGAAAGCGGATGCTCTGGCTTCTCCAATTGAATGGCAGTTCGATTGCAGAGCAAGATAGTTGGCACATACCGATATCGTTTCCTAGTAATCTCTGCAAAAGGCGCAGCACCGAGTCTCGATAACTGCAGCTTTACATTTACATGCATAGCTGTTGCAAAATCTCCCATTCAAGAAGTTCCGGGAAAGTCCCAGATATCATTCTACTCTGTATCGCTGCAACAAGCGTCGAAGATGATGACGTTATATCTAGTGTATCAGTGGTAGCGATGAAATGCTATAGATGATTGAGCGAAAATGGGGTGTCTCAATGCAAGCAAGTGTGATATTGATAATGAAATACCAGCCAACCACTAAAATCGGATCACCTTTGTCGTCGTATATGTATCTCACGTCTGAGTTTCGTCCTGTGTGATATACGTTTTGTTACAAACATGTACTTCCACCTAATCTGAAAAATCGTCAACTTGTATTACAGTTCTCCGACTTTCGTGTGCAATTTTGCTTTGTACTCATTGTACATTGTTTCCAGCTGAGAAAGCGTGGACAAAGTACATCATAATTCCTCCAAGATCCTGCCGTATGCAAATTATCAGGGCAAGATGAATGCAGCCCTGCACAAAGCAGTCCTCCTAGCAGTAGAGGAGAGCCATTGTTTCGGTCAATAATGCGCGTGGAAAATCGAAGTTTCCGAGTGCTGCAGTGTGCTATAATTGGAAAGTGGCGAACTGGGCCAGCCTACTTTCGAGCGCCTTTTGAAGGTCTGGGCGCATTTATGTCAACATTCCCTAAACACAAACAATACCGGGTGGTCAATGAGGACTTCTCTGGCAATTGTCTTCACAGCCAAAGAACAAAATAACGCTAAAGATATGCTGAGGAGCGAGGGTTGTATGCTTAGTGCAGGTGCGGGAGTGATGGTCCATAATGACATCTAGGGATATTAAAGAGGCGGTGCACTCACTGTTGCGGTTATATTGACGAGACACGTTCGATAAGCTTGGCTCAGAACATGTGGCACATACACTTAGCTTACAGTTGTGGCTATTCCCAACTGAAGTATCATTAGCTTTAGATCCGGTTGTCGACAGCTGGGCAATGCTTGCACGACCAGTACGCTAAGTTGTTTCGCGATTGTGATAGTTAGACTATACCGTATGTGAGGCGCGTGGTTTTTCATAATCACCCTTGAGCCGTCATATACGCATCCTACCTTTATGTCTGCGGTACGTGGTAACTTGGTGAGTTCCAGAGGTTGGAAAGACGTAATGACTAAAAGCAGTAGATAACGACCTATGATTAGATTAGCAAACATACCAGTGCGGAATGGACGTGGCTGACTCAACGTAGCCAATGGTTGAGCCTTTTGTATAGTACCGTGAGCAGGAAAGCAGAGATTAACAAGTAATGATCCCGTGATTACAGCATCATTAAGATAGAACGATTCAAGAAATGGGCTCTTTCATTTTCGCGGTATACAGTAGCGTCACACAGCGTTGGTGTAATCATGTGATTATGAGGAAACTATACTCTTGATTTGTGCGTAAAATAAAATATAAGTGGAGGCAAGGCAAGGTAACTGAGAGACTGAACATCTCTGGCAGGATAAAAAGAAATGGGGAAAGTATTTTTCGATTTCACATGCACGGCAGCTTCGTATAGGCGTAAATTACTTCAACAGCAAAATGTTGTGACAATACTGCTTATTAATTTATGATAACATTTACAATTACTAACTTCAAAAGTATACCCACCAATGTGTGGATGCATCTACATCTAGGGCTGTGCATCATATTGGCACACACTCTGCTACGCTGGTGTTGCCAAGTTTTCACATTCCCCCCCCCCCCCCCCCCTTTGATGTATCCGGCAAGAAAGGATCTTGAAAGGATAAAGGGACTCGCGGGGTGGACTAAACTGACAATGTTGCGCCCAGTAAACTCATGGTCATACCGACACTTACCACTCTGCGTGGATCTTCGAGTTAAGAAACCAGTGACGAAAAAAAAAGGACAATGATTCAACGAGAAGAACAGCGTTATTCGTGCTTGAAGACAAGCCGGATCAAGCGGAGGACAGCGCGGACAGTGGTGGATAAAGTATGCCTGTGACAACCACGTCGCACCGCGATACCCACCGTTCCCCGTGGACATTTCAGTCAAGAGGATAAAAAAAGGAGTCAAATGGCATCCTATCCTGTGTTATTGCTTTTTTTTTCCTGTTTTTGAACTTCGCGCAGCGAATCTTTCACTAAGGTGTGTCAAGATAAACAGATCAAATAAAGCTATATTATAATGCAGGCTGCACAGCTTTCATATCAAGGCACAGAGTAAAGAGAAGCCTTGTTCTACATCTGCATGAAAGTGAGGTGCCTATTTGTGAAAAGGTCTCTCAGAAGCTGCAAGTTACGCTCAAAAGCCACAAGAAACACTACAGCCTGTAGTGATACAAGTTCAGATGTCTGCAGCCATTTCTTCCTCACAGTCGGATGCACACAAGCCTGTCCTATTGGGCACGCACTGCCAACTGCCGTTATGAGCCACACAGTCGGTAAACACACATTCAGAGAACGCTGCCTATCTCTTTATAGTAACTGAGGCGACCGGTTGGTCACGTGGATTTCTCCGGGCATCTTAAGTTGTGTCCTACTAGAGAAGCGAAATTCGCCAACGATTACAATAATCCCTAATGCGAATTCTGAGCATGGCTTCGTGTTTGGACTGAGGTTTTGGTTATTCGCAGTTGTAGCAATGATACATACGTTCCATATTGGCACCGAAAATGCCAGCGCAAGATACGCACGCCTCTTTGTGCATTACAGGCATCATGAACCAAGTGAAACGTCGATAGCCATGTTACGATTAGCGAAACCCAGCCGCAGTGCTCCTGCCAGCACTGCATGCCCACGAGCTGTGACCAGAGAACCAGCGTGCATAACGGAGGAACAAAGCGAGGTTAGGGTCTAGTAGATCGTGATACCCGGAGACTCCGCGTTCGCTCTCTTTCACCCTAGCTCGCTCTATCAGTTACGCCAACGTCAACAACGCAAACGGTGACGCTGCTCAACGATGGATCGAGAGCTTATAAGAGCTGCGCTCCGAAACTGCGGAAGAAAATTTCGGAAGACTTGGTGCAAAATTAAAAAAAAGAGAGAACGGCGACTTTGGTAGGTGGTATGAAGCAGCAGTTCAACACTATGAGAACTGGAGGAGGAGAGAGGCAGTGTCATAAGGGAGAGACAGTAAGGTTGGCTATGTCGACTTTGCACCTCCCCTTCTTAGGCGACTAAGGGAGGCGCCCTCCCCTTTCCCCCCTTGTGTACCCCTAAGGTCGTGAAGCTTATTACAAGAGGTCGAATGGTTTGCTTGATGCGTTTCAGGAATAGCTTCAGCGCTTTCGTACAACATAACACACCACAGACTCTAGAAGTCCTGGTAAGAAGTTCTGTTCTGTTAAGTGGTGGTCATCTATAAGCACACTGACGCTGTGCTAAAAGCAAGTCTCTCATCTTCGTGTGCTGTGCAGTCACCTAAAATGCGTCTAATGGTTTTTTTTTTCATGCTTCGACTGTCGCATTTAATTGTCACTGCCCACCGTCCAAATCAGCAACCAGTAGGCATTCCTTAAACGCACCTATATACTAGTCGGAGTTATAGGTGGCGTATTAGCATAATACTCGACAACATGGATAGTATTTCACAGCAAGGCCAATTGAGCAAGCGTGTTGCACTGAGATCTCAAAACAAGCGACAGCTAAATCAAGAACTCGCACAGGGTCTCTGTATAGAAGCAGGACAGATGAAGCAATTCGCCGTTTTCTAGGTCAAGTAAACAGGCGCGCTGCCAATGAGCTCAAGCTCGAGAGAAATCTGGCGGACGGGTTTTAGAGAAAAGCAACTAATTATAGTTGAACGCAGAAATAACGGTCGCGTTATTTCTGGGTTAAGTGCGCAACATGCAATGACGTTTTATTTGCTACCATTGTTAACCGACGAAAAAAAAAACATCGTGGGGATCTCCAGCAGAGGCTTCCGGCTGTGGCCGCGTCAAACGTGCTTTTATAATACGCGAAGGAAAAAAAAACAGATGCTGTCTTTTTTATTGCGGTACTTGAGAGGCTCCTTTCGAAATACCTCAGTCAACGTTTGGAACGTTGCCAATGTTCCAACTAGCAGTTTGGCGAAGTTACTGGAAGTGCACTCTACGTTCTTTAATAATGAGTTTTGCGTAACGATAAGGTTGGCGGAAAGATGGGCTTTCGAAGTTACCAGTAGTAGTTTGTGGTTTTGAGAGTTATGCTGATAGCCTGACGGTAGTCATTGAACTGCCCTTTCGTGACGACATGGTGACACATCGTGACACGTTTTACCACAAGCTCGAAAAAGAAAAAAATGGTCGAAATATCAATATTTATTTAGAGTATTCGCACCCTTCCCTTTCGTCCTTTCATTTTCGTTTGCACAGTGCAGCCTTAAGATGCACAAACATTTGTTTTGGAACACCAAAACATAGTTTAGAAAAACTGGCTAACGATTTACAGTACTTGATACTCTACTGATGGAGGGCATAAAGCCGGCCATTTTGACAAAAATTACGCAGGAAATTCTGTTATGTTCAAAAAATATGATTCATATGTGGGGTCTAACGTCCCAAAACCACCATATGGTTATGAGAGACGCTGTAGTGGAGGGCTCCGGAAATTTTGACCACCTGGGGTTCTTTGACGTGTAGCCAAATCTGTGCACACAGGTCTACAGCATTTTCGCCTCCATCAAAAATGCAGCAGCCGCAGCCGGGGTTTGATCCCGCGACCTGCTGATCAGCATCTTCAAAACCATAATAAACCATAAACCATAGTATCATAAACCATAATAAAACTGACGTTAAAAGTACTAAAAAAACCTGTCACAAAACGTCTATAGCGTAAAAGTTTTTTATGGCGTAAAACACTACGAAGCATGTTCGCCAAACTTAAATACATATGGATAGATAGATTTTGCAACCCACATTTGTTGAACACGCACGCGCTTCACTTCACACAAGCACTGTCATATGAACAATGACGATGCGTCTCTGCAGCAATACATTTATTAACGCGATAGTGTCAAATAGATTGTTTAGCTCAAGTTTTGGTGTCGACGCCAGCTTCGGTGTCAATGATTGAGAGTGAAAATCAGCTTTATCCGTGTGCGACCATCCGAGGTGGATACAAATAATGAAATTATAAAAGAACTCCGGTTGTAGTGGCAATTGAACAATGGATTTTTCGTGCCAAGCAGGTGTTTTATCATACATCCACTCCCATGGTTGAAATATCTTATTTAAACTAAAAGAATATAAATGTTGTGTAGTGGGAAGATCGTCATTAACTGACGTAATACTGAGCGGTCGAAGCGTATACAGAATCTCACCAGGCGCCAAAATATGTGGCTTTCGCCACGAGTGGTTGCTTCAAAGGCCTTGTCAATTACAAGGCTCACAGGCATAATCATTGTCATTAACAACAATGTGTGTCGCTGCGTGTTGTTGGACATGTTATTTCTGGAGCAAAGCTTAGAACATGAAGAAAAGAAAGGTCGTAAGACAGATGAGCGCGAACTATCAACTGTTCATTGCCAGCAAACGCTGCACGCCGAGAACGCTTTCGAGGATGCGCATATGCGTGAAGACGGGACTTCATAAATGTCATCAGGAAAGCCATGTATGAAAAAGATGAAGTTTAAGCGTGCTCAAGTTTTTTAAAAGGAGTTTGCAGAGTACGCAGTATACTTGAAACCTAACGTTACTTCCTGAGTTTAGCAGCCGGTAAAACTTGTTCTCTCTGTAACTTTCCTGCAAACTTATTCAGCCGTTGCCGACGAGCTTCTCTTATGTGCATTTTACACGCATCTTAAAAATAAAATATTGGAACTGTCACCTAGGGGCGCTTCCGCGATACTAAGCTAGTGCACAAGGAAAATTTGCTCGTTCAGAACAAGCCAGATTTTCCCGGATGCTGTCATTGTCATCTTACGCATATTGTGAGCGAAGGAAAGAGATATACGCGAGCTCACATTACAATTTGCAGCAAACTACAGTGTTGGGAGCCAGTACGTTACGTCGTCATTGCACGTGTAGCTCGATTGAGGAAAAAAAATATACAGAAAAAGCTTTCAATTGGGTAACATACGCGTGTAGACGTTTCCTAACCACAGCCCTGAGAGGTTTGGCAACTGGTGCGTAATCTCGTCTTGCTCTTCTTACGTAACGAAAAAAAAAAAAACCGTAACTGTAGAGTGTGCTTTCCAGCCGGCAAGGCTGGCATCGAGCCATTTCGCCGCAAATGAGGCGAAACCGCTGCTCTGGACCGCGCCGGTCGTAAAACACACCTCAAGAGCAAATGTCGCAAAGAATATTTGCATATGGGCAAGCTGTTACGGCGATCATCCCGTCACCTGAAGCGTTAGGGACACCTTCAAAAGCTTGCCTCCTCAAGTGGCGACTGTCGCAAGATATACGCGCGGCAGGACGCAAGCTCAGCTATCATTTGCATCCCACTGAGGTTACCTTTCTTTTTTGCTTTCCTCAAAGCTTATCAAACGAGCGAATGTCTCAAGGGAGGCTCTTCTTGCTGCACTGTTATCTATAAGAATGACAACGTTCGTGCAGACGCTGTCTGCTGACGTCGCAAACCTTGCCGCGAAGGCAATTTCGATACGCTTGGAAGTCAACGGAGCACAATTACGTCCCAGAGCGGGTTTCAGCGATAATAATCTTAATTGTAGGGGTTTAACGTCCCAAGACAACCATATGATTATGAGAGACGCCGTAGTGCAGGGCTCCGGGAATTGAGACCACCTGCGGTTCCATAACGTGCACCTAAGTCTAAGCACACTGGCCTCAAAGATTTCCGCCTCCATCGAAAATGCGGCTAACTGCGATCGGGATTTTACCTCTCTACCTTCGGTTGAGTTGTCGAGAGTGTTGGACATTATTAAGTCAAGCAAGCAGGTGATCGATGAATTCTGCTGCAGACAGAATCTATGAGGTGTACCTTAAGCGCGAGTAGTAGATTGATTGATATGTGGGGTTTGACGTCCCAAAACCTCCATATGATTACGAGAGACGCCGTAGTGGAGGGCTTCGAGAGTTTCGACCACCTGGGGTTCTTTAACGTGCACCCAAACTTGAGCACGCGGGCCTATACAACATTTCCGCCTCCATCGGAAATGCTGCCCGAGTAGTAGAATTCGTCGTGAAAAGGTGCCAATCAGGGAATACATGTTCGCATCATGTTTGCATTAAACCAAATGTTTACATACAACGTCCATGTTGTTTGTTTCCTTGTCTTTGGTTAATTGCCGCACTGGCTGAAGGTGACGCACATCAACAACCGAAGCACGCTTGACTGCATGTCAAACAAAACTCGGCCTTGTCTATATATATATATATATATATATATATATATATATATATATATATATATAGGAAACAAGTGTATACTTAAGGGCTCGTTTTTCGTGTTTTACACAATAATTATGAGATCTAACAGACAATAATGCCAATGAAGGTATAGGGGAAGTTATTAGGCCAATTGTATTGTAAATGAGAAGAAAGAAAAGTGGGTGAAAAGATGACTTGCCATGGGCAGGATCCGAACCTGCGACCTTCTAATAACGCGTCCGATGCTCTACCACTGAGCTACCACGACAGCTATCCCCCCCCCCAGCCACTTTATTGGGTATCTATGTCAATTTAAACGTGGGAGTGTCAGTCAGCGCCACTAGTAGCATTGGCGGCGAGTGTGGCACACTCTTTATGAGCCTGTTTGGCGTCACGTAGCACGTGAACTTATTACTAACTGGCAGCTGACCAATAGTCCTCCGTATACAACCTAAAGGCACCAAGTCTGCTAGTACGAGACCCTCGTTAAGGAATAAGGGAAACAAGTGTATACTTAAGGGCTCATTTTTCGTGTTTTACACAATAATTATGAGATCCAACAGACAATAATGCCAAGGAAGGTATAGGGGAAGTATTAGGCCAAATGTATTGTAAATGAAAAGAAAGAAAAGTGGGTGAAAAGATAACTTGCCGTGGGCAGGATCCGAACCTGCCCCAATATATATATATATATATATATATATATATATATATATATATATATATATATATATATATATATATATATATATATATATATATATATATATATATATATATATATATATATATATATATATATTTATATATATATAGATAGATAGCTGGTATTGTATGACCCAACGCGTCATGCTGAAACAGTTACTGCATGATCGATACGCGATGCGCATATCAATAGACGCGCGGGCTTTCATTCTTCTAGCACTATATTCTGTGCGCGCCCGCCACGAGTATATGCCGCTGTCTGCGAAGAGACGCTCATGAAAAGCTGCCCTCTTTCACCCCTATAAATATTATCAAACCTGTCGGGGCAGGTCTGTCGGTGACGCATTTCACTTTCCGAGGCGTTCCGGACGCCCAACCATGACAGGTTTGCCGACGTATTTCGCATTCCGGTGCATTACATCTTCTTTCAGGCGCATTGCATGTTCTCCAAATGCTGTAATTGCTTGACTCATCAGTGACATTTCGGCGCACTTGTTTTAAAAAATATCGTGATTTTCAGTTGCGCGGATAACTGGACTAGTTGGCATCGTTCATCTTTCAACTGAATCAGAGCACGCACTCAGACAAGAACACTATAGAACAGGAAATTGGACAGACCAAGAGCGCCTAAAGAGCTGTCGGTTAGTTAGACAGACTGAGGCGCTCTTGGTCTGTTCAATTTCCTGTTCTAGTGTCCTTGTCTGAGTGCGTGCCCTTATTCAGTCAAAAGATACCGTGACTTGATTAAATTAATAAGCCTATGCTCGTGAAATATATGTCGATAGTGTACGCCCTCATGTGTACAGGATGTAAAGTTATTGCATCTTTTTTTATAATTGTTGCGGCCCTTTGTCATAGGAGCTCTGCGATTCATGCACGAGCGATAAGAGACGCCAGGTTGCATCTGAGCGGAAATGTGATATTGAAGATAAGACACCTCAAAAATGCAAAAGCCGCGTCAAATGCACATCGCGCTATAATACTTGATGTCCCACTGTTGTGAACTTGAATCTGACGCTGGACATGAAAACCTCGTGTTATGTATTAAGTGAAATAGCCATGAGCTACCCGACTCATGTGCTTAGCCGTGGACACCAGAGTTGAAGAATTATTTGACGTATATGACGCTGAAGACCACTTCGAGCATCAACGTCACTCTTTCCATTGATTGATTGATATGTGGGGTTTAACGTCCCAAAACCACTATATGATTATGAGAGACGCCGTAGTGGAGGGCTCCGGAAATTTAGACCACCTGGGGTTCTTTAACGTGCACCCAAATCTGAGCACACGGGCCTACAACATTCCCGCCTCCATCGGAAATGCAGCCGCCGCAGCCGGGATTCGAACCCGCGCCCTGCGGGTCAGCAGCCGAGTACCTTAGCCACTAGACCACCACGGCGGGGCTCACTCTCTCCATTGCATGACCAATTATTTGCGAAGACAAAGGTTGTCGTTCCATAACCACAACGTCACCTCATTTATACACGTAACGGTAACCAACGCACTTGCCCTAAGACATCGTCAAAATCAGCACAAGCTGAGAAACCATTGTTTCTATGCGCGTTAGCTATGCTCCCTTCTTTACGACCGCTGTCTAAGTTACCGAAAGCTAACCAGCGGGAAGCGCGTGATTAACTGAACATACACACACACACCCTTACATAGTAGAGAAACACAATCTCAGCAACAGCGCAGTACTAGTGTTTTGCGATGGTCTAACAGCGTTGGATGACTGGAAGTAAGCAGACTGGCAAGGCAGGCAGGGACGTTAGCCAGAATTGCGTTCGGTTGGCTACGCTACACTGGAGGATTGGAAAATGGGAATATAATAATGAAACATAGAAAAAGACGACTGTGAGAGAGAGGGGCAGATATCATTGAAGCATCACTTATCCCAATGGCCCTTACAGCCTTCTCATAACATTTCACAACAGTTATCATCGCAGGATATCCAGCAAGTGAACCTATAGCAAACATTGTTGGCAAGCGGGGTGCCAGGCACTTTGTCCATTTTCAGTGTTTTATTATCCTTACATCACTTGTCCAAGGCGTTCCTCTGAAGCTAGACGAACACAATTCAATATTATTTCTTTGGTCATTATTATTTGGCGTGGTGACTTCAACCGTGCCGTTGAAGGTGGATCTGATACGCAGATGCAGAATGGTGACCGACTCACGCGGCCCTAGAGATAAGCGTGCAAGCACATTAAGTTGCATGCGTAATAAGAGCCAGCGACACCCTTGAACGATGCTCTACGGGACGCTTATCGACAAAGACGCGGAATGAACTTCCTCCATCCTTGCGTCAGACCGTACACGCTGTCCCTGGTTTTTCAAGGTGTTTTTCCGAAGGTGAAATTTCGAGATAGTCTTTCCAATGACGAGAACAAATGCACATGTGATAGCGCTGAAATGGTAGTCGCTGCTTATCTATATTACGTAATCGCGTACTTCTGATCCCACCAATGACGTCATATAAGCAACCGACGTGTTCCAGCGGGGATTCACACCGGAAGTTGGGGTGCACGCGCAAGCGCGCACCGTCGGCCAAGCTCTCCTGCGCAAGGACGATTTAACAAAGACATTGAAACAGCAGCCTGGCACCTGCGGCCGTTTTTTCGAGTTTGTAGCACACCTTAAAAAATTAACTCTCACCAATTGTTCCAGATGTACAGCCCTCAAGGTTTACTTCGACGACCAATCGTGACCTTCGCGGAAATTCACCTTCAATGTGTCTCCGTTAAACGAAATTTCAACGTACATACGTCACACACACGAGTACACTTGGTAACGTTCAGTTCGAAATCGTGTGTAGGAGTTATAGAGTAAGTGGCGTGGGGAGCTGTAGTAGACGTGCGAACGCAAGGCAGAGCCGGTAAGCGTGAATGGACGTGACTATGAACGAGTGCCGGTTAGTGTGAATGGGCGTGAGTATATATGAACGTGAGTGATGGCGGGTGTTAATGGGTGGGCGTATGAGTGTCACAAATACCCATTGTTTGTGAATAGACCAGTGACAGTGGGTGAATGTGATCATTAACTTAGTGAGCACCTATGATAGACTGTACAAGTAAGAACAAATGTATGAGAAGTACGTACCCCGTGAATGCCCGCATGGGCAGGCATTTTTTTTATCTCTGTTCGCGCCCACCATGAAAATCTTGGTATAAAACCGCCATGGAGTACTCGAAACTTTGAAGTTTCCGATAAACGATTTAACTACGCAGCCTTTATCGATGTCCCAGAAAACAGGCCGAACGCGGCGTATCTGAAATAAATATCCGCCACGTCGGCCAAGAAAGCAAACACCGACGAATCCTGGCGTTTTAGCCCCCATTTGAAGAATGCCACGATTTCATCGATGTTTCATTTCAAGCGCTTTTCAACTTTCTGCCAGCAAGCCGGACGCAATTGGCTGCCCGATGTGACACACCGGAAAACCCGTGCGATCCTTTCGCGAACGAAAAAAAAAAAGTTGCGCGACTGCCTTTTTGCAAGAAAGCACGTCGCGTCATTGTGAGCGGTTCGTGTTTATTCGAACGCTGGTTGATGTGTCCTCCCGCTGCCATCACGCTTCTGCAACAAGCCGTGCCGAAGATCTTTTATTTTTTTAGTTTCTTTTCTTTACTTCCTCCTTAAGGCGAAAATGTTTGCTCTGACATTGCTGCTCCTGTAATAACAGCATATTCACATTCGCTTGGAAGAAAATGTTCAGTCGGATGCTTTGGCCGAACTCCTGAAGGAAGGAAGAAAGCGAAATAGGAGGAAAAGAACAGCAGGGAGGTTAACCAGCCTATAGGCAGCTGGTTTGCTACCCTGCGCATGGCAGGGGGAGGGGGGAGATGAAAGATAGAAAGCAGAGAGGGAAGAGAGATAAACACAGCACATTCGGCAGCACACACGCGCACCCTCAGTCATAGTCCAGTCTTGTCTTTCGCGGTGTGTGACATTGCTGTTACAGCCGCTTGTTCAAGTCCGTGTCGCGTAGGAATTTCAACAGAGCTTTTGTCGCCTTCTGTTGCAATGTCTTCTCTCGGGCACTTGACAGAATAGTGTCTACAGACATTTGGCTGTTGTCGATGCGCGCAAAAACGGACGCCAGTGACTGTCTCTGGATGCCATACAACGGACAGTCGCACAGGATGTGTTGTAGCGTCTCTGCGCAATGACAGGCATCACAGAGAGCGTTGTCGGCCATTCTTATGACAAAGGAATAAGATTTTGTAAATGCCACTACTAGCCATAAACGATGAAGAAGGGTGGCTTCTCTTCGGTCTAGCCCAGTGGGCATGCGGAGAGCCATCAAAGAGGACTGGTGGTGTTGACGATTCGTCTCTTTGCTTGATGGGCATCATAGTGGAAACGTGATTTAACGCGCAAGTCGTCGAAGATTACTGGCTGCATCTGTCCGTGAAAGTGGTATGGCTTCTGCTCGTGTTCCTTCAAGAGCTGCCCACGTGGCAGTATCGGCATGTTCGTTCCCTATGACGCCGCAGTGACTTTGCAGCCACCGAAACGTCACATGATGCCCTTTCTCGTGTGAAGTGTGGAGAAGGCATGGAATGAGTTTTCTATTATAGTGACCACCCTATAGGTTACGAACGAAACGATTCGAACGAAGCCCGTTTCATTAACTATATCTGATTTAACTATTTGATCTTGTAGAAGTCGTACGTTTGGCTGGAAATGTCCCACACCTAGAAAAAATACGGGCTACGAAACGTTCATAAAATGCAAGAACTGGCACCGTCAACCAATGAAAAGTTTATCGTCCTTGTGACGCAGACAAGGGTGGATATTCTTGACGTATCTGAAATGCCATAGCCTCAATACTATACGGCGCTCTATTTCTGCAGTCTACCGAACCACCAATTGAGAATATAAATTGCCAGCTAGCTTACACCCGCACTCTTCTAAGTCACTCTGACGAAACACTGTAGTACAATACGGCTATTCCCGAGGTTTCTGAAATGGCATTGCATCAGTATTAAACGACGCTTTATCTTTGGAGTCTGCAACCACCAACTGAGTATGAATCTTCAACTGCCTTACATCTTCTAAGTAACTTTCACGAAACGCTGCAGTGGCATTCACGTGGTATACTGTCGCCTTTGTCCACGGCGTTTATGCTATCGTTCGCCCCAGTTTACATACAGATGTCACTTAAGTATACAACCATGTGCAGGAGGTCTATACTTACACTAATGGGTTCGAAATGGGTCAACGCAGCCGTTCGAGGGGGGGGGGGGGGGGGGCTTCACGCTTTGTAACGAGAACAGCTGCCAAAACATATATTGTAATCGATAGTATCCTCAGGGCCACAGTGACTGCATGCAACCATATATCTTCAACTTCAACGCCGAAGGCAAAACATTTCTTCAAAGCGAGAATAATGCAATTTCGACCTAAACATTAGTCCCACCGGAAGTCGGTTGATGCAATACTGAGATTTATACGCGTGTGGCCTGTTAGAGAGACTATAATTTCCCCATAACTCAACTGCTTGGGCTTTTATGCGAGGCTTCTGTAACTTACAGATTGCGGTGGCGTAGTATATACGCGAAAAACCCAATGCCGGCGAGTGTGAACTTGATTTGGCCATCAAAAGTGCGCCATGGTCTCAGGCGTAATTGTATGTGCCTCTTTTCCAATAACGGGTACTCTCTCGATTATCGGCTTGTCGGCGATCGGGCGTTTTTGATATGACAGTCTGATGTCACTTGTCATTCTACGTAGCCGCTCTAGATTGTTGTCTGTATATGAACCGATGGACGTCTTTGTTGCCTAAAGAAACTAAAGTGTTGCGCTGCTAAGCACGCGGTTGATGCTGAATCCCTGTCATGGAGGAAGGGAACCATCAGCAGAGCTCATTGCGCATTGTGAAAGAAAGAAAGAAAGAAAGAAAGAAAGAGAGAAAGAAAGAAAGAAAGAAAGAAAGAAAGAAAGAAAGAAAGAAAGAAAGAAAGAAAGAAAGAAAGAAAGAAAGAAAGAAAGAAAGAAAGAAAGAAAGAAAGAAAGAAAGAAAGAAAGAAAGAAATTCGACGATCTTTAGCTTCGGTTTAAGAGTTGAACGCGATAGCAATATATCCTGTCCCTAGTCACGTCCTTCAAGTACTTCGTGAATCATATCATTTCAAACTTGCCATGCACCCTCTAAGTGGCCGATAGGCGCAGTAACGTGTGTGCATGCCTTTTGTGGTGGGTAATCGGCTTTAAACCTAAAGGTCTTTATGATAATCACAGGTTCTCATGCCCGATCGCAATGCACGCTTGTACCACTCATTATACCTGCAATATTTCATGTTGTACTGCGAAGCATATACACAGGATGCGTGTGTTTGCATAGCACGAAAGTCTTTTCAGTGCATTTGCAAGAACAGGAAGTTATCTTCGTTGTGTTCCCGAGCAAACGCGTGGCTGTGTGGTAGAACGGCCGCTTGCGTCACAAGCGACCCGGGTTCAATATCCTCTCGAACGCATAATTTTCTATTTGCATCTTTCTCGATTTTTCGGTCACGCACAAGATTTTCATTTCTCGCTCAGAACCGACAACGCCGACGCCGGAATTTTCGCGAAACAAGATTTTCAACGATGTACCGCGTTAGAAGCCAAGTAAGAAGACGCGAAGCTTTGCTCGTCCCGATTTTCCCGACAGGGCAAGGAATGCCGAACCTTCTTTCGCATGCCTGCTCTTTATCGCCACTTTTCTTTCCCCCATTTTGCTTCACCCTAATGCAAGGTAGCAAACCAGAAATTTGCATCTCTGTAAGAAGTTCGCATCCCTGCGTTTCTCTCATTCATGTCCACGGCGGTGGTGTAGCAATTACTGTGCACAGCTTCTGGCCCGAAGGTCATACTTTTGATCCCGACCTTGTCGGTCGCTTTACGATTGAGGCAATATGGTAGAGGCTTGCGCGCTGTGCGATTTCAGGGCACGTTAAAGAACACCGGATAGACGAAACTTCCGCAGCGCTGCGCCAAGGCAGTCTCTATCGTATCGTGGTTCTAGCGCGTAAAACCCCAAATACAGTTTATTCTTCGTTGATCCCTCTTTCACCGAGGAGTTCTGCTGTACTGACATTGTGCAAGAGGACATTGACAAGGTGCCAGGTATACAAGGTGCCGGCTCAACGTCGTCAGGGCAGTCGTTTCGCCAGACATCCGCAGTGCATTCTCCGCTGCGGACTTCCGGCACACGGCGATCGGTTTGCGCTACCGGCGGGATCTTTGTTCTCGTGAGGCGCCCTGTCATCTGTGGCGCGCGTGCGTCACTCAGGCGCCGGCACACGCAAGATCACGCATCAATAGTCGCCGCGGTGTGTGCTTGGCGCAATCGATTGACGTACATTACACGAATGGAAGTGCCGCACAGGCCGTCTCATTTCTAGGGGAGGGAGTGGGCCGCTGGGATTGCGTGCCCCAAGTAAATGCCTGCGGGTAATAGGCAGGCTCCAACGTTACTGGTTGTGATTTGTGATAGATAGATAGATAAATAGATAAATAGATAGATAGATAGATAGATAGATAGATAGATAGATAGATAGATAGATAGATAGATAGATAGATAGATAGATAGATAGATAGATAGATAGATAGATAGATAGATAGATAGATAGATAGATAGATAGATAGATAGATAGATAGATAGATAGATAGATAGATAGATAGATAGATAGATAGATAGATAGATAGATAGATAGATAGATAGATAGATAGATAGATAGATAGATAGATAGATAGATGATAGATAGATAGATAGAAATGGTGCGCGTATGAGTGTGTCACTTTAGCGACAGCTTTGGCATGTAACTTCAGGCAAGATGGTGACGAATGAAATAAATCGCATGCTACGAGAGACAGAGCACATACAAAGTAGCATACAAAATGTAAGCTCATAATTTAACTAATCCAAGAGTTGATTGCCTTGTAAGTGCTTTGAAAGACCGTGTAAGGGCTGTAAGTGAAAGATGTAAGGGCTTTATATGAGGGGAGGGGAATAGGTATAGTTATTTTCAGGGCACGGACAGTCAAGACTGACAGCTAAGAGCGTTGCCATACACTGCATTGAAGGTGACACTACCGGGTGAATTCGCTGCAATGCAGCTAAGATTGATTGATATGTGGGGTTTAACGCCCCAAAACCACCTTATGATTATGAGACACGTCGTAATCGAGGGCTGCAGAAATTTCGACCACCTGGCATTTTCGCCTGTATCGAAAATGCAGCCGCCGCAACCGAGATTCGATCCCACGACCTGCGGGTCAGCAATCGAGTACCTTAGCCACTAGACCCCCGCGGCGGGGCGCAACGCATCTCAAAAACGTTGAAGTACGCCCGCGACACCATTTTCTTTTTCTCTCCTCAACCGATACAATCTGATGAGTCATTCATAAGGCCGAATCCAGATGACGGCATCGGCCGCTTCCGGTGAGATCCGGACAAGAGCGCACGGATCAGCGAACGCCTTCGTCCCGTGCAGATGACTCGGTCTGTTAACTTGTATCCCACTGATTCACACATCACCCGCGTCTCCGCGTCCTCGTCCAATTAACACGCTTGTGCTTCTATCGCGCGTCCTTCGCTCACGTGATGTACACAAAACATAGGCAAATGCGGCGAGCCCCCTCTCCCCCTGCAATCGCCTTTGCCCGTCCTTGCCTCAGCCCTAACTTCCAATCGGTTCCGCTCCATCAATATGCGCATATACGCCACAAGAGCGCGCCAACGTTCCGAAGGCTACCACCGGGCAGCTCCGCACGTTCTCCGACGCTGGTGCGCCCCGTCTGGCTGCAGCAGCAACCAATTGAATTGAAACTCGCGTGTGCGTGAGTGTATAACGAGCGCAATTCCTGCGCCATTGCAAGGTTGCGTCGATACGCTGCCACCTGCTGCGGCGGCGGAGCGATGACTTTAGCGTGCCGCGTCGGCGACATTCGAAGCGCTCCTCTCTTGGGCGCCGCGAAACCTTGTCCTCGTTTCCGTGACGTCCTCGTCCTCCATTCCGCGTCGCGAATCCAAGTTTTCGCACTCCTCTCCCCCCCCCCCTTTCTGCCACCCTCCCTCCCTGCCTTTACCTTCTTTTGTTTCCCGCCAGTATGGGAGAGACACAATTAGTCGTCGACAAGTTTTCCGTGGCGTCACCCAGCCAGAAATGATTGCCAAACGAAGCTGTACGCTTCGCCAGCAGTATGTACCGCGTCAAGGCAGTCAGCCGATGATTCTTGTGTACACAGGCGTGCGTGTGTGCGTTGCCCGGCGGAGGAGCGTCGAAGCGAGACACGAGCCAAGAGAGGAACGTCGCAATCAACGATTTGATATCGGTGAACGGGACAGGAAGTCGGAGGAATCGCGTAAGCGCGGCTTGTGCGTCGGAGCCTTTATACTATACATGCAGACAGCGAGCGCCTAGTGAGAAGCGCCCTGAAGGTGAAAAGAGCTCCTTATATACGCCGAGCTCGGAAATAGCAATTTAGCTCTCGAAGGCCCGCGTGTACACAGTTGATAGTTGAGCAACTGAGAAAAAAACACAGCGGAGGATTATGTTGTTGGAGAGTTAAGTGTGGGCGAACTGCGGTATTTCCGAACTGCGGCGTGTCACGAAAAAAAAAAAAATATATCGGCAGATCTCACGTACCCTGGGAATCGACGTTATGCGAAGCATGCGGATGAAATGAGACTGTGTTGAAAATTTTTATTTAGCGACGCAATATATATGACGCTAAAGATACGTGAAAATAACGCACGCGCAGACATATGTTGAAAGTTGCAGATGTTTATATAACCAGTGGTTAGCACTTGCGCAACGATGCCAAGAAGAACATGAGTATTAGCAACACCAGGGGCGGCAATCTGACACATGATGAAGCTCTGGTTGATATGTGGGGTTTAACGTCCCAAAACCACCATATGATTATGAGAGACGCCGTAGTGGAGGACTCCGGAAATTTTGACCACCTGGGGTTCTTTAACGTTCACCCAAATCTGAGTACACGGGCCTACAACATTTCCGCCTTCATCGGAAATGCAGCCGCCGCAGCCGGGATTCGAACCCGTGACCTGCGGGTCAGCAGCCGAGTACCTTAGCCACTAGACCACCACGGCGGGGCATGATGAAGCAAGCTCTGGTACTCGCTAGGATGGCAGCCCTGGATACTGCTACGTAAATCAACTTCAGCGGATAACACCGAACTACAATAGACGTTGACCCGACGTGACAGCTGTGTAATAAAAATGCATATGTACTGTTTATGAAATTGGATAGCCAGCACTGCAACCACAATGGGCGTTTTATGAACATTGGCGTCTATTTGAAAAGTAGTTCCGAGACCTGTCGTGGCTCTGTGGTACAATACATGATTGTTAGGCAGAATGCTGGGGTTTGATTCTTGCTGGGACCCTGACATTTATTCTTTGCATTCATCGGTCATTGCTGCGAATGTCAGCTTTTTCTTGGTGCTCAAGCGTTAAGCGTCAAGTGTCGATCACGTGTTGCACATATCCGCCCGCGGGTATGTGCCACTGTCTGACGGAAAGTGTTTGACGACGTACGCGACAGGATTGTGAATTCATTCGTGCCTGGACCAGCGTTCACGCCTAGATAAGGGGGTGATCACGAGAGCATCCAGACGTAAGCGGATAGATAGATAGATAGATAGATAGATAGATAGATAGATAGATAGAGATAGATAGATAGATAGATAGATAGATAGATAGATAGATAGATAGATAGATAGATAATAGATAGATAGATAGATAGATAGATAGATAGATAGATAGATAGATAGATAGATAGATAGATAGATAGATAGATAGATAGATAGATAGATAGATAGATAGATAGATAGATAGTGCCGAAAGTGCTTGCTGTATACGCAAAGAAATGCTTCGCATTTAATAAGAGAAAAGACGACATCTATCATGCGTTGAAGTCGATTAGGCGATAGACTTCTACTGAACGGGCGGTGAGTTCGTAAGTGAGATGGAGTAGCTCGTTCCCCATTCCGCTCTTAACTGAAGTGTTGCTAAGCAATTTAGCCGTCTGGCGCACTTTTTCACTTTAATTGAGTGGAACTATTCAATTAACGTTCCAACGCACGGTATATTTTTGGCTTTTATGTACCCTCCTGCCCTGTGCGATGATTCGTGCAAATGCCTGAGGGTAAACGAAGTTAAAGCCCAAGAAGCACCCGCCTACACGACCTTCAACCTTCCGCTGCTGCTCGAGTCTCCTGTGTCCGATTGCAATGGCGGTGAAGTGCAGGGAACACTGGTGTACTTTGGCTTAAACGAATATGTTAATAAATTCCAGCTTTGTCAAAATTACTTCCGGGTCTACTGCTACGGTGTACTTTATCATTATGAAACACGTCGCAGAATCCCACTGAACTTCATTTCGTATTCGTACGAAACTCGACATTTATGCATATCATGCTAGAGGGACGGATACTGCTCAATATTAGTACGCGCTGAAGGACACTAGATTGTCAAATTTTCTGGAACCCTGCACTACGCCACGACTCCACATCACAACGCGGTTTTAACATGTTAAACCCAGGAGAGTGAAAGAGAGGAGATGATGTATTGTGACAGAAAATTGTTAGTTGAATCCCTTGATATGATTATGTATTCGTATCAAACGAGTTTATTTTTTCTTTCTGATATTTCTTTTCCTTTTCTTACGGGAGAACAATGAAAACAGGAAGAAATGATTTATAATGTTTTTGTTTGTTTGTTTGTTTGTTTGTTTGTTTGTTTGTTTGTTCCTCTGTCAGTTATGCACACCTATTTCTCTCTGGAACATCATGAAGTTCACGATGAAAGAATTTAACCATCAAAACTTCTAGTGAATCTTGCTCATCGACGCGGTAGGCTTTTCTAGCACTCTTTTGTTTTTGTTAAAATGCAGTTTCGTTATTGACATACAGTATGAGTTATTGTATACCAGTTAAGCCTTCACGCAGTGCTGCGCCAGTTAAAAACATGCGGTCAGTAAATTGCGCTCCAAAAAATGTGGCATTACACTTCGGCATATCACGTTATTTCTTTTTTAATGAACCCAAAATTTTTCACAATTTTTTTCCTCATGTTTTGCTTTCTATACTTCGCCAACTCTGAGGCTCTACCCCGTATTCACAAACGCTCCTCGACTCAGCTTCCACCCTTCACGTGACAGAGTTGAGCAATGCGCCACCGCTTGGCTGAAAATGACACTGCGCTACTTAAGAATCGCAGCGGATTACTACTGATATGTAGTGATTTGCCGTACCTAGAGATGGCGCTCCCATCGGCTTTCTCAAGCGAAGGTGAAGCGTTGAGTGAAGGGACGTTCCAGAATGCGAGGGTCTGTCTGTTATATTCAGGGTTGCCACGATGGCCACAGGTCTGAGAAAAGTTGGAAAGCCGGTCTGTAACATGGTGCATTCAGACGACGAATCGAATCCCGATGTGGCGGGATGGACGCCGCGTCACGTGACCTCACATCAGCGATTCCCCTCGTCCGTGACTCGTCCGCGCGGCTCGCGGACGGATGAACCCAACCTGTCTCTCACATCGGGATTCTGGCGGGGGAGAGCCGGTACTTCAGCGGAATAGCTTGGGGTCGGTGGCAACCAGTACACTTTTCGTCTGTTCGCGGCATGTCCTTCATGGCTCGCGGACAGCTGCATGACTGGTCGACATCATCTACGCTTGAGCATTGTTTACTTAGTTTCCGGAGACTTTGTTCTAAGGTGATTAAATATGCAGAAATTACTTTTGGTGGTTCGGGAAATGTCGCCGCCGTCGCTTAACACGCGAGATTCTTAGCCGTCATGGTGGTGAAATATTCCAACTTCTGCAACCGGCGACGTGCCGCTTCTAAAAAAAAAAAAGGCGGGAGACACGTTTAGAAGTTCTACAAGTGGGGAATAATGTAGTTGAAAGAACATCCTGCTAGCAACTCCCTTTTCTCCTGAAAGAATAACACTACTCGTTCATTTTGTCACAACACGACAGACATCGCAGCCAAGCTTCGCTTCTTGCGGGCATCCATGTTGAATACTCTCAAACCGGTCTGCTGCCAGCGGGCGCAGGTGAGCGCCGAATCTGCTGTCGAGGGTCATCCGGCTGTTTTCCCCTAGGACACCGTCCGTCGTGTGGATGCGCCTGCAGGCGGACCATCCGCGGATTAGCTGTCCGCGTCCACGACAAATTCGGATTCGGTCCGTCGTCTGAATGCACCATAAACGTATTAAATTGCTTAATGGGCAGCTCATTCACTCGTCGATTGATTATTAACAATAATAGTTGCTGGCGTTTAACGTCCCAAAATAATGATATAATCATGAGGCACACCGTAGTAGATGGACGCTTAAACGAAATTTCACTATGTGGTGTTCTCTAATGTGCATCTAAGTACAAGAGCCTCAAGCATATTGCCGCCATGGAAGTACAGCCGCAACGACAAGAATCTGATTCGGCGACCTTTGGTCAGCAGTCAAGCTCCATAACCACTTGAACACAATGGTGTTCAAGTGGTTATGGAGCTTCAAGTGGTTATGGTTATCGTAGACTACCAGAACACAATGGTTCTACCAGCTTCCAAGGGTGTCAATTTTATGAACTGGCTCCTTCGCTCAAGCTAAAGCTACCATCACAACTCTCCCGCTCCGATGCGACACTGTTATGCCGCCTTTGGTTGGGTGTTGCATTTACAAAAGTGTACTCCTTTCGCATTGGTATGGCAGACACTCCTACATGCGACTACTGCAGAGCTGAAGAGACCATCGAACACGTCCTGTGCAACTGCGCTTGCTACGACACACAGCTATGCCAGCTCCGGATGGTTTTGAATCAACTTGACCCCGCACGTTTTTGTTTGCAGAAGATACTAGGACCTTGGGCATCTGCCTCAGCTGCGCAGACAGCAACTAAAGCACTGCTACTTTACCTAAAGGCAACAAACCTGAGCGACCGCCTGTAGACTGTGTGTGCTCCCCGAGTGTGCTCGTGATTGTGTGTACCTTCTCATCTCTCTGCAACCTCTTTTCTCCCCTTTATCCTTCCCCAGTGCAGGGTAGCAAACCGTATGTGCGTCTGGTTAACCTCCCTGCCTTTCCTTGCATCTTTATCTCTCTCTTCCTGAACACAATAGTAGATTGATGTATTGTCTGATTAATCGATTGATTGACTGATTGATCAATTGACTGACTGATTGATTCAATGATTGGTTCATTGATCGAATGATAGATTGATTCATCGAATGATAGATTGATTGACTGATTAACTGAATGATTGATTGAATGATTGACTGATCTAGTGATTGAATAAATAATTGATCGACTGATTAATCAACTGATCGACTGACTGACTGATTGATTGATTGATTGATTGATTTTTTTGGTTTGCTGACTAACCTTCGCAGAAAAATTATTATGCATTGCGTGCAGAAGTTCGTGAGAACAGAATCATCCGTCAGTTCAGTGTCGCCCCGTGGAATTTCGCAAGAGCCCTGCTTTTGAAAAGGGCAACTGCTTCAGAGGATCCCGCGCCGCCACGTGTACCTCGAGGCGGTGCGAGGTGCAGCAACGTCAAGCGGATTCTGCGCTCATGACTCGGTCGGAAAAAGATCGACATTGTTACGACATTGACTGTGCGCAAAGTCGGTGACTCGGGTTTAACGTCGTGCTCCTGTTCACTCGTTCGATGAGCACTCGGCTCCAGCTGTTTCCTCGCCGAGCTCCCTCTCGAAGTCGTTCCACCGTATGGAAACCTGTACATGCGTGCACTGAGCGGTTGCTCAAGATGAAAATGCGAGCGAGTTATCTGCTGGCGAACGATGAGGAAACTGCGCTCCTCGTGATCGTGTGGGAATTTCGTCCTCTCGGGCAATTGGCCCGGCCGTTCTAGTGGTATTTCCAAATTGTCCCCGCCGAAGCGTTATTCCGTAGAAGTTTAATCGAAGCGATCACTGCCGCTAAAACTGCCGTCATACTTGGTACGATATTATTTTGTTGCCCATACCATTGTTAAGAAACACCGATGTTGAAAAAGCCTTTCTGCAACAGCTCTGTCCATAATAATAAAAATATGAAGCTTGCTTAAAACGTGATAACGTTAAATCGAAGCATACAGCGTACTTGCGGACTTGCGTCGTACAGGCCGCCATGTTGTTGTGCCAACAAAAGGGGAAAGCTAGGTTCGTAGCGTCACGTCAATGATATCAGCTCGCCTATGGACGGTTTTATGGAAGGCACGGGGGTTGCCCCTACATTAGGCCGTTAAATGAATGTCTTCTTTCTTTCTTTTTTTAGATGTCAGTGACACGAAATAAAAAGGTCGTAAAATTTCTAATGCAACAACCCAAACGTAGCGTGTGGGTCTCGCATATAGCGCTGCTTGTTTAGCTGTTAAAGTGCAAAACGGTCCTCCACGCCCAATATGGAGGTCCTGAAGCCCATTTGTAAGAGTTTTATTCTGTACAACACAGTACCATTCCGTTTGCTCTCTGTCTGCACACCTAGCTTGCCAGTGTAGGGGGCCCTGGCGTATTTCGAAATCGCTAATCAGGAAAGACACTAGGTGAACAGTAGCCCACGGTACGGTATAGGACAGTTACACGGGGGCTGGGGCCCCGAGATGGCGCCAGTATCGGAGTGGACAGAGCGTTTATCTTAGCGGTCGCCGCGTATAGGCACATAACCACATTCTATCCGTACACATTACAGCGTCGTACACACAGTAACGTACACAGCCTCTCATCGCCACTCACCGTTTCAACAGAACCGATGAAACCAGAGACCATCTACGCCACCATGAACCGCAGAGATAGCAGCGGACTCCGCTAGCGCCCCAGTGAATGACTTCATTTGCAACCCTTCTATAGACCCGCAGAGCTTCACATGCAGATTGTCTGACCCGCAGGGTGCGGGTTCGATTCCCGGCTGCGGCGGCTGCATTTCCGATGGAGGCGGAAATGTTGTAGGCCCGTGTGCTCAGATTTGGGTGCACGTTAAAGAACCCCAGGTGGCCTAAATTTTCGGAGCCCTCCACTACGGCGTCTCTCATAATCATATAGTGGTTTTGGGACGTTAAACTCCACATATCAATCAATCAATCACATGCAGATTGTGTACTTATTCTGACAAAGGTGTAAAAAAAATTCCCAGCCACGTCTTTATCGAATGATTCGCACCGCGAAACAGGCTAACCACAGCCGCAAATATTCTGCCTTCGCGTCATCGTGGCCACCATCTTGTGGTCTCAATACGTCAAGAAGTAGCGTCCGTAATGTTACGCATGCAAGTTATCAACATGGTTTCCTAGAGGTGCAACACACATGACTCAGCATTCGTTATAACGCCGCGTAGACTTCACACATCATTAATTCGCATAATTTAATTGGTGGTTTTATATCAGCTTAGCTCGAGAACGGTCAGATCGGACCAAAGTACATACATAATCAACGTGCAAAATGGGCAAACGCTTTCGTATCGGATCATCGGCATACTTGTGCACCACCTAATTTCTAGAGTATGGCTTCGTAGTACATTCTAGCGAGTGTGTTGAAGTTGTACAACTTTTTGGTGAACAACCTTCTGGTGGAGCCCACGCGGACAGAAGAATTGTATCAGTAATTCTTAATGTAAATTCTGATTAACAATATTTTAGATGCGAAGCATCTTATACTCGCGCCTTGTAGTGCGCCGTCCGCACCGCTTCTCGAACATTCGACAGCTGACGCGCGCGCATGCGCCGTCGCGCCGTCGCCCACTCTTCCACCATCTGTGCATCCCTTCCTCCTCTACACACCGCGCGCGCTTCACTCCTCCACCATCTGTGCACCCTTCCTCCTCTACACACCGCGTTCGACATCTACAATTCTCCTGATTCTCCAGTGGACGCGCATGTGGCGTCGCGCTTCGAGAACATTCAACAGCTGACAGTGCATGCGCCGTGGCGCTGTATATATACTCAAGGTCGGCGCTCGCTCGCTCAGTTGCCGCTCGTCGGTTGGTTTGTACGGCGCGTCGACGTCCAAGGTCGCGGTGAAATGAATTCCAACGAATCCACAAACACAATGATCGACGTCCCTTCGACCAGCGCCGCCCTTTCGCATAAGTGTGTACGTGTTCACTCATTTAACACCCCCTCCTACAACCACGTTAACCAATTTAGCCATCGACCCAAGTAAGTCGCAATTTAACACCCCATTTCACAACCACGTTAACCAATTTAGCCATCGACCCAAGTAAGTCGCACTTTAACACCCGTTAACCAATTATATGCTCCGCATCCTCCTCAGTGTTCCCCCGAGGGAAGCTGCGGGCAATTTTTTCCCCATCAGCTTCTCCATCTAATAATTTCGAAACGATATATCTCCCCTGCATTGCAATCATCGCCTTCTAATTCCCTCACACAGCTCGATCCACCACAGTAGTCTGGTAATTATTTTGCTCAACTGACGGCGCCAAGGTCGCCGGATCGAATGCCGGCCTCGGCTGGGGCATTTTTGAGAAGGTAAAATGCTACAAGCTCGTGTGATTAGAATTAGGTGCGCGTTCAAGAACCACATAACCGTAAAGTTGGAACACTGTCTTTCAGCCCAATTTTTGCTGGGCTTGACGACGCGAAAACGATGTGTTATGCTGACTGGCCTTTCGTTTCCTTGACGCCAATTTTAGCCCTGTCTTCTTTATGTCGGCGTCACTATACTTTGAGTGTCGTCTCGCTTACCGTGGTTGTTAGATTGGACGATGCACAGACGTGTCCACCTTGAAGTTTCCCGCATGGATGAAGAACGGGCAACTGTCGTTTACTAAGTACACCAACGAAAAGAGCGCAGGCAGTGACGTGAAAGACACTCACGTCACGTGCAAGTGATTCCTACTGAGACTCGAATACTCCCTTTGATGTCGGTAGCGCATGCACAAAGCTACGTTTTGACAAGATTATAGCCGGCAACAGATCTTCTGCGCATGACCCCACCGCAAGAAAAGTTGTGGAAGTTGATTTATGGCGATTGACACGTTCGTAGCAAAAAAAAAAGGGGGGGGGGGGGAGGGGGAGTGTGACGTAAACGAATAAGTACACTCTCTATATCATTTCTACAGGTAAGCACTTCCATAACTATTCCGTAGAGGAATGACTTATGCAGTGTCATACCATCACGTTCAAGTGATGTCGTTTCATCAACAAGTCTATGGCGAATTTTGTAGATAATAAAATGCGAAATTTCACAAAATACTTATGACTGATGTGTTCAGCAATAATCGACCTAGAACAGCACGTGGATGCCGAGTTATGGCCAACAAGCGTGTGATTTGTTGTGTTATAGCGAAAAGACTACTATTCGCATATCGAAAGTAGTTTATATACACTGCAATGCATCGTACCGTTAATGCCCTTCATGATGGGGCGTACTCGTACTAAGAGTGATAACCAATTCGATTGTTCTGCGCACTATGATGGTACTGTATTTATGCAGACGAAAACTGTGGTCACGCTTTTTAGCGATCTTAATTTCCCACCGCTCATACGGTCAAATCTGGGTTGCAGTGAATGGCGTAGCCTGGGTGAGTAGGAGGGGGGTAATCACCGTGGGGTCTGAACTTTTCCTCAAGCCACCTCCTTACATGAATTCTAGTGACGCCCCTGCTGAGTAGCGTGCTAGTAAAAAAATTTGATCTCATTGATGTAGGCATTGCCTTCTGTCTAGCACCGCTGACCACAAACACAGAACGTGTTGCGGATCGTTCGGCGAACATACTCGGCCTTCGTTTTGACAATTAACCTTGCGTAGCAATGTTTGGGTTACTTCCACCTGTCTCACCTAATTTATCAAGTTGTAACACGTTTTGATATCACGTGTGAAGTACTTAAACGTTCGAAATATAAGAGAGAAAAAACACGCCTTATGACAAGAGACCTTTCGGTCAAGTAGGTCGGCTTCCTGTGTTTCCTAGAACACTGTTTATAGCAAGTCCTGATGTGGTTACACAAACTTACTATTAATAGCAACACCATTCATTCATTAATTGAGTGAGTGAGTGAGTGAGTGACAGTCTTCCTATAGCATGACCGTGAGTGGCCCTGGCTAACACTGACCGGACACTATAATACCCACGAATGTGTTGTGGGCGAGGGAGAAGCCTTTCAAATAGCTCAACTTTCAGTGCAACGCACCTGTAGGCAATGCGCATACTACTTATGAGTTCGTCTCCCGCCGGCACCTGGTTGTTCTATCTCAACCGTCCAGTTTCATCACCCGTTGTCTCGTTATTCTACAGTACAAGTAGAAACACCGAACAGCTTGTTTTATGCTTTTTTTTGCCTTCGTTATCTACTCAATACCACTGTGACTGCGACGAAAGACGGGATTCATCGGTTACCACTCTACTTATTAATTGCGAGTTGCTTCCGTTAGACGAAGTCATGACTCACAGGACGCACACACGCTTGAGGCCAGGCTATTAATGCTATACGAATATTGCGAAATCATTTCTGCGGGTAAGCGCATTCACCGGATGAAAGCCAGTTGTATGGACGACATTGCAGAACCAGCCGTAAAACACTTCATACCAACTTCTAGCGTCGCCATATGCCTGCCATCCTTTTCGTGCTTCACACATGAGCACCGCTGCTGTACCTGCGGAAGCTGAGTCACATCTCACCGGAGGTACGCGCGTTGTCACAAATCGCGGCAACACTCACGTTCGCATATGCACCAAATGCAATGCGAATAAGTAAGAAAACAGATGCAGCAGCAGTGTTTTTCAGCCTTATCTGCAATGAGCGACCTTTCACACGACGTACTGAGTCACGTACGAATTCAGCAATGATCCCGCTTAGGAGTGTGTGAGTGTAATTGTGGCGCACGGCTGTTTACATTTAGCGCTCAGAGCGAACCGGCGTGAAAATCAAGGTCAAGGAGATCACAGAAAACAAATGATCTAGATAGATAGATAGATAGATAGATAGATAGATAGATAGATAGATAGATAGATAGATAGATAGATAGATAGATAGATAGATAGATAGATAGATAGATAGATAGATAGATAGATAGATAGATAGATAGATAGATAGATAGATAGATAGATAGATAGATAGATAGATAGATAGATAGATAGATAGATAGATAGATAGATAGATAGATAGATAGATAGATAGAGCGTCTACCATACCACCGCCGTATCGAATCTTGGTCGAATCGATCCCGCGACATTCAGTGGTCAAGCACCATAACCCCTATGCCAACGCGGCAGATTAGTTAGTTAATTGTTAGTTAGTTAGTTAGTTAGTTAGTTAGTTAGTTAGTTAGTTAGTTAGTTAGTTAGTTAGTTCCCACCATGTTTAACGTAGCAACATGCTCTCTGCGCGCAGCCACGTTACAAGTGGTATGAAATGAACGGCACTTCAGTCCGTTGTGCCATTGCAACTTCCTCGGCAAATTGAGTGCATGGAGGAGGAGGAGGAATAAATGAGGAAGGACAGGGAGGTTAGCCAGTGCATGGACGGGCGCTCACGGCAACGGGCTGCGAGTCCGGGGTTGTTGTCTATTGCAGCGGAAGCACGTCACTCATGCTCATCCTGAGAGAAGTTCGGAGTTTATTCAACATCAGCGGGAAAAGCTGAAAGCAGATATCAATTGACAAAAAAGATTAAATGTCATAACAATAATTGCCAAGGTTTTGAATGCCAGAACCACGATATGTTTGGGAGCCACGACGTAGTGTGCAACAGTGGATTAGCCTCAGCCCTTTGGGGTCCTTTATCGTGCCACTCAATTTAAGAACAGGGACGTTCTTTGAATTTCGCCCCCATCACAACTGAACCGGTGCCATCGAGCTACGCCGCGCGACATCTTACGTGCTAAGCTATCATGGTGGCTGGGTGGCTAAGCTATCATGGTGGATGAAATAGACACACCATCCGGTGTGTCTATTTCATCGTCATCATCATTATGATGATGACGATGAAATAGACACACCGGATGGCTTTTGTCTTCTTGTAATCTTCGACGAATTCCTAAGGGACCCGGTTGGTTTTTATTAAGGCAAAAATTTAGATGCCTCATCAAGTGCGAAAACTGACCGTATGCGGCATCGGCGTCCACGTGAGCGACGGAAAAAATAAATAATCGCCTGATGACTTCATAATAACGTTCCATGGCGTCATAATTTGTGACATCATCATGACGTTACATGATGACGTTCTGACAAGGCATCGTCGATTGGGAAAGAAGTGCCAATAACGGAGGCAGTACAAAACTAGGGGACGGGCAGAAAGCTTGCAATGCCTCCGATATTGAAGGCTGTAGAAAACCACGTTGGTTGCAGATTGATTGATTGATTTGTAGCGTTTAACGTCCCAAAACCACCATATGATTATGAGAGACGCCGTAGTGGAGGGATCCGGAAATTTCGACCACCTGGAGTTTTTTAACGTGCACCCAAACCTGAGCACACGGGCCTACAACATTTCCGCCTCCATCAGAAATGCACCCGCCGCAGCCGGGATTCGATCCCGCGACCTGCGGGTCAGCAGCCGAGTACCTCAGCCACTGGACCACCGTGGCGGGCCGTTGGTTGCAGAAAGCTTTTGGAGGTGGGTGGGGGAGTACCACTACCTCTTCTGAGAAGAAAAAAAAAAGAACCTGGTTTTTGTCTACGAGTCGTGTTAGACGAATGCACATGGACCCTCGTGGGCTTTTAGTAGCTGTATTATCATGATTATTGATCGAACACCAAATGTGAAAAGCTTTGATTGATTTATATGTGAGGTTTAACTTCTCACAACCACCATGTGATTGAGGGAGACGCCGTAGTAAAGGACTCCAGAAATTTCGACCACCTTTAGTTCTTTGACATCCACCCAAACCTGAGCACACGGGCCTACAGCATTTTCACCTCCATCGAAATTGCAGGATTTAAAAAAATATATAAAGATATGGTATGAAGAAAGGCAGGGAGGTTAATCAGAAAGCAAGTGCTTGGTTTGCTACCCTGCACTGGGGAAGGGGAAATAGGAGACAGAAAAGTAAGGAAAAGGGAATGAGAGAAAGAGAGCGGGACGGAACCGAAAACACACAAACACACTAAAACGACACAAACGTTCGACGAGGCGGGTCGATCGCAGAAACTTCAGTAGGGCCTTCGTCGCTTTTCGGAATGAAGCTCGATCTTTCCGGTATTCCAAAATTAATTTTTCAGAAAGCCATCATGTGAAAAGCCGATAGGGATGTAAGCGGGATGCCTACGTTGCGGCTAATCCCCTTGTCGTTGTCCATCAATTAAAGACCGAGCCCAACACTACTTAGTGAAAGTCAGTATACTTTGTTGGACAAATAATAATAATAATAATAATAATAATAATAACAATAATAATATAATAAATTTGGGGTCTTACGTCCCAAATCACGACATGATTATGAGAGACGCCGTAGGGAAAGGCTTTGGAACTTTTGACCATCTGGTGTTTTTTTTTTTTTTTTTTGAACGTGAATCGACATCGCGAAGCATACGGTTCCCAAGCGTTTCGCCTCCATTGAATTGCGACCGCTACGGCCCGGATCAAATCTTCGGCCTTCGGGTTAGCTGCCGAGTAACCTGTAGTCACTGTTCCACCGGTGCGTACATCCGACAAACCAGTCACTTGATGGCTCATGATTCAACGCCATCACACTTCCGCTTGCGCTCGTGCTGTAATAAACTATGAGTACAGTTCACGACATCAGAAGGACTCGCACGGCGCAGCGCTGACAGACGCGTCCGGAGACAACATACCCAACAGAATGACGGCCTCTCTTTGCATCCGGTCTTTCTGACGTCGTCGCTAAGCCATGAGCAGGCAACGTGCGCGAACTTCCTCTTCGTTCGCAACTGCACATTCCTCTTCAATAGAGTTTCCCGGAAACAGCTCGCATTTCTGCAGCGCCACGAAATGCGTCCCGAATAGCGCAAGATGCCTGAGACAGCGGGACGCAGATAGTGAGCTAGCGTATCCTCTTTTCTATCTGACTTTCCTTTTTACTCGGCCTTTTGTAATAGCAGGCGTCATTTTCGTCATGGAGATCACAGTACAGACTTAAGAAGATAAAAACTACCCCCGTGCTACATGGCGATTTGTAGGGCAGGTTATACTCATAGGTTACTCTAGTTAAAACGTCTTAACACTTGTCATATGGTTGACGACTGCAACAGAATCGACACTTGAGCTGGTTGGTTGAGATGAAGACTGCAGTTGAAACAATTTTTTTTCTAGCAGTGAGCGAATGAGTGAGTGAGTGAGTGAGGGAGTGAGTGAGGGAGTGAGTGAGTGAGTGAGTGAGTGAGCACTGAAGTGACACCCTTTGGTTTTAACGTTGATCGACTGTGACGCAAACCACTGTTTTTCCTCCACCAAGACTTAAAAAAAATAGGCTATAAAACTACGTATTCAGAAGGGACGATTCATCCCATCCTTCAGGAAAGAGAAAATTCGCGTAGCATAAAAACGAAGTCAGCCTTGAACCTCCAAAAGTCTCACTTGACTCATCAACATGGGTCACTTCGCTCTGAGGCATGTGGGCTTCAGTCTACCTTCAAAGAAAAGAACCGCCCAACACACGGGGCTGATGACATCAAATGAAAGAATCAATGAATCATGAGCTCTCGCTCGGCGTTTCCACCGGTTGACAGATAAACGACAACTTGCGCTCGGGGGTGGGTCTTTCAAATAAAAGACGCCAGGCTTAATTTGAAGTGCGTGGTTCTTTCTTTCTTTAAATCTTTAACTGGAGGGGGCAGTAGCTAATTCCTCTTCGCCTCTCGGTGCATTCCAGCTCATCGAATTTCCAGAGAAGCGCAAGCTCATGTTTCCGGGGAAAGCCGCAAAATACACGCCCAAATACCGCAAGATGCTCGCGAAGGCGTGGCAGTCGCCGTGCGAGGCCGCTGTCTCTTCGTCCGTTTCTCATTCTTTTCTTTTTTCATTTGTTTCAAGCCTTTCTCCTCGAAGATCGGCGCATTGTATGTGCGGCAGGAAACGGTTCGCCGCATTCTTGCCTGCCCGGCCGGAAAACGCGAAACGCACCTCACAGCGTGTAGGTACATGCGCACACACTCGTTCGTAAGTCTGAGAAAGAAGGGAGAAAGAAACCTTCGAGAAACCGCGCGAAGTAACGAGACCGCGTGCAATCAGCTGTACAGAAGCGTGGGGGTCACCTCACTGTGCGAGGGCTTGCCCGTCTGTCTCCGACCTCCGACGTGGAAAGTTACCCCTGAGCTGGTGCTGCGTCAACGCTCGAAACGTACCAAGCGGAAGCCGGGGGCGAGGATGTAGTTCTACGCGGTTTCTCTCTCTCTCTCGCTTACTCCGCGGACGAGACGAGATGGAGCCTTTTGATGAGAGGGTGTGTGACGTATCCGCTACTCCGAGAGTTCAGTGACGCGTGTAAAGAGACGCAGTTTTTCTTCATAAGCTGCCGTATAATTTGCTATATACCCCTCATCCTTTTTTGTTTCTACGCCGCAAGATGTGTACGTAGGTTGCAAGGTCCAAAAGAAACTTGCGAGTTGTGGCGTGGAACTTCAGTTTACATCGGCAATGCTTTTAGTCACAGAAAAACCGAGGGGTCGGAAGGGGGAAGCCTTAATTACTGTTTTTTTTTTCGTGCAATAAAAGAAAAACATATAGAGAGCCTTGAAACTTGCTCATCTTACATACCTCTATACACGCAACCGACTTTAAAGATTCCCCGAAATTTGTGCCACTTAGTGACATGTCAGTGAATATAGGTGGTCGGACAAGCCGACACGACGCGAACACGACGAAACACAAGACAAGAATCGGGCACAATACGAGCGCTGTACCGTGTTATGGTACTGTGTTGTACAGCGCTAGTTCTGCGTCCTTCTCGTCTTGTATTTCCGTGGTGCTCGCACTGTTTTTTTTTTTCTAAGTATGCATCGTCATAAACTTACTCACCTCTCTACCTTACTACAAAACTTCGATCTAGAAACCATTGAGGCCGTAGACCTTGTAAAAATAAATGGCTTTAGCGTCACCGTCGCTGATTGCTTGCCCTCTGTAGAAATTTCACAAATCAGAAGACAGATTCTCAAGCAAGAACAGCCTTAAACAATGTCTATCTTAACTATACGTATTGTATTCATGACAGACAGGAGCGCTCTACTTTGTTGCTTCATACGAAACTCTGCATTGATGCATTCTGAGTCCATCCAGGTTAACGCCGCAACAACGCCCAATACGTATGTACACAACTATTTTTCCAGACGGAAGCGATGTTACCAGCTGCAACAGAGTCCGCGAAGTGGCTTTTCATGTACAGGATGCACTGCTATAGGGAGAGACACAACTGCGCCATTTGTATACGGGCAGCGCTTATGTCTATAATTATACACACTATAGACTCGTGCCAATGTGTGCCTTCATTGTTCACAGTGCGCATAACTTGGTGAGAAAGTGATCATTGTTATAGTATATTCACGAACAAAGTAGTATATTTTAGACTGAACTATATATATGTGCTTATTTAGGCCAATTGATACATGTGCATAGACTAAGTGACACAGCTCAAACCCCAGGACAGAGGTGGACTGACCACTGCATTGCAAACAAAAATTCTTTACGCACGACGTGGTACATATACGCACATTTATCATGAAAGAATGTTAAGGATACGGCAGGTATTCCAAGTCAGTTCGCCAAACAAGGTATCGCTTAACTCGTCTCTGTCCTGTTGCAGATCTTGATGTTTCTCGTTTGTTGTTGTTATGCGCTAAAACTTCTTTCCACCTCCTTCATCTACTCTATAATTTACATACACCCTTCGATATATCCGCGATGCGTCCCTTGGATCCTGAAGCCGCTTCCTCTTAGAGATTTTCATGTGCTTCCGATTGCACCGCATACCGAGGTGCAAGCGAACCTGTGCCAAAACGCGAGGGTCATTCGCAGTGGTTGCCTGTGAGGTCAACGCGAACGTAGCGGCCGTCGTTTCGGTGAGACACCCACACAGGTGGCACGTCACGCAAAAGTGAAAGAATTCCCGAACGTTATCGAGAACACAGCTCCAGGTTTCAAGCCTGCCAAAGTGCGGTACCCATTTATTTATTTTTTTCCTCGTAATCCAAAATGCGCCGAACGAACCGATGACGACGTGGCTGTGAGTGACGCTTCGTTTCGTGCACTTCTCATCGCTTTCTGGGCAGTTTCGCGAGGATCCAAGAACAAAGGACGCAATATGCAAAACGCTCGAGTGGAGCGAAGTTGCGAAGCCAGGGCGACATCGCGACGCGCAACCACTCTTTTTTGTTTCGTCTCCTTTCTTCGATCGAGGCCACCGCGCGAAATTTGTCGCCTATGTCGTCACTGTCTGGCCAGTCATATACGGCAAGTCCGCATTTCGACGGCGACGTCATAGAGGAACGCTAACGCTTCCCTCTAAGACCTTGGATATTGCACACAAATAAGAAACAATTGCGATAGCGCTCAGTGTATACCCTGCTCCCGCAATCTAAATGCACGTGACATTGCTTCATGTGTCTGTGTTCCTTTCGTTCTTTTTCTTCGCATGCCTGCTTTTAGCTCTCAGATGTCCTTTCCGTCTTTGTGTTCCTCTTTCATTTTACCTGCTGCTGAAATGCAGCTTTTGGCGAATTGCGCAGCAAACGCGAAGAGCGGACTAGAAGATTAGAAATTTCTCTTCCTTCATTGCTTCTGCTTCAATTATCTTTCTCTCTCTCCTTCTCCGCAGACTGTTCAATTTTCAAATAGTGACGTCACGCCTCTATACGCGGGGTCCTTCTATGCTTGTCAAGAGGTGTCGGTCATATATGCCAGAGTGCGATCCATCGTAGTTCGCGATCATCAAGGCAATTCTGGGAACATTTCAATACTTGCAGCACGCTATCCTTAAGACAAGATATAAAGGGGCCAATCATAAGCGTATAGTCCCTCCATTACATTCTACCTCTTTTCCACCTTCCGTTTGAAGGGAAATTTCTTTTTTTTTATACTCGCTCGTTCGTTTCTTTATTAAGACGCTCAGACGAAATAAGCGCGAAAACGACACTCGTTTTCGTCTCATGAAAGCTACATGAGGTCACATGCGCTCTAAGCGGTTTCTTATGTGAAAATTCATCACTGCCGGTGATGTTTGTGCACCCTCACCTGTCTTAGCAAGGACAGCGTGAAGAAATGAAGTAGCCGATGCGCTCTTAACCCTCCCAAATCAATTCATTTAAAAAGGACCTATGAAAACAACTTATGATAACCAACGTCAATTAACTGGCTCTTCCTGTATTGACGCAGCGCAATGAATCAATTCGAAGGAATCCTCTCCGTTTCTCTATGAAGCGGCTCTTTGTGGAACGCGAAGGAGGCGCGCATGTTAGTGCAACAGAGCGCAATCCTACGTATTCGCCGATCGTAAGGCCAATTCAGAGACAGGAAAAGGGGAGCCGCGCATCCGTGGCCCTTGCACGTGTGCGTTCGAGCGTGTCTCTCTGGTTGGGAGGAGCGAGCGATCCGCATCATCCGCTGGTCTTGCAAAACGTTTCGACGGAGGGGAGCGGCGCCGCCGGCGGGTCCCGTAAAGAAGAAAACGGAAGCCGATATCGGAGCTCCCGGCCGACACACGCCGCCGCTGCATTCCTCCGGGGAAATATGCGCGCGGCTTCCCCCGTCGTCCGTCCTCTTCTTGCTCTCGTGAGCTGTTTCGCACGCGACCGGCAAGGTCAGGTAATCGGGAGAAATGGCGGGCCCCGCGGCGAGGAACGGCGCGCGTGTGTATGTACTGTGCATACGTGACCGATCGGATCATTCATCGGTGGTCTGTCGCGTATCGCCCGAGTGCTTACTCGATCACTACGCAGAGGATATGCCGTGAAAGTGAGAGAGGGATTGCGAGCTGAGAAGTAGAATTATAGGAAATAACACGTAATTCAACAGATTAGTGCGTCTTTTGGTGTACCATCCCGCCTTTCCGTCAGAAACGACAGTGAACATTGGGCGAGTAGAGAGAAAGATGGCGAGAGAGAGAGAGAGGAACCTCAGCACGTATTCTCTGAAAAAAAAATACAATAAGCTGTGCTGATCAGGAACAGGAAAAAGGGATGCATTTCTACAGCATAACCACATGAAACATGGTTTCCTTAAGGTTCTCTATTCGTCCAGCATGAAGGGTAGAGCTGTCTGTGTGTTCTTCAGTGGTCTTTACTGGTTGCGCTTGTCTTACACCTAATAGTCCCGTAATTTTTAAATAATGTTTTAATAACTATCGTTGATAGTGCATGTTCGCACATTGCGTGTTGCAATCGTGTTTGTATTTAGGAATGATGTCACTGCTAGCAACACGGAGAAATTCCCCCAGACCATGTGCGCACGCTCGCAAGATGCGCGTCGTCTTCCTCCTTCGTATATTTTGAATTTCTTACGTATATACCATACGTAGGGCTGGTGCTACAAACAAGGATCACTCATGCTTTCTTTATAATTCACTTCCTTCTATCTATGAACTCCATCTCCCGTTATGTATAAACGTGTGCAGTCAGCCGAGGAAGTCAAGATGGGGGCCTCTGCGGGGTTCCCGCATAGCGACATGTCATCATCTTCATTTTCTATCACTCCTCAGCCGAGCGGCAGAGTAGTTCCTAAGATAGCCACTTGCATGTTTTTCCGCCCCCACCCTCCCTTTCTTTTTTTCTCTCTCTCTGTCAAAAAGGTAGTGAGGAAAAAAAAAACGCACGCAGCATACTCGACGTCCATTTGTGGCCCAAGGGCGACGGGTGGCCTCCAGACAACATAGCGGTCATCGTTGCACAAACACCACTCGAGTATATACAAACCCGGCTTCGGCACGGGCTGAGCAATCACGCGGTAGTAATTTTCCCCGCTATACGAGAACCGTTTGGCCCCCGAACCGGTTCTATTGCTCTACCTCTTTCCTTTACTTCTCTAGTTCCCCCTTCTCGAGTGGCTCGGCTTAGGACGGTGTCATCGCACCTGTTGCTTTGAACAATGCCTGTAGCATTGTGACAACGCCTGTGCTTTCTTTTTACTTGTTTAGGCGCGCCGTAATATCTTTGGTTTCTACAAACGAGTACAAAAAACTGTCATCACCATCATCCCACTACTTTCCTCTGGTAAAAAAAAAAAATGGAGAAGGCAACAGATGGGTTATATGTGATACTGTTTCAGTTAGTCGGGTGTAGAGCACTCTGTATATATCATAACAAGGATTTGTTATTCTAGTTATGACGCGACACCAGTATGTCTTCCCCACAGTTAGCTCTGCTGAGATGCACATTCCACTACCACAGCCCCAAGTATATACATAGTTACGCCCGCCTACGTTTAGGTTCGTAGCAGAGCGTTAATGATGACTATCTTTTATTTCAATTCATTGCAGCGCCAAACTTAGTTTATAAATATATTGCTTAGGATGTTTAGTAAGGAAAAAGAACCAATCCGTTAGATATATCATGAGCGGGAGCACCTAGCTAAATGTCAAAGAACACTATCGAATGAAGATCTTCGTGTAGGCCCCTTTGTATATAAACATTTATTGAAGCTAAGTGTCACCGCTCGTTAGCTTGCGCACTTTAGGGCAAGCTTCACACAGGCTTTTCCAATAAAACTGCGCACGTTTTGCAATCATCGTCATCGAGCTGGACAGTACTGCTTGCTAAACTAACAATACATGAACTGCCGATCTCACTGGGTGCATTGTGGCAGCGCAACGCCTTTACGTGTAGGACGGCAAGGAATTCGCATAACGACTTGTTTTGATGTCGCGACCGAACACTTACTTAAGAAGATAGAGAGAGCAAAAAAGAAAATATTTCTGTTATCTTGACGAGCTCCAGTTCATCAAGGTCTGCAATCCGGAACATTCGGGGTCGCCCATTGAGCGTAAATGCGTATCTCCTGGGGTAGTATTAGCACGCATCTCAGGCATATTTCAATGTAAAGATGTGTTAGAATGTTTCGAAAAACGAAAAGACCAGCAACTGGATGTCTTCAAGGGAAAGTTGGTACATGATACTTCGAGTGAACAGTGCGAAGGCAGAAAGAACTAAGACGAAGGAACAAGCAACGCGAGTGCTGATGAACAACTGTGCGACAGCTGAAATCTATGAAGCTTTTCAGGTGAAGAAAAAAAGTAAACACATGTGTCAGTGAACCTCCAATTACCCTCCTAAATAAGGAAGTAATGTTTTGTCAAGTTAAATTGTTACATCGCGACTCGTGGTGGACGTTCGTTTCATCACTATGACAGTGGTGACAGTTAATATTGGCAGGTTGTGGGATCCAATCCCGGCTGTGGCGGCTGCATTTTCGATGGAGGCGAAAATGCTGTAGGCCCGTGTGCTCAGATTTGGTGCACGTTAAAGAACCCCAAGAGGTCAAAATTTGCGGAGCCCTCCACTACGATATTTGGGACATTAAGCCCAACATATTAACAGACCGACCGACCCACCCACCCACCCACCCACTCACCCAACCAACACACCAACACACCGACCGACCGACCGACCGACCGACCGACCGACCAATCAATCAATCGACAGTTAATATTGCAGCGAAAGCTGTATATGACTAAGAGAAACAAAAAAAAAAAGCATTCGGCATGCCTGAGTGGTCTCCATTGGCCGTCTGCATTAGCACTCAGGCTTTGGCTGCGACGTCTGTGTGTGGCATGTGAAAAAACACTGTTGTAAACCCAAGCCAAACGCGTGTCTAACCCCATAAAGAAGCACGAACTTGCAACAAATAACGTGAATGGCTTCAGTGCAGCGTTGGGTTGAACCCACTACTGTACAACGGGGGCACGCGTTTCAGTTTTCACTGGTGAACCATTTAGCTCTTATTTTTTATATACATCTATCGAAATAAACTTGCACACAGTTGTCCGTCAGCACCTGTGTTGTCTGTTCCTTTGTCTTAGCCCCGTTTTCGCACTTTTAACTTGCAGAATCGTCAACCGGACGTTTACATTGACCCAAGTGGACATTGGTGTGCCTGTCACACAGGCCACTGTGAAGAGTCAACTGTGCGCACCGAAGTTTGTTTTATCTTAAGACCTGTCTCACCTGTCACGGTGCTCTATAATAGTGGTTACAGTGCTCGACAACTGGCCTGCAGGTCGCGGGAACGAATCCCGACCCCGGCGGTCACATTGCGATGGAGGCGAAACGCTCGGTCAGTGCACTTTTTAGTCGCACGTCAAGGTTGAAGTTGCACGTCTAGGTTGAAGTTTCCTGAGCCCTGCGTTACGGATTCTCTCATAATCATGTCGTGGAAAGGCAGAAACCCAACAATTATTATTACTAGAACAGCTGTTTCCGCGTATCGAAGACTATACACGGCAACTTGTAGTTTCATTCTTTCTCCATTGATGCAAAGCATCCAGCCAGCTCAGAGAATTCGTAATTCACCTACGTTTTGAACTAATTTCTATCTCAACTTTAATTTTTTTGTGAACAAAAGTAAAAACAATCATGAACCGTTGCGTAACCTTTTATTTTTATTTTATTGTTTTGGAACAGAACCGAAATGAAACTCTTATCGGTGGGACAAAATTAAAACCTAATCAAAAAACAATTCGTCCGGACAACCAGCCTGGAAGAAGACATCTCCTATTTAAAGTACGCCGTTACAGGAAGGTGCCTCTTGTCTAGCCAGATGTTAAGCCTCACTTAAATGCGAAACGCCCCGAGTAAAAAGGATTTCCTCGTTGGCCTAGGTGCGAATGAAAGAAAATTTTTGCGAGGCGTGTCGTCGGCCTTTGAAGGGCGGAAAATTGTGCTTCAGCCTTGTGAGAAAAAAAAATTAAAAAACCGTAAATTGAAGTGAAACTGGGACAACGTATACACAAACTGGGGGTTTCAGCGAGTTCTTCACGTGATTATTTTCAAAAGCTAACAGATCAGCAGAGAAAAATATATATGAAAAAGCTGAATAGATGAAGGCGTTATTTCTTCGGAGACATGTTATTGGCGCCAGTGCACATAAGTAATAGCCAATTTTATATTGCGCTAAATATACGCTAACCATAATGCTTAACGAAATCAATGTTTATTCATTGCTGTTGCACTTACTTGGCGTTTCCTCTTTGCAGAAGCCATATACCTACCACCAAAACTTTCAAACATGTCCCTCCAAAATCTGCAATATACGTGTCTCGGTCCGTAATGCACAATGCAGCCTTCAAGAAGAAAAGAAGAAGAAAGAAAGAAAGAAAGAAAGAAAGAAAGAAAGAAAGAAAGAAAGAAAGAAAGAGGTAGGAGGAGGAGGTAAATTTATTTACAGAAAAACAGAGAGGTCGGCCTGAGCGATAGCTTGCTCTAGCCTGCTACTCTACACTGGGGGAAGGGAAAGGGGAAAAGAAAGATTAATGGATGACGATGGTGAGATAGAGAAATGAGTATGTAGTGTTATTTCTAGCCGAGGCACATTTTATAGCCGCGCACATAGTCCAGTTGTTTCTAAAAAGGTAATAACTGCTCTTGTGACCGCAGTTGCACTGTTGGTGTCTGGCCAAGAGCCTAACACGGTCTCATCAGTTAATGACCTACTGCGATATAGTTCAGTAGAAGAAATCAGTGTTTGTCGTTCACGTGCGTATGCTGGGCAGACACAAAATATGTGCTCAAGTGTTTCTGGCACATCACAGTGTTGACAATTAGGACCGGTGTCACTGCGACCGATGATATGTGCGTAACGTCTGGTATGCGCTACACCAAGACGAATGCGGTGGATCATACTTGTGAGTTGCCGTTTCAATTTGGGAGGCATGCGGAACCTCATTTCCGGGTCCCATTTGTGAAGTCGCTGGTGTCGCCGTTCCGGTTTGGTTCAGTGCTGAAGTGTGTAGCTGCGCATCACGCAGCGAAGCAGGGCGTTCGTGTCATCTCGTGAAAACGCAATGCGTACTTCAGGGGCACTGTTTAAGGCATTTTTAGCATCAGCGTCTGCCTCTTCATTTCCCATCATGCCGCAATGAGCGGGAATCCACTGGAAAGTTATAAGATGGCCATTTGTTGAAGCAACCTGAATAAATTCTGTGATTTCTATTGTCAAGCTGTTATACGGACCTTGCTTCATGATGCAATTAATGGTTTGCAAAGCGGGTTTGGCATCACATAAAATCGTCCAGGTTCGAGGTCGCTCTCCGGAAATAAACCTTATTGCCTCTCGGATAGCGACAAGCTCTGCGGCAGTTGATGTGGTTTTATGGTCCACTTTGAATCGTCGAGCGATATCCATGTCTGGGATGACAAAGGCTGCGGCGGAGGTGTTTAGCGTGGTGGATCCGTCGGTGTACACGTGCAGAGAATCACTGTACGTTGTATAAATGTGATATAGGGTCAGTTGTCTGAGGCCAACAGAAGAAATGAGCGACTTCTTCGTAATTCCAGGTATCGTAAAAGAGACAGGTGGTTTAGGCAGGACCCATGGAGGCACTGCAGGGGCATTTGGCGGAGAAAACCTTGATGGTATAATAATTTCATGCCGCGATATTACTCTTGAGAAACTGCAATCTGGGTGAGTGGTGGGTAGTACTGACAGTGGGTGCTGTCTGTGTCTGCTCAGTAATCGGAGGTGAACTCTAAGTGGCTCGCAGAGCATGTATACACTGATGGGACAAGCCCGAGCCTCTGCGATTGTCCCATTTTTGTTGAAGTATACAGCGCGGTAGACCCAAGCATCTTCGTAAGCATTGAGCTTGAACACTTTCTAGTGTCTTCACACAACTAGGTCTCATATTGGAAAGCACCGGCATGCTGTATCGAATGTATCCCACAAATAGAGCATTGTACAATTTAAGTAGCGATGATTCTGATGGGCCCCATCTTGCTCCTGCTACGTGGCGAAGAATGAGAGCAAAGCTCTTCAATTTAGATTTAAGTACTGCGACATGCCTCGTCCACGATAGATCTCTGTGTACAACCCCAAGGAACTTGTGGTGCGTTACAGCAGGGATCGCTGTCCCATTAGTAAATATCGGGTATTGCAACATATGCTTGCGCGTGAACGCAAGCACTGCGCATTTGTCGATTGAAAGAGTGAGCCCCTGACGTCGTAGATATTTGTATGTGATCGTCAATTCACGCATCCGGAACTACTCGTCCACTCGCAATTGCGGACGAGTAGTTCCGGATGCCCATATACATATGTCATCAGCGTGTGCAGTGATCTTCACAGCGCTGGGAAGTTCTGCTGCTAGGCCGATCGTTGTAAAATTAAATAGGATCGGGCTGAGAACTCCTCCTTGGGGAAAACCACGATGAACCTTATATCGATCGGTGTCTCCGTTACTTGTCGTCATGTAAATGGTGCGGTCCCTAAGGTAGCTAAAAATCTAAGCGTACAGTCGTCCACCGATGTCCAAATCTTCCAGTGCGTCAAGGATCGCATAATGCAGCACATTATCGTGGGCTCCCTTAATGTCTAAGAAGACCGCCGCCACTAGTCTGCGTCGGCTTCTTTCCTCTTCAACGCTGGTGATCAAGTCGACCACACCTTCAATGGCAGATCGGCCTCTTCTGAAGCCGTTCATAAATGCAGGAAAGGAGTTGTTGCTTTCTAGAATCCACTCTAATTTTGCCAGTACCATTCTTTCCATCACTTTTCTGACGCAGCTGGCTAACGCGATTGGTCTGTAGGAGGAAAGTGCATAAGGACACTTCCCCGGCTTAAGCAATGCAATAATGCGACTGCATTTCCAATTAGCTGGGACTTCTCCTGACTCCCATGAGGTGTTATAATGAGATAACAGGATACGTCGTGCTTCTGTATCAAGATGGTTGAGTGCAGCATACGTGATTCCGTCAGGTCCTGGTGCCGATGATCGGCGGGAGGCAGGAATCGCAGCGTCAAGCTCATGTATTGTAAAACGTACATCAAGGCGCTCGTCAGACGATGGAGGCGCAATTGTAGTAAGAAGCTCATTAGTGGCAAGACCATCATTGGTGTCCACGATGAGGCTACAGTAGTCACTGGCTATCTCAACTTCTGTCCGTCCCTGATGTAGAGCAACAGCTTGAAATGGTTGACGTTGTTGGGGAGTTGTCTGCAAACTTCGTACCACCCGCCAGATCTTAGATAGAGGTTGCCTGGGGTCCAGAGATCCACAGAAATTTCTCCAACGTTGCCTGTCAATCTTGTCAAGATGCCGAAGAACATGTCGTTGAGCTCGACGACAGGCGGAAAGGTCTGAAGGTGACTTCTTTCGTCTGTGTCGGCGTTCGGCACGGCGACGGCTTGCACGAAGGGCCTCGTATTGGGAGTCAACGGCTGATCTCTGCATCGGTAGGTTAACCTGTTGGGTTGTGTCACGCAGTGAAGAAGCAATGATGCTCTCTACCTCGGATGGATCAGTCGTGTGCTCACAGCCAGACTTGACAGATGCCTTGAACAGTGTCCAGTCGGTTTGACGGATGTAGCGTGTGTGCGTGCGGCGAAACCACCTGAACTGAACATAGGTTGGAAGGTGGTCACTGCCACGAGTGTCCAAATCTATGCACCAACATGCAGAAGACAGAAGGTTTCTGGAAACGAAACAGAGGTCGAGGCAGCTGCAGTAGGACGTGCCACGAACAAATGTAGGTGATTCATCGTTGAGTACGCTTAGTCCATAGTTGTATATAAAATTGGCTAAATCCTTTCCACGATAATTCGTTGTAGTGATACCCCAGAGAGGATGATGCGCATTAAAATCGCCGATCACAATGTGTGGCCTTTGTGCTGCTTGAGTAATGGTCCCCAGGTGGAAGCAGTCCATCTGTGCGCTTGGGTGTATGTATCCTCCTATTACGGAGAATGTTCGCTTTTTATGTGTTATAGTCAGGCTCACGTAATCATTGCTGGTATGCGACGCGACTTCATGTCTCAAGAACGTCAAATCACGGCGTATACAAACGAGAACTTTGCTCGTACGTTGATCACTGCGGGACCAAATCTGGATATATCCAGATATACGAAAAGGTGAAACCATATTCGGTTCACATAAAACGATAACAGGAAATTGATATTTAAAAACCCATTGTCTGAAGTCTGACAGACGGCCACGTAGGCCACGAGCATTCCATTGCACAACAAGCGACTGGCGCATGCGTTCTTCGAACATCAGTGCCATGTTGACTTACTGAAGAACCAGTAGAAGAGGCTCCAAAAACCTCAAGTAGCTGCACAGCCGCCTTAGCAGCGGGAGTGTTTAGGCTGCTGAGAATCTTACGCATCGAACCCATCAAATTTTTAAGCATAGCCTTGACATCTGTGTCGTCCATCTTCTTGTTTTCTTCATTGGGGTAGGGGCACTATGTGATGATGGCACTACCGTAGCTCTTGACGGTAGTGAAGGCCACTGAGTCTCCGACGTGGGGAGAGCCAATGACTGGTTACATTGTACTTGCGTGGACTGTATTGGCATTTGAGCATCTGTATCCGCCTTTCTGGCCGACAAAAGTAGGCTAGGAGGTGGTGAGGGCACGGTTTGGTGTTTCGAAATTGATAAGCTATGAGCACTGCTGCTTCGTTTGCGTCGATGTCGCGAACGATGTTTACGGCGCCGTACAGCCCTTGCAGCTTCTCTGTGAGTGGAGTGGTCTCGAACCATCTTCTTCAGGATACTAATTTCATTCCTCATTTTGGGACATTCCTTTGATGTTGCGTCGTGGGCGCCTGAGCAGTTTGGGCATTTGGCCACGGCGTTGCAGTTATCAACATCATGAGGGCCACCGCAATGCTTGCAGGTTACTGCACCCTTGTAAACTGCACTAACGTGCCCAAATTTTATGCATTTATGACATTGCAGAGGTTTTGGTACGTAAGGACGTACCGAGTGCCTCACGTACCCAACCTTTACATGTGTGGGTAACGTCTTCGAGTGAAACACTACTTTAACACATCGCGTGCGTCCAAAGCGGTGGAAGCCAAGCACGGGAGCCGACGACGACAGCAGTTTCTCGAGACTCGAGTCTGTTATCTCTTCATCCACATCGTATATACCTCCTGTTGTCGTTTCCAGTTCGCGCATTCTCTGCGTACGACAAAGAAAAATAAATAAATAAATAAATAAAGACAAGTGAAAAGTATGTGCATATTTCTCTATGGCGTTAGTTTGGTCCTATGACATCAATTTGCCATGCTTTTCTTTTTTTTTTTCGTAAATAGTTCAGCTGCATACGTCATTGTTTTGATTATTATATATACGGTAAAGTGGTGCGTATGGCTCGTAAACCATGTATAAGAGTGTAGGCATCATAGCCTGTGTTTGCGTACATGCTACAACCTTCAAGGAGTTTGTCTGAAAAGTAATTAACCGCTGCAATCACTTCGCATTTCTCGGGCGTTTTACGCTTAATTGTTACGCTTTCCTATTTTGTTCTTGTGTATCGTACGTTCGTTGCTCGAAACCCCCAAAGTAGTTGCGACCAAAAAGTCATCTCGATTGTGAAACGCGAACGTATCAGGCTGCTCGCTCTGGTCAGCGACTTCTCATCGAGCGAGAGTTTCAAGGCTTCGAGCCTGCATTTGTGCAGCTCGACTGCTGTGAACAAATAGCTCGGAAGTTGAGTTGAGTTGTGTTGAATAAACTTTATTTGCCCAACGGTTGTTGCTATGCCCGAGGCTAGGCTGCCAGGAACACATCGTTCGAGGAACATCCTTTGAGGTCCTCAGCGACGGCCCTGGCCCGCTGGACGGCCCACACCTGGTCTTCGAGGGCCTCGCTGAGAAGGGCGGCTTGCCATCGCTCAGCAAGGTGCCCATTTCGGTGGGTCCCTCAGTTGACGTCATCCTTTCTCGTGGCCTCTCTTCATCTCTTTCGCATTGCCAAAGTATATGTGCCATATCGGCCCGTTCGTGGGCGCACCACGGGCAAATAGCTCGGAAAAATTGCGCTATACGGAAGAAATTCCTTATCAGTGGAATAGGCGGTGCAGTGCTGCTTCGAGAGCGTGGAGCAAAACGTCACGCCAAATGTCGGTTGGCGAAGAAATTTTACGTAGCTCATTCGGGCACTAACCCGACACGTTAATTTTTAGTGCCACGCTTATTTTGCACGCACGTACTTCAGTAGCGAATCCACATTTCGACAATTTTTCAGTACCATCTGGTGTTTTATGACACGCACTGACATCACACACCAAGCAGGCTTCTGGCGTTCCGCCTCCGTAGAAACAAGACCGCCGCGTCCGGGATCGAAGCCGATGCTTTCAATTCAGCAGCCGATCGCCGTAACCAGTGCAGCACAATGGCAGACTATTCAAGGGAACTCTTTCAGAAAATATGGTCTCAAGAATATGCACAGCAAAAAAAATGATAGCATATCCACGGGGTGAATGATGGAGACTGAGGCGAAGCTGGGTCCGCACGCAACTGCCGCGCCGCTTTGGCCTTCAGCTATTGTATGCCGGGATCTTCTCAGCGCCACCGCGCAGCTTCACGGCACGCTTCTGCCTTGTGCGCTCGCACATCACGGTTCCGTCTTCGAGTGCGAGCTGCCGCCGCCATGCGCGCACGCCGCTCTGCAGGTTTGTCCATCCGCCGACCTTCTGAACACGCGCGCGCGTCAGAACAGATTTGATTTTACTACACTACTCCTCCTAGCGTACGGCACCGCCGACGAATACGTGATCGCCATCTTCGTGAGACTTCATTCCTATTTTTTCACGCACAGGCACATCGGGGTTCCGTCTTCGAGCGCGAGCCACCGCCGCCTTGCGCGTATCATAATTTTTATCGCTAAATCGTGAATCATCCGCTGACCGCGTCCATCCATCGGCTGTCTGTTTGACTTGCGGACGGATGAACGCATGACCCAATGCAGGGACAGACCGATGGATGCACGGATGGATGGACATACGGGCGGACGCATGGACGAATGAAGGGGTGGATGCGCGGGCAGCACAGACAGATGGACGCACGGATAGACGCACGAGAGGACGGATGGACACACGGATGAACGGATGGACGCACGGATGGACAAATGCATAGATGGAAGGAAGCAAGAACGAACGAACGGACGGAAGCGTGGACGGACTAGTGGACGCTTCGCCCCACTTATCATCATTCACTCATAGATATGCTGTGATTTTTATTATTTATTACCACAAGTAACGACCTCTAGTATCGTACCATTTGCATTTTTCGGCGTATATGAATTTCATTATGTGTACAAGTACCGCCCCCTACGGCCGGTTCGAGAAGTGACGAAAGGTGGCCATACATATGATTGCTACGGGCTGATCAGCCCACGCCTAAAGAGCTTCGCCACTCAAAAACGTCACACAGTGACTCTCAGCAGCCGAACAGCAAGATCACCTTCTTTATCTTCGATCAGCCAGAGCTCCGCTACTTGGTGTCCGCCAAATTCCCTTATTGTCGTTTTGGTCCACCAGTACACACGTGCCATTTGCCCCCCTCTTAATGAGCATCGCCCTGATGTTAAACCAGTAGTGGAGTTATTTGTTTGTTTGTTCTTTAAGAAGTGTCTTGTGCAGTCACTACCTTTCATAAGGCTTCATGCGCACAACGTGAACTAGTTCAGGACGGTGCTGGCGAAGCCTCGTACTACATGAACTGTCGGGGACGACCTCAGTAACATCACTCAGTCGTCGCAGTACTAGGTATGGCCCAAGGTATCTCCTTAGGAGCTTTTCAGGGAGTCCTCGTTTCCGTATGGGCGTCCAAACCCATACTCTGTCACCGGTCTGGTAAACGACTGTTCTGCGGCGAGAATTGTAGCGGCTCGCGTCGTGCTCTTGTTGTTGCTGGATTCGCAGGCGTGCTATAGTTGCCTTGCTTCTCCCGCTCGTTTTGTAAACATCTCGGCGTCCGGTTCTATGTCGTCGCATTCGTGCGCTAGCATCGCATCTAACATGGTTCGTACTTCTCCTCCGTGAATTAGGCTGAACGTGGTCATCCGGGTTGTTTCTTGCTTGGCCGTGTTGTATGCAAACGTGATATATGGCAAGATTTCGTCCCAATTTTCGTGTTCGACGTCTACGTACATTGAAAGCATGTCTTCAATTGTTTTGTTCAGACGCTCTGTAAGCCCGTTCGTTTGCGGGTGGTAGGCGGTGGTATTACGATGGGTTGTTCCACTCAGCATGAGGACTTGATCCAAAAGAGCTGCCGTAAATGCGGTTCCTCTGTCTCTGATTACGACACTTGGTGCACCATGCCACAGGACAACGTTCTCGATGAAAAATTGTGCCACCTCCGCGGCTGTACCTCTCTGGATAGCTTTTGTTTTAGCATAACGGGTAAGGTAATCTGTCACGACAATATGTACAAGTACCGCCCTCTACGGCCGGTTCGAGAAGGGGCGAAAGGTGGCTATACATACGATTGCTACGGGCTGCTCAGCCCACGCCTAAGGAGCTTCGCCCCTAAAAAAGCAAGCAGCATGTGTTGTAGGCTAATAGATTCGAATAATAATATTCTTTGGGGAAGACGTGACAATGGTGAGAATAAGGAGGACTGTTATTTACGGTCGGCGAATATATGCCGTTGCAAAGGCAGGCCACTATGGCCGATGTTCTACATGCGTTAAGGCTTTGCATGAGATACAGCCTGCAAAGATATAAAAGTGACATTCAATTCTACGTGTGGTCAAATCAACAGTTCCTGAAATATTTCGATTGATAACTCACTATCTATTTACTGATACCGATTTCATAGTCGTTCATTTCTGGGAGATGATTAAGACTCCAACCAAACGTTTTGAAGAAACCCGACGTTTCGGAACCGACTTGGTTCCTTCCTCAGGGGTGACTGCGGAGGCTAATAGCAGCGTCGTCTTCAAAGCACTCGCGGGGTGGCTAAAGACCCCCCCTCTCTCTCTCTCGTTTTGCCGCGGAGCGCAGTCCGTGTGAATACACTGGGGGAAAAGGGTTCCGAGAGAGTGGTTGATATTATGGGCTGTCCTCTGTATGTGCCACGACTCGAGTAACAACCTTCTCCTCTAGTTTGGCTCGCTTTCAAGGATGGCCGTCGCTTCAAAATTTATTTTGTGATCCAATGTCTCAGCATGTTCGGCGACTGCGCTGCGCTCTTTGTAGAACTTCCGCACATCGTTGGCGTGTTGCTTCAGTCGTTCCGGTAGGTTAATTCTTCGTAGCAACTTCGTTATGACTTGTTGAAGCACCGCTACTCTATCGTGAGAGACACAAGGTTGGACAGCCGTGAGTAATGTATCATACTGAGAAGGGAATAGTTATACCGGATCTCCTTACTAATGCTAAGGTTATTTCAGCGCAAAAGCAAATAAATTCGAATACTCTAAGTATACACTCAATAAGAAATTGCAACAGTTCCTTCAAATTTATTTCGAGATCGAAAAGTTTACTCGTAGTTAACACACAATAAAATAGCGCTTTATCGAAACCATCACTGGTACAGTTACTGAGCTCCATGTGTGTTTCTAGTCGAGTTCTTCTTTTTGACGTTTATTTTTTTTCAATATTGAGTTTTCTTTTACACCGAAGCGTATTAGCATAAAATTCATACGCGTACACACGTAAGTACGTACACTAGCCCATGTGTCGAGCCTTTGGTGCAGCGGGGGTTCGCCATTGATTGAGATTTGTCGCTCCGTGATTGTCCTCCAGCGTGTATTTTGGAGTCCATATTTGCATTAACATGCCTTTATCAGCCTCTTTCTCTCACTTGCCCTCGATGCATGTATACCTGTGCGATGATTTCTTATCTTCAACGGCGAAATCATTTCAGTATAGTTGTAATGCAGAAACATACCTATCCGTTCTTGAATAAAACATTAATGAGCGCCATGTGGTCCCACTCGGCCCAGAGTCGTGCCTCTCATTACCAATACAACACTGTAAGCCAGGTATGCACCACATAGGCGTTTATCAAAGTCATTTAAGTACGTCGCTCAAAGCAACGCCCCCTTTATTTCTTTCAATGTGAGTGCAATCAAGCGCTTATCAAACGGGAGCCGTCGTTTCACCTTAGTTCAGGGAGTGGCTTGTTCCTTCGTGCTCCTTGTTTGTGGCCGCCACATCACGGCGCAGCGCATGTGACGCTTCTCCATTGGTTGGTTGCCCGCATAGCGCCACGAACGGCGACACACCATCTCAAAACACCCGATCTTTTTACAGAGGCTGCGTGACCACCAGCATAGTGAACACGGGAAATTCAAAACGTCGTCCCACGGATCTGTACACTACTGAACAAAAATTACTTCGTATCATCTCCCTCGTGAGGCATTGCATGATGGGCTCTTTTCCCCATGACCAAAAAACACTCACGAAGGCTATAGGTGATTGACGAGAGCAGAGGAAAGGCTAGAGGAGAGAGTGGGGAACGGCTGATCGTGCGCATCTGGCTGGCATTGATCTGGCATTGATAAAATAGGAGGCATTGCTCAGTGTGTCGATATCATCCTGATCCTGCGAGATCAATATATATGGTAACTTCTGATTATATATATATATATATATATATATATATATATATAATATATATATATATATATATATATATATATATATATATATATATATATATATATATATATATTATATATACAATATTATTGAGATCTAACATACAATAATGCCAAGGAATGTATAAGGATATCCTGCTCACGGCTGGTTATTTTTTCATCCACTTTCTTCTTTCTTCTTATTTACATTTCATTTGTTCTAATAACTTTCCCTATACATTCCTTGTCATTATTGTCTGTTAGATCTCAATAATATTGTGTCAAAACACGGAAAAACGAGCCTTAGGTATACACTTCTTTCCCTTATATATATATATATATATATATATATATATATATATATATATATATATATATATATATATATATATATATATATATATATATATATATTATGAAGTCTTGGTTTGGAAGACCTTTATTAGGCCCGAGGAACCGGCAGCCGACAGCGGAGATGCACGAACCAAGATGATGATGATACGTGACAACGATGAGGATGCATAAGCAATACATGATAATGATGATAATGTACAGATGAAGAGGATTGGTATACTAAATGCCCACACTGATTCCCCCCACGTGAGAGCGGCCAGCCTGGCCGCGGCAAGTCAAGGGGACAAAGAACGTCGCATGAAGGGCTTCATACGGGAGACATGGACGACTTCAGTAGTTCGATAACGGCGATCTGCTGGGGCTACAAGTGGCGTCACGCGATAATTTACTGGTGAAGTTTCTTCAAGAACTGTGTACGGCCCGATAAATCGTGGCTGGAACTTGTCGCACAAACCAGGTGTGCGAATAGGCGTCAAAAGGAGCACTTCGTCTCCAGGTTGAAAGGATACAGCACGATGCGATTCATCATAAACCAGCTTTCTGTCTTGCTGTCGGGCTTCAGTGTTTATACGAGCACGTTGGCGGCTCTCTGCGAGCCGCAAAACGTATTCCTCTGAAGAGGATGGAGATGAATCCGCATGGCAGGTAAAGAAGGAGACGTCCAGCAAAGAAGTAGGGGAGCGTCCATAAACTAGGTAAAATGGTGAGTAGCCGGTTGTCCGCTGAATAGCCGTATTGTAGGCGAAAGTGACGAATGGTAGAACTACATCCCAGTTCTTGTGGTCTGGTTGAATGTAGGCGGCGATCATGTCAGCAAGAGTGCGGTGGAATCGCTCAGTGAGGCCGTTAGTTTGGGGATGATAACTAGAGGCAGTCTTGTGAGTTGTGCCAGAGGCGCGAAGAAGTTCGTTCACTAGTTGTGAAAGGAAGGCCCTTCCACGGTCGCTGAGCAATACACGTGGAGCACCATGACGCAGTATAATGGCTCGGAGGATGAAGTCGGCAATTTCAGAAGCTGAACCGGTAGTGACAGATGCCGTCTCGGCGTAGCGCGTCAAATGGTCAACGGCTGTTACTATCCATCGGTTTCCAGCAGCACTGACTGGAAGGGGGCCATAAAGATCGATGCCTACAACTTCGAATGGTGTGGCTGGGCATGGAAGAGGCTGTAGTGTACCGGCTGGAGCAGATGTGGGTAGTTTTCTACATTGGCAGGTAGTGCAGGACCCAACGTACCGAGCTACACTAGTGGTAATACCTGGCCAATAAAACCGACTTCGAAGGCGATCATAGGTTTTGTGGTAACCAAGGTGACCAGCCGTCGGATGGTCATGAAGTGCTCTGAGGACTTCGGACCGAAGCGATCGGGGTAGAACGGGAACCCAGCGCTGACCGTCAGGATGGTAAATTTTGCGGTACAGCACCGAGTTGTCCAGCTTAAACTGCGAGAGTTGGCGACGGAGCCTCGCATTAGGTGGACGGGAACTGCCAGTGAGGTAGCCTATAATACGTCGACAGTATGGGTCAGCCAGCTGTCGAGAAGAAAAATCGTGCGGGTCGTCCGAAGGCAGCTGGTCCATAGAGGCGAGAGAGGAAACCGCCGTAGACGTGGACTCCGAGGGCGTGTTGTGCGAATTGATTGCGGAAACCCCGAGTGGAGTCGCTGGTAGTGGGCAGCGAGAAAGAGCGTCGGCGTCACTATGTTTCCTGCCACACTTGTATACGATGGCAAAATCATACTCTTGTAGGCGTAGAATCCAGCGGCCGAGGCGTCCCGACAAGTTCTTGAGTGTCGAAAGCCAACATAGAGCGTGGTGGTCGGTCACAATTGTGAAATGGCGGCCGTGAAGATAGGGACGAAATTTCTGCACTGACCAAACGACGGCGAGGCACTCCTTCTCGGTGATCGTGTAGTTCCTCTCGGCTGCGGAGAGGACGCGGCTGGCGTACGCAACGACTCGCTCTCGCGAAGAGTTGTCGCGCTGGAGGAGGACGGCTCCTAAACCGTGGCCGCTAGCGTCCGTATGGAGGAAGGTCGGTGCACCATCGTGAAAATGAGAAAGTACAGGATCGGTCGTGAGGGCACTCTTCAACCTGTCGAAAGCCGATTCACATTCCTGAGACCACTGAAAGGGCGTACCAGAAGCAAGTAGCTTATGGAGTGGTGCGGCTATGGAGGCAAAGTTTTGTATGAATCGCCGAAAGTAAGAGGCGAGACCAAGGAAACTTCGCAAATCTTTCGGCTTCTCAGGGCGAGGGAAGCGAAGCACCGCAGCAGTTTTCTCAGGGTCTGGACGAATTCCGTCCTTGCTCACAACATGACCAAGGACCTTGATAGATCTGCTGGCGAAATGGCACTTCTTGGTGTTAATTTGAAGACCAGCGCCCGCAAGGCAAGTCAGGATCTCGTCCAAGCGTTGCAGATGTTGAGGAAACGTCGACGAAAAGACAACAATGTCATCGAGGTAACATAGGCAAGTCTTCCATTTCAGGCCACGCAGCACGGTGTCAATCAAGCGCTCAAAAGTTGCGGGCGCATTGCATAGACCAAACGGCATAACATTGAATTCGTATAGGCCGTCCGGGGTTGCAAACGCCGTTTTTTCTTTGTCATCTTCGTGCATGGGGATTTGCCAATAGCCGGAACGCAAGTCGAGGCTTGAAAAGAATTCAGCACCTTGTAAGGAATCGAGGGCGTCGTCGATACGTGGCATGGGGTATACGTCCTTCCTAGTGATCTTATTGAGTGCTCGGTAATCGACGCAAAATCGTACGGAACCGTCTTTTTTACGCACCAGAACCACTGGAGACGACCAAGGACTGGTTGAGGGTCGGATTATCTCCCGTTGCAGCATATCGTCTACGTTTTCCTCAATGATTTTCCGTTCGGCTAGGGAGACGCGGTAAGGACGACGATGCACAATGGATGTTCCGTCGGTCTGAATACGATGTGCTGTAGCAGTTGTCTGACCCAGGCTGGATGAATGAATGTCAAAAGAGTTTGCATGCTTTTGCAACAAATCAAGCAGCTGCTGCTTCTGTGAGTCTGTCAAGTCCTTGTTGATGGCTGCTGTAAAGGCCGAGGAAGCAGTATGATCTCCAAGATGGCCTTTAGGGGAGGCAGGGGTAAGAGGCACGACGCACACAGGCTCCAGATCGGCAACGCAGGCGACAGTAGTGCCCCGCGGCAGTAAAATTTTATCTGGTGTGGTGTTCGTAGCAGCGAGGACAGCTGATCCATTGTTGAAGCGAGCCACACCTGATGCGAGAGCTATGCCTTTATTGAGGCAACGGGGCGATGGAGTGACCAAAATGTCACCAGAGTCAACGTCGTTGGACAAAACAGTGACTAATTGATGTTCATTTGGGGGTAACTCGATGTCTACAGCAGCGACGAGTCGAAGTGGCCTGTAGGTTTCGTCACTAAGCAAGTGGTCTGTGTCAGTAAGATGGACGACACGTTGTGCACAACAAATAGCCGCGGAAGCAGATGAAAGAAAGTCCCAGCCTAAAATGAGTTCGTGGGAGCACGGGGATAGCACAGCGAATTGTATATAATGAAGAATGTCGTCGATTAGCACACGGGCAGTACAGAGAGCGGAAGGGCGAATCATTGTTCCCTGGGCTGTAACCAGTGTTGGTCCATCATAAGGCGTCGTGACTTTTCGAAGACGGGTACACAAATCAGCACGAATAATAGAAAACCCAGCCCCAGTGTCCACCAAAGCATCAACGTCCACTCCCTCAACTGAGACTGCAATCATATTGTAAGGGCGCGCTGGAGGAATTGGAGTACTGTGTTGGAATGCAGTTTGTCCTCCAAAAACTGCATCGCTTAGTTTTCCGGACGCCGATCAGAAGCGAGGGAAGCAGGCTGAAGAGGAGAAGAGGAGCGACGGTAGGGCGATGGTGAACGGCGTCTGGTTGATCGATGACTACTGCGCAGTTCACCGGATGCTGGCGGAGATGGAGACCGACGCGGCGGTGACGAATAACGACGGCCCTGGTACAAGGCTCCTGCGGTATAGTCTCGTTCGCGTATGTCGTACCCTCGGCGCTCATCTTGCTGGCGCTTGCGGCAAAAGCGTGAAATGTGACCACGATAGCCACAATAATAGCACGTAGGGCGAGTCGATCGATAAGAAGGGTAGTAGCTTGTGTTAGATGCACCGGGAGAGAGAGCAGTGAGAGGGACAGATGATGGCTCAGGCGGTGGTGATGGAAAGCTCGTGGGAAAGCTTCTGGGAGGTGCGGCAGCAACCGACGCGTACGTTGGTGGCGGCGGCGTCGAGCTGACGGTGCCTGATGGTGCGGCGACGGCATGCGAGAACGATGGGAGAGTACGAGCGACAGTGGGCTGCAGGTGGGCCATGTGGGTCATGGACGTGAGCTCCTCCCTGATGACATCCCGCAATGACGTTGAAGAAGACTGCATGGGACACACTGAAGGTAGTGTGAATCCCATTGATTCTAATTCTTCGCGTATAATCACCCTTATTGTGTCTCGTAGGTTTGGATCTGCCGTAATACGGGCCGCGTCACTGTCCGGTTGTAGGCGCATAGACTCGAGTTCTTCGAGGCGCTGACAGGTTGTCGCAACGTCAGCAACAGTAGCTGGATTCTGGATTGCAAGGGCATTGAATGCGACGGGTGCAATCCCCTTAAGAAGCTGGCGTACCTTGTCTGACTCTGTCATTGGGGTTTCAACCCGGCGGCAAAGTGAAAGGACATCCTCGATGTAGGATGTATACGACTCGCCGATGTGCTGTTTCCGAGCCGCGAGAGCTTTCTTTGCGAGAGCCGAACGAACAGTCGGTGTGCCAAAGACATGCCGAAGCTGATCTTTGAAGGCGGACCAGTCGGGGATGTCGATGTAGTGGTTGAGGAACCACGTCTTCGCGACACCCGTGAGGTAGAATGACACGTAAGCGAGTTTGTAGGTGTTATCCCACCGGTTAGCAGCGCCGACACGTTCGAAATCGTCCAGCCATTCCTCCACATCTTCCCCGCGCATACCGGCGAAGGGATGGGGCTCACGCTGGGGGCTGTTAATGACGTGAAAAGGCGCGGCACGCGGTGGCGGAGTGGGAACGGTTGCAGCACCGACCTCTTCTTGGTGCGACATATTTCCGGACACCTGGCCCAAGCGGCGACCTGAACGTAGCTCCAGGGGGTAGAGTGGTCGAGAGGATGACGAGGGATCTAACAGCACGCTCCACCACGTATGAAGTCTTGGTTTGGAAGACCTTTATTAGGCCCGAGGAACCGGCAGCCGACAGCGGAGATGCACGAACCAAGATGATGATGATACGTGACAACGATGAGGATGCATAAGCAATACATGATAATGATGATAATGTACAGATGAAGAGGATTGGTATACTAAATGCCCACAATATATATATATATATATATATATATATATATATATATATATATATATATATATATATATATATATATATATATATATACATATACATATTCAGAGAGAGAGAGAGAGAATAAAGAAGAGGCAGCGAGGATACCCTGCCGCTCAAGCGAGCTGTTTTCATACGTTTGCTAGTCAGTAAAAGTTGTCTTGCTTGCGCTTCTAATTCGTGCCTTTGCCGCTTTTCAAGAAGACTAAAATTATGTAATGATGTCTTCACTCAACCATAATGATTCACTTAGGAGAGAGGGTTAATTGGAAGTCATGATCACTGAACCCCATTCTGTAGCCTACATGGTTGCAGGGAAGAGGCACTTATTTGGTGGAACTTTTTTTGCGACTCCCGAAGCCCAGACGCCGAGATCGGTTTGATGCTAGTGCCATTTCTCTTTTCCCACAAGTGTCCGAAGTCCATACAAGAGATTGAGGTTTTGTTTCTGTGACACAAGCATAACCGAATCCGCTGTACAGATGGTACAGAATATCCGTACCTACTGTTTTAGGCTGTTATGTACTGCCAGCTCACCGGAATGTCCCTTATGCTGATTCCGCAGTATGATGCATTTGCATTTTTTTATTCTTATGCTTCATTTTTTTTTGGTGTGTAACACTTCTAAAAGTTTTCCTTTCTACTTCCTGTTATTTTATATTTGTTTTTTTTTTTCAGGCACCACCTGGAAAAGTGTGCAGAGGTATGCAGTCGACAGGGAAGAACAGCACGCTTGGAAGCCTTGTTTTGGGGATGATCACCAATTTGATTAAATGATCTCGCGGTAATTATAAATATAATAAATATAATACAAGCTTCACTTCAACTGGCTTTTTTTGTTTTATGATGGTGCTGCTATGTTGCAGTCCTCATCTGCTCATTATTTTAATACTCATACCCCGAGTTCTACAATTCTCACAACAGTACTAATAGACAAACAGAGGTATAATAGACACCAATGCCACCTAAAGGCCCATACGATACCAATAGAGCAATAGGTTCAATAATCCGATAGGCTACTGTTTTTCCTATAGGCGGTTTTTGCTAGGTACAACCCTTTCCTACATGTGATGAAAAAGTTCAGTCTACCACGACTTTGGCAGCAGAACTGGGAATAGTAATCATTTTACCACGGCAGGGCCTGTAGTCGTACAAAAAAAAAAAAACAAATCAGGCAGCAAAAAGCAGGGAGAAGGATGTCTTTCCCTCCCCTTGCTGAAAAAAAGACGGTATTTCCAAAGCACCAGTTTCCACGTTTTTGATCCAGCTGTGCCTCTTTACGGTGAAATTGTTGTACTCGACTGTTGAAAGGTCGAGTATGATTCAAAACTTGCTTTACACTCGAATCTCAAAATCATATCTTATCGTGATCCGCTAGATACTGTGGGGGGAGTGGTACTGCTGTGGGAGGTCGAAGACGAACACGAAAGTACGCTGTTCCTCTGCATGGCGTTAGTGCAATATACTAAAACTACGAAAACAGGTTTCGCAAGCGCGAAAGGGCGCATAAATCTAAACATACAAGTACGCACACACACGCACAAACGAAAACCTAGGTGTAACGGAGTTAACCTTGTAATTCCTCGCAAGTCGTCAGTGAAATGCCGCTGATTTACTTATTTATTTTTTTATTGAATGCTTACAATGGTCTGGTTAAAATTTCTACTTCCAAAAGTACTGCGTTGATTCCGATAAGACAAATGCAAAGTGCTCAGAGGCTCGCATTCGCGCACCAGATTAGAATACGCTTTGAAATCAGTCATGACAACTCTGCAAGCACCCAAGCTCCAGTATAAAGACCAAAAAGAACAAAAAAGGACTGAGTAATACAGCACGCTCAAGATGTTGATTCGGATAAGAACTGGTTTATTGTGACAGCAGACTAATTTTTGTTGAACAATGTTTTTGCTTTTCTTTTTCTTAGCCTGTCTGTCTTCTTTTAATTAATTACTTCGTGAAACTACAGTGGGATGTACAAGCTTGCTTAATACTTCTCTGCTTGTTTGTTGGAGGAGAATAGATGAATAATAACATGGCAGTGAGATTATTTCTTAAATTTGAATAGAGCTTTGCAACAGCGAGCGCTTAGGTTAGCCGATTTAGAACTGCCCATCATGGTCCTCAAACAGCTGCTTCGGTGATGTGTGGTAATATGCTTTCGTGGCTTTTTATGGTACGTTACCGAGACACCGTTACGAGCTAATTGGCTGCAAAATGAGCATTACTCCTCGTGCACACTAGAATCACCCATTTGTCGCATGATAAAAGCTATATAGGTTGCTCAACGTGCTACTAAGCCGCCATAGTATTACGTTGAGCCACGGCCAATCCAGTAGGACGTGGCGGCATGGTGTCTGGGTTTAATGACATCACTGCCGACCCAAGGTTGCGAAAGATGACCGCTAAGGGACGCAACACTCGTTAGTGTTGCTTCCATGCCAACCGCCCACCGCACACACACGCTTTTCTATTTTGTTCTTGTGTATCGTACGTTCGTTGCTCGAAAGCCCCCAAAGTGGTTGCGACCAAAAAGTCATCTCGATTGTGAAACGACGAACGTGCTATCAGGCTGCTCGCTCCGGTCAGCGACTTCTCATCGAGCGAGAGTTTCAAGACTTCGAGCCTGCGTTTGTGCAGCTCGACTGCTTGTGAACAAATAGCTCGGAAAAATTGCGCTAAACGCGAGCGACTACTACGTCACAGCTTGAGTAATATACACGCGCGTGGGCCTTTGCGCGTCAACTGCGATTTCCGCGGAGGCAATAATTGTCGCGCGACCACAGCTAACGAGGCTCTACACCGCTCTTCAACTACCATGGGCCAATTCCATCACGCCGAGAGAGAGAATGATAAGAAAAGAAGGATATGAAGAGAGCGCGAATTTCATCGTTGGCTCGCCTGTCCTTTCTTGGGACTGCGATGCGCGTGGCTGTGAGTGCGTACGCAACGCTGGAAGCAACAGCGCTGCTGCGCACGGCGTCCGGAATTGCATCACAAACCAACGCCTCGGCCTCGCCTGCCGCGGCGACGAAATAGCTCGAACGGTTGGTTCCCTTGAAAAACACGGCGAAAGCAAGCGAAAGAGAAGCCGTTGCAGCTTGCTTGTGCAAGCGGCGGCTCGGCAGCCGTCTACGCGGTGACGAAAGATTTCCGAAGACGACGACGCAACAGCGTATGCCGACACGGGCTCTCGGTTGCGCATTGATCAGATACGCCGGAACTCTCCGCTCATTTCGATCGGATCGCGACAGCCCCAATGGGATACAGAGTCCACTTTTTCTAGACGCATCTGTCCCACCGACAGGTGTCTCGGGATTTTGTAGTTAGGCCTCGCGCAACAGGTGTGCTTGCGAAAAGGTTGGGCGAAGCTTGCAGCCTTGCCTTCTTTGTAACCTGGCCTTCCGCGAAGGGGCCACGTGGTTCAGAGCTTGGCATTTCAAAGCAAAAGGAATTCAGACCTTTTCGCTTATCAAACCAAAGGGGTAAACATGGCTCGTAATTAGGAAGGAATTTTGGCTTACTGGAACACGTTCATGATCGATCAGCGCAATGGCTCTATTTAGGCGAGAAAGAGAAAGGAACGAAGACAAGCGTGGCTGCAGTCAACGTGCCCAAGGAACCTTCTAAAACGGCAGTGGGCAAAAAAAAAAAAAAAAGTTTTCTTTTTTTTGGTGGGGACGTACAGGGGGGGGGGGGGGGGGGGGTCAAAAGGTTTCAGTCACTATCGCATGTTGTCTTATGGGAGCGTGGTCTGGGAACTTATGAGCCCCGCTGTACTTACATGTACGTATGCCTTTTATTATTAGCCGGTTCAAGCAGATATAACAGCTTACGTTTCCCACTGAGAAGTGTCGAAAACCCGTAGAGCATAGAAGTGTGGCAGCTTGGGCTAGTTGGTATGGCATGACGATAGTTATAGCAGGACAATAAAACGATGACACAGAGACACGAAGGACACTGTGCCATCGTTTTGTTCCCGCGATATGACTATCGTCATACGTAGAGCAAACACGGACACGTTAAAATAAAAACCACATGCCATTAAAAAAATTTGGGCTCAGCCGGGATTTGAACCCGGGACCTCTCGCACCCGAAGCGAGAATCATACCCCTAGACCACTGAGCCAGACGCTTGATAGCGGTGTTAATGTTTTATAAGAGCATAATCATATTTTGTAGTGCTTGTTTAAAGTTATGTTGCATATTTCGGAATAATATTTTGTAATTCTTAAAAGGTTCTATACATAAAACTTTTTATGCGTGAACTTCACGTTGTTTAATGGTTGCTTTCTTTTCATAATAAGACACCATCGCGGGAGACATCACGCCATGGCTGAATGTTTACCAGCCATGGTTGTGTAGTAAAAAATATCTTCGTTTCCTTAATCACGCTGTGCTAGACCTTCGGCTATCATCTAATAGGGTAAGTTTAACCTACGGAACGCCGCTTTACCTATATATTTGTTGTCGTTTCTTTTCGTAACTATTAATGCGTGCTTGAGCGCTGAGAATTTTGTGACCTCCGCATGCTATGCCACATGGCTATTGAAGCATCCCGATTATTTCATACCGCCCCTTAAGCGCATCACACTCGCCATCCTTTGATAACTATCGAAGTAGTTTAGGTATAGCGTTAGAGTAGCATGCTGTGAAACCAACTCATTCGCCTTTCATGGAACCACCGCGTAGTGATGGGATGGTACCGTGTACCAATCTTCACGAGAGGTAAGAGAGTTGTGCTTGCACGCTGTGAAATGGACCGTTGATAGTTCACAACAGGTAGTTTACGAAAAGTTTGCTTACCTGCTAAGGTGGTCCATTGGTTATAATACCCGATTGCTGACCGCAAGGTCGTGGGCAGCCGCATTTTGATGAAAGTGAAATGCTAGAAAACCGCGCACCTGGATTTACGTGCACGTTGAACAAAGTGGTGTTAAAATTGCCAAGGCCTTCCACTACGGCTTCCGTCATAATCATATGGTGGCTTTGGCTTGTATAACACAAGTAGTTATTACTAGCAGTATCTTTTATTGTTTCCAGTTGGCGTGTAGTGGTATACAGGACAAGAACAAATGAATGCACACCAATTAGCCTTATTTATTGATGTTTTGAAGACAAATGTGTTATAGAGTGCAAGCGTTCATGACGGTACATTAAACACATTGTGACTGCATCTGAAATCAACACTAAGCTTATTAATGAGAAGGAATGACGTTCTCCATAATCATGTCTTGGTTTTGGGTCGTAAAACCATAGCAATTCTGTGCTGTGCGCTGAGCCTGTGTGTCGTGATGGCAGTCTTTGCGCGAATCAAGGCGAGCTTGAGTTTTCGCTTTCTTCCATGTGGCAGCAACGAGATGCCCGTTCCGGTACAAGGCGGCTACCAGCGAGGTCCCAGCTGCTGGGATCGCGTGAAAATGGGCTTCACGATTGGTTTTTGCGTCGGAATGGCGTCAGGAGCGCTCTTCGGAGGTTTTTCCGCTCTCAGGTCAGAGGACCCCTGAACAGTTTGTTTCACTACCCATTTTCTGAGTTATATATGTGCAGTGCAAAGGGAGCACGGCGTAAGATACAATTCTTAACCGCGCCATCTCCTTTGCTCGGTGCTCCAGCATTTGATAATAGGCTAAAAGGAAGAAGTGTTCACGACCGTTACGTGTGGTTGTTTTGTGACAAACCAAACCACACAATCAGAATTCTCATTGCCACTCCTTGTTGTTTATCTTTTGTCCTCTCATTCATAACGTATTGATAAATTTCATATCCTATTTGATGCTTTACTATTGCTGTGGTGCTTCTCTAGATGCAACCTTCAACCAATATCCAACAGTCTGTTTACCTGTTGCTGATCTTATGGTTCAAGTGCATCACTACCGAAAAGTTACTATGGTACAATCATATCATGGTGCCACATTGCCTCAACAGTTTCCGTACGAATATGTTATAAGAAGGTGCCACATAATGGAGGGGCAAAAAATGCTTGTCCAAACTAATGTGAAGTTTTCGCAATAGCTTACTGTGATTTTAGGTCTGGTGCAACTAGATGCTCACGTGTCCTTTATTTATTGACAGTATACAAAAAACTCTAGTGCATATTGATATTTCAACAACCAGTGCTTTTTGGCTGCATAAGGAAGATGAGAGAATATGGCAAAACAGGGGTGTTCCATAACTATTTGGTTCATAATATAGCACTACCGATCCTGATTCTCTTAACTTATGTACAAGTTATCTTTAGCCTAAGAAGAGTGTAATGTAACATTTAAAGAAGTCAACTTGTTTAAAATTATAGAATATTTTCTAAAATATGGTTTCTGTTGCTTTCAGATATGGCCTGAGGGGGCGAGAACTGATCCAGAGTGTTGGCAAAGTGATGCTACAGGGCGGTGGCACATTTGGAACATTCATGTCCATAGGAACTGCAATCAGATGCTGAAAGTCTATAGCCGTTTACCTACTCTATGTTTCGCCGATCTGCTCCGAGATGTAAAATGAATCACAGCGTATAAAATTTTGTTTTCTTTTGCGACGTGAAGTGGCCAACTGCCTTGGGGATAATGGATTTCCTACCCTTAATCAATACAGCCTTCATTCTTTTTTGGCATTTCTTAACGTTGCTTCTTCAATAAACGAATAAAACTCTATATACTTCAATAAGCTCATCTTTTTATACATCTACAAACAAACTGTTGATCTAGGGGCAGGAGATATTCTTCTTTAATTATTTTGTAGCAAGCAGACATAGTAGCAGCATGGAGGTGTGCAAAGCTACTATGGAGTAGGTGAAACAAAACTTTGTTTCTGGTATAGTTTTGCAATGTTTAAATGAATATTAACCCGAATCATGACTGCTTCTTTGATATATTTGACAGCTGTAAGTTTAATTACCAGTTTTGGCGACTTAAGAGGCAGTAGTGGCTTCGTGCGGCTGAGAGCAGTGGCCACAAAGGATCCTTAAACGCGCAGACTTTGTTTGGCACACAGCCTTGGCAGTGCATCTATTGTGGCTGGACCTCTCACATATTTTGTAGCTGAACTTCCACAACTTGGAGCAGTGAATTAGTATATAATTGCACGTGTTACTGCTTATGAAGCAAATGTTCTCATAATTAGTATTAAGAATTGCCAGGATTTTATTCTGAGACTATGGAATGGTTTACATTGTGGCAGTAAAACTTAGGTGAATAAAAGGTGTTTTACAAGGCTTTGTTCAATAGGAAACTATCCGTGACAGCTTTATTGTGCTACTATGATAACTAAGCGAGATACAAATATCTGTACTGCATGAACTTCACTTTTCAAGCATTTCTCTGTTTCTAGAATTGCTCACGAAGGCAAATGTGCTGGAATGCTTATTTTCCTGTGGATTAGAGCAGCGCACAGAATTTTCGTACATTGCTGCAGGGGTACTGTTTCAGGCAGATGAACCATTTCTTCAATTGAACATTGAGGTCTTTCAATAAACATGTGTGTAGTACAGCCTTTGGGACTGAGGTTGTGTGCCTAATGCCAGTGCTAATAGTGCCCATAAATGCACATTTTCATAATCGGCTCAAATAAAAGTACCAATACTGCTTTCAAGGGCCGAAATATTGAAACTTTGCGTTTGTAGATGCTTTTTACAATCGAACAATGAAAAAGTTAGAATCATTCACAAGTGCTGCTAATCTTAATGCTAAAATTGTAGAAACAAACGCAGAACCTACGCATTTGCCTTTTTGATAGGTTTCAACAATTCGCGGCAGCACGCATTGCTTCCCAAAAAAACTTCCTGTTGCTTCAATTATCATTTAAAACAGTGAATTAGCTTGTTTCTTTGAGTTGTGCACTGAGTAATAAGACTTTTCTGGTGCCTTCGCTTGCAGCGTGTTATTGAATGAGGTTTTTATACCTCATGGCAAAAAGTACTTATAAAAGAAAAGGTGTTTGAATTCAGCTGAAGACTTTTACTGGCAATGTAGGCTTTCCGAAACTCCAGGTTTTATTTCTGTATTTCACCCTGCATTGACATCCAGGAGTCGAAAGAGCGGGCATCCACGAGACGAGTATCGCGATGCTGCACCCACCAAGCCACTGCAGTAGCGAAATGGTGACTAGCAACCATTTTAGAGTTGCTTGCTGCAGAGATGGAGAGAAAAATACTAGGAGACACGTTTTCTTGTGACGGAGGTACCAAGTTTATTTACATTCACAATGGATTCCCAACTACTACACGTCATTCGAGCCAGCATGAATCATTCACACATTGCATCCATAATGACGCTCCCCATTTCTTCGATGCACTAGCCTGTCACACAAAAGCATTAAATCGACAGGGGATTGCCAGTCCCCCTAGTATATTTAAATAAATTTAGTTGTCACAGACAAGACATAGAAGATCAGGAGAACCCCCCCCCCCCCTTCCCCTAAAAAAAAAAAAATCACTACAGTCACTTTGCACATTCAACAGCATTGATCATAGGCATGGGAGAGTCGGTCGTTGGTGGTTTCCGTCTGCCCCTCCCCCGACACTCACACAATTGCACGGTGCCGTAATTCTAAATTCCTGTCGGCTCTTTTTCCTTCTGCTCCGAGTCGGTGCATGAAGGCTTGTGTGTAGGAATGAATACATATCTATATTAATGAAGACGCGCTTTCTCCTCACCAAGTGAAACAACAGATGGGACAGTGGGAAGACAGCCTGTACAGTGAACGACTCGAAGCTCGAGGCTGCTGCTGCATCTGCAGCAACAAGTAATCATGAAACTGGTGAACATCCACCTCTGATGCAGCTTGGTTGCCTCTCTTTGGAAGTGCTTAGGAAGAGTCACCGGGAAAGCTAAAAGCTGCAGCTTAGGCAGTTTCGGGGGCAACGAAAAAAAAAAAACATAGCACAGCGGATGAATCAATAATGGTGCTGGTTGTAGGAATGGTCGGTGGCAACAGATGCTGCAGTTTTGTTTGAGAAGTCCCCCAGGCGCAGCAGCACGGCAGTGAGATCCCCGGCCAGCAGTCGACTAGGCGGTGCGAGCATCAGTCGTGCGCAGCACTACAGGTTGGCACAATTTGGTCCACGTCGAGCCGCATAAGGCACCCATCGCGATGCGAGCTCGGAGACGACGATGTGAACCACGGGTGGGAGAGCAGCTCGTCGGCAGTGAGGCGCTCGGAAGGGTCGCGCCGGAGGAGCGACCGCACGAGGCATCGCGCTCGTGTACTCAACGATTCGGGCACGGTGAAGTGGCCGCGGCGGATCTTGGCGAACAGTATACTGGGGTCGCCGTCATGGAACGGGTAGCGACCCACGAGCAGCGTGTACAGCATCACCCCAAGGCTCCAGCAATCGGCCGCACGGCCACTGTAGCGACCGCTCGTCGAGCTGCTGAGGATCTCTGGGCTGACATATGCGGGGCAGCCATGCTTGTCGCTCAGAAGATCGTCGTCGAAGTCTTCCAAGACCACAGCATCTTCCAATGTTTCCAGCTTGATCCGTGTTCTGTAAATGAAAAGGAACATACAAAAAAAAAAACATGAATAGATATGTCAGATTGTAACCAAGTAGTGTCTCAATCTCTGCGAATAGCGATTCAACTCATTCCTATAAAATGTTCGCTATAAAAGCTCGCTGCTGTCTGCTGGCAAGGCTAAACAATAGCTTCCGGTCACTGTTATGTGTTATTCACCAGCAGGAATCTCTGTTTCAAGAAATCACTACTAAGAATAAGACAGAAGTGGTGCTAGCCTTATGATATGCATGCGATTGATCCAACAGAGTTTACATAATGGGGCTGGAAGCCCTTAAGAGCTCATAACCGAACCTATTCAACATGCCCACTTCACACCTAACAGTTCAGGTACTGGAAAGCTTGTTTTCATACTCTCAAATGTCGTTAACAGGACTCTGCAAGTGGCGAGAAGAAATATATGATCACTGTTCTCGACACTAACCGTTCAGGGTCCTCGAAGACAAACTTGCGGAGCTTGAGATCACGCAAGACGACCCCGGCGTTGTGGCAGGCTTGGACAGCCGATGCCACTTGCCGGAAGAGGCTCAGCGCCTCAGACTCCCGCAGTCGCCGCTTAGAGCGCACATACGAATGGAGATCACCGTACGACCGCTTGAAAAAGACGTAGCACTTGGACTCCCCCAAGAGCACCTCCTCAACTTGATTGACGTGGTCATGGCCATCGAGGCGTAAATGTGCTGCCAGGGCTTGTTGCCACCTATCGATAGGGATAACCTGAAAGCACAAGAAGAATTTCGCAAAATTAGTTTTTTCTCTTTTTCCCATACTTCTAAGATCAAACATTCAGCAACTTCAAAGATGTTGAAAGAGGTTTGTGCAATACAATCGTAGCAATGATGATAATAAATATTACACAAGTAAAAAGCACGTTTACAGCTTCCGGCTGTTGGCAACCTAGACAGATCAGACGCTCACACTTATTGCCAACTTGCAGAACAATGGCTCTAAAAGGCAAGCTGCCTTCTGTGAAACCGTGCTTGAAGAACGGAAAGGCTTGACAATGTTTAGATTAACTACACAACTCTGTACTACGTCATGCAAACAAAGCAAGATAATGCCGATAATAGTGAGAAATGTGTTAATATTTACATGCGCCAAGCCAATTATAAGTCATTTCAACATTAATAACTGTCGGGAGTTTTATGCCCCAAACCACGATACACTAGAAGAGTTCGAGACACCACTAACGTTGAGCAATAAGTGAATAAGTTGCAACATAGCAGTTGTGTGCCTTTTCAGTTTTGTTGTTGAGCGATTCAGTTCATAGGCTGCGTTAACAGTGTCTTCACTTTGCACTTGTGTCCGTGTTTGCACTGCCAGCCTTGGCAAGACGGGCTTCTAGCAAATCGTCTCTATTGAAATGCGACCAGGATTCCAATACCCTGACCGCATTTCAACATTGGCAAGTAATGTAGTGACACTGCAAGCTCCTAGACACCTCATGGTCAGAGTAGAGTATAGAGATTCATCGCGCACAACGAACCGCTGTCCGTCGGTGGCTAGCTATCCAGACGGGTCGTGTCAACCCAAGGTCGCGAGAACGTCACAGCCCGACAGTGCTCGAGCGAAGGTTATCGTGGAGGGGGCAGGGATATTGCGACAAAACAGCGGCGGCGCCTGTTTCCGATACTCGAGCGAGCGGACGGACGCGCTGATTGCGGCGAGCACGGCCGGCCGAATCCTCCGGCAGCAGTGCCGCCGCCGAAAGGGTAGCCAGGCTAGCACGGACACGGCAAACGATAGCGGCGATAGGTGGATGCGGTTGCATCACTCGCCTGCAACGAAATAGCGCCAACGAGCTGCCGCGTTTGGGCAACTCTTCTACGGCCAACGCGTTTCCGTTCGGGATCTTTGGACACGTGTTCGGTTCGGCCGCACCGGTCACTGCCAACGCGCTGCAAACAAGGTGCGCGAGGTTTTTTTTTTTTTTTTATTCTCCTTTCCGATTCCCTTTACCATCTAATCGGTAACCGTCCCTTTTATTCTCGCCCGTTGTTGCTGCCACGCGTGGGAAACTGCAAAATGGTTTTTTTTCTCTTTTTTTTTACTAAACGATTGTAGAAGTTTGTTTTATATATTTATTGCAGGCCTGTCTCACCAAGTGCACAATAATGCGCACGCAATATAAAGTTGGGAACGAAAGTGAGCAGTGAGTGCCAATACATTGAGTACAACACCGCCACCGAGCACCAAAGGCAATCCTGGGCGCAATGAATGACGTAACGAGCGTGTCCTGTTGCGGACATCGAACTTTCCGTTTTTTTTTTTTTTTGAAGACATGCCGTAATCGCGTTACAACGTAGACGATGCCACGTTCTCCTTCATGTCGCGCCGATGGCAACGCCACGTAGCACGGAGATGCCGACGCTTTTCGAAATATTTCGGGTCGCGAGCGTACCCAGCTGCGCCGCGGCGAAAGCCCACCAAAAAAATACTGCGACTCGCGGAACGTGCTGCGCAGCGGTCTACCGCCGCAGCTGCGTCCGGGATTAAACCAGCTTTTCCCATCGGATCTGGTGTAACGGGTTCCGCGGTTTCAGTTCCGGGAGCGGCAGGCGGATTCGGCAGCGCTCTTTGTTCTCGAGACTTGGACCATTCGCGGCATTCCAACTGTCCTGAAATGGCAGGCCGTCTGAGTAAGTCGAGCGACGAAAAAGAAGCGCGCCCGAGTGAAACGCAGGTTGCGGCAAGACAGGATGCTACGTGTAAACACGCGGCGCGCGATTGGGCGCCCCGGGATGCAAGAAGCGCGCTGACGGAACGAGAAAAAAAAAAAAAAAGCAGAAGAAAACGTGGCTGGCGGCGCGCTCTTCCTGTCCCGATATAGTCGTGCCCGGGACTGAAAAACCGGCGGCCACGTCACAGTCGGGGTGCAACTGCGGTTCGCATTTAGCCGCTTTTTGCGAGGTCTGGAATCTGGCCAGGGGCCCTTGCTTGGCCTCTCTCGATTTATCCGGAGAAGCGCCCACACAGTCGCGGCGCGGCAAGCGACTGTCCCCACGAAATGAATCAGAGCAATGAGCAACATTCCCAAAACGACCCCGGCTTGAGCGTCTTTTAGCCCGCGGCACAACGACGCGAGCTCCGCCACTGAAAATAGCCGGCCCGGCGCGCCGGGTCGACAACCTGTTGCCTGCCTCTCAAAGGGGTTACCGCCGCCGCCATAGCGGCCAACTCGTCAATTCTTTTTCTTTCGGGCCGCCAAAGAAAAGCAAAACAAGGCGGAAGTGGCCGCTTGCCGGAGAGGTCGCTCGGGCCCCCCTTTACTTTTTTGGACAATAGAAGCCGTGCGTCGCTGTGCTGTCCGCCTGTGGCAGCCCGACACTATTTTGCGCAGCTACGGCGGAAGCTTTTCGCACGTATGCGGGCTAGTTGTCTGGCGTAGGTACGTATGCATGTACCGTTCGCCGCGCGGGATGAGTAGTCCAGTTTTACAGCATACCTCATTCGAAGGTGCCTGGATTTTCGTAGCATGAATAACGGGCAAAAAGCGCACGGAGGCTTCGTTAAACGCTGTGATCAACAGGAAAACGGCAACAGCGCGCTCAGGGCCGGAAAGCGGGCGCCGAGTGAGAGAGGAAAAAATAACGATGTGTCGGGAGAGGAAAAAAGGCGAACGAAGCGCGCATGACGCAAAACGAAGCTTACCTTGCAGGAAAATTCCTCTTGCGTCAGTACATTGATGCTTCTGTACATGGCACTGCCCTCGAGTTGGTCCAGCAGAATGTACCGCCCTCCAACAAGGCTGGCGGAATAGGGCTCCCTGTTGCAGGGAAATACGGGCGGCGTAGGAGGCTGAAGGTTCGGGCTGAGGCCCCCGGCACTGCCCAGGCACGAACCATCGGGAGCCTTGTCGAAGCTATGGGGCCTTTTCTCCTGGGCCACTTGAATATCCACTGAGAGACGCGCCACACTCATTGTCGATCACCGAGTTTCACACAGGACGTTGGCACACAGCGAGGGGGAGAGAGCCCTCCAACACACGTCCGCTTTTCAATCACAAATCCGCCTTGCGTATCCGTGTGGCCACCAGCCGCTCACTGGCTCCGGCTTCAGTGCGTCGTAAGGTACATCGTTTCGGTAGCGAAAGAAACTAAATATCGACGGCTTCGCTACGCGCTGAGCGGCGCGAAGAATTCCAGCTGCTCTCTCCGAAGGGCAGCAGCGACTTGCGTCCCGATGCGGCAACCGCGCTCCCACGTCGGCGAACAATGACTCCTTGAACTAGTTTTGCGAGGTGCGGTTGGTCGCGTCGGTGGTCGTTTTTAGGCGTCTGCGTGTTGACTTCTTCAAAGCTGCGAAGAAAACGGAGAAAAGGGACACACATAAGCACGCTGCGAGTAGCGAGAATCGGGCGAACGCAAAGAACGTACACAAATACGCGCAGATGGCGGAAAAGCATACGCGTGGCAGGACCACGCAGTTTACAAAGCAGCACACGTGTCACCATACCCAAAAAGATGACCCAAACCCGGGAACGTACCGAAAAATACAGCGCTATCGTTCACAGGCTGGCGTACAACGCATCTAACTGAGGCTGAATAACAACCGCCAAGCGAAGCCTTGTGCGCCGGACGAGAGCTTGTTTTCAAGGATGAGAGAAAGACTCGATAGAGCGCAGCAACGCGCTCGGCGCTATCTGTTTCGATCAATAACGCAATGTTTTCCCCGAGGCGCACGTTCAAAATATGGTTGGTTCGACTCGCCCGAATTAGTTAACGGCGACCGTGAACTGGTCACAGCAACACGGACCGATATTGTAGCACAAATGACGAACACACAACAGGAAAACGAAGCGGCAAAGGGAGGAAAAAAAAATCTACTGCGACGAATTCGTCGGTAACGAGGAGGAAGACAAGAAATTACGCACCTTAATTGTCTTTGTTTCCTGGCCGGGTAGTAGCATGTGATGGCTTGTAAAGTATTCCAGTGTGCAGTCCTCTTCGTCGTGTGTCGAGACCAACCGACGGATACGGCCTTACGTGCCGGCCTACCCTACACAGGACCGGCTACAAACTATGGAAAGCCAACTTACGCACCGCCATTGTGCAACGCGAAGGCAGACGCGGAGTGATACAAAAAGAGGAGGTGCAACGATGGTTCCCACCCCGGAAGAACCTGTGACGTCAATAAAACTTTTTAGGTATCTGTAAACTTAAGTGTAGCATTTTAGACATTGAAAGTTTTAAGTAAAACAGTTTTCATTACTTATTATGTGTTTATTTGTTGTAAAAAGTTACACAGATCAAATTCTAAACGAACTATTTCTTGTAGCGCGTGACGTGTTTTGACGAATAGAGTGACGCATGTCTGATGTTACGAAATTTGGAAATCTCGAGCGTTGACGCAACTGCTTACCGGCGGTTGCCGCGCAATTTTTTCTGCGTGAGACCGTTCGAAGAAATCGTTGACTCCGTCTTCACGTTATTGACTATGAGTGTACACAAGCGGGTTGCTGACTAAAGGATCGCGCACGATGGTTTTGGTCACGCCTGTTGGCGCACGAAATGGCCCGAAAGGGATGTAAACAAGTTGTTATCACTTTTTGTTAACAAGTGTCAACTGTCCCAGTGATACGTGACTACTCATCCCGGGCAATATTATTGCCTTTGAGCTTGCAAACATAAGATACAGGCATTCTAACGCCTTCTAAGTGCTGATAAGAATAAAAGGAAAGGTGCAATTTTTGAAAAATGCGCTTCATGTAGTGCATGTCAAGAATGCCACTTGTCTTCTTTGTAGAAAGAGTATAAAAGTAATTTTAAGGTGGTTTAAATTGTGACCGTTGATGAAAAACAAATAATGAAAATTTTGTAATCAGCAGCTGCTGTTCGCAGTGTTTTATTTTTTCAGAATAAAACGGGGGTAATAAATACAATAACGTGCTACAGCTCGCTTTCGCAATCTGCAAATACGTCGATGTTTATTTAGCCTATTTAATATCTGGTGATTCAAAGTTCTAAGTGATAGCTTACACAGTAAAATATCCACAAGTAGCAACTTCTAAAAACGAAACTTACACACAATGGCGGCAACTTTTAAGTATCCAATCAGATTCTTCGAGGTGCCATCTCGCGAGCGTCTCTGCTCTTCGCTACCATGTCCAAGTTGTATTTGGGGAATCTCATTGAATGAGGCGACCGTAGCCGTGACTTCGGGCCCACGCTTTACGGTTATTATTGAGGTCCGCCCTTGCCTTAATAAGGGAAAGATGTCGCAATTCAAGTTATTTGTCAGAGATTACCAATAGATATTCCCTCCAGTGACTATACTCTTCACCAACATATCTAGTTCTTGTGCCCACATCCTTTGTTTAGGCCGGGTGAGTAAACAAGTAACAACCGGATAAAATTTGCGCACTCTGGGGCTCTAGGATGCCGTCGCATCACGCTCAGTAACAAAAGTGTCGCCACTGTTGTAGCTATGTGTTTGGCTTGAATATTTCGCTCAAGTGTTCATCTGTCAAAAGCAAACGAAGAACTTGTAATGTCTGCTAAACTACGAGCATACTCAGCATTACACTAATGCGGTTTCATTGTTGACGCGCTTTGTAAGGGTCTCTTGATGAATATTGTCCGGGCTTTTTGTGAGGATTTTAGATCGTTGTTTCCGATGATGGTCGCGGGATGGATCAGGGTGCTACCCTGAAAGCGTTTTTGAAATTTGCCCCTTCGCGCGCTTTCGGAGTTACTACGCCGCAGCCCTTTCCTTCCACAAACTGTTCCCTCTTTTTTTTTTTTTTCCAAGTGACTTCCGCCACTTTTTTGCTAACCATTCTTCCTTGTCCAAGCACCTTGATGGTCATTACTTACTGGTCAGTCTTCGCTGTCGGCCTTTACTGTGAAGTTTCAGACCGCTCATGTGTGACCCATTCTTTCGGTGTACTGCGTAGGCGTGTCTGCCGTTGCAAACGGGTGTATGGAAGTTGCCGGCGTATTGCTTCTAACCACCGCGAATTATGGCTGATTTCTGTTCGTAAGAAAAGACAAGTCAGATGAGCGCTGAAATGTGTGGCGCTCCTGTAATGCGCAAGCGCTTCACTCATGTTTCCTTTGTAGCAAGCTGTTACGTGCGCTCGCACATTTCATCCGTGCATAGTTGCTACTCGGACTTTGGCGTGGACACGCTTCACTGAAGTCAGGATGCAAACCTGCTGAACGCTTTAAATAATTGAGTGGTCGCGTCTTGCGTTCGCACAACTTGCACACCGTTGTGTGACGTCTATATCAAGGAGTTCTGTGCTGTTAGTTTTTTTCACTTGTGACAGCGTGCGACCCGTCTGTCTTTCAAGATAACTGAGCTGAAACTTATCATGGTCTCACTGCAGTTACCAATTATGACCATACCATGGACCAAAGCAAGAAGCCTCAGTGATCATCATTTGCCTCGTCTCACTATTGACAAGGGCGTCATTAGGAAAGAAAATCTCGTTGCAATCTTCGAAGGGCCAAGAACCACCCATGGTCTCCGGAAGAGTTAGTCCATCGGGAAAAATCATGGCCATCCGCGCCCTACTGACAAGTCCTCATCTGCCTGGCGTGACACGTTTGCCATGCCCACGACACCTGCTCAACGTAGACGGGATCAACGGCTGCCAAAGCAAAATCTACTGCCCAGGGAGAAGAAGCCGAACATCATACTCATATTGACTGACGACCAAGATGTGGAGCTTGGTGAGCAAGCTTTGCTGTGTTGTTGGCCTTGTGTTTTTTGCAACACAAAAGTGTGGGGCGAGAATATTGTAATAATTTCGTGTCTATGCTGTTCCCTTGGTTCGACTATTGTTCCATGCAAGATGGCTCAGTTGGTTTTAAATGGAGAGTAAGCAAAACAGTATTAAGCAATAAAAATATTTGAATTATACGAACTCTAGGCTGCTATATTATACTGTGCAGTACCTTCCAGCTGATTTCACTCTAGTCTGATAATCCTCTGTTCATGGCTGAAAAATACAGTTAGCGTCAGTGACCTTTCACTCTGATGCGTTTTTGAAAAGACATATAATCAGAAAAGGCATTAGTGAAATAGCAGCCAGGAATTGAATATTTTTAAATGCTTCATTTGACATTCGGTTAAATTTCTGATGGATTGCTCTGTTTATCATCTCATTGGTAAAAAGAACATTCCACAACTTCTATCATCATTTCCTTACTTTGACACAATTGTCAAAGGCTTCTGTAGTCTAGTGTGCTTTGCAACATTGTGAATGTTGCGGTTCTGCTTGACCCTACAGAATTTTTCATCTGTGAATGGGTAGCGATTATTTCCTTCAACTTTTTTTTCTTTCACAGGTTGGATGGGTTTCATGATCATTCCCTTTGTTTTTCTTCTTTTTGTTTTTTTCACAGGTTCAATGGGTTTTATGCCAAAGACGTTGCAGATCCTTGGCGAGGGGGGCGCTCATTTCCCACAGGCCTACGTTTCCACTCCAATGTGCTGCCCTTCGCGAAGCTCTATGCTCACTGGCCTTTATGCTCACAACCATCACGTGCTCACCAACAGTGATAATTGCTCCTCGCCCCAGTGGCAGCAAGAATTTGAGTCTCGCTCATTTGCTACGTACCTGAGTGCAGCAGGCTATCGAACAGGTGAGCATTTGTCTTGGCTCTTGCTTCTACTCGTAGCACTTCGAGATGCTCATAACAGCAGAACACTTATATGATGAATGGAGAAGCATATAACAAACTGGCATGAGCGATATTGTAACATAGTTGTGACGGTGAACAAGGCAGCCGCAACTCTGGGAAGTATGCAACTCTTTATTTGGGCAGGGGTGTAGATGAACAGGGGTGTAGAACTTCCCTATGAAGACGATCGTGTTGGAGGCAGTTAATTCATTTAAACAGCAATTCCACTTTCTGAGAGTCTACTGTAGTTCTTCTCTTCACTGCTTCTTCAAGCTGTTGCTATTAATTTGCTGGCCACTTCATAGCTGTGTTTTACTGCGGTTGTGTTGATGAAAACATCCCCGTTTTATAATTCTGTACAGCCTCTCACGACACTCTCTCGATCTCTTATTCTTTTTCAGAGCTCCTGTAAGTAGTCTCCATCTGCTTTGTGGTAATGTGCTTATTTGGCTTTCAAGCTTATGATAAGGCCTTCAGGACTTCTTTTGCTCATGGAAGGGCGAAAGTGTATGGTTGTGGTGTGCAGTGCATGTTGATGGAACTTTGGAAGACGGAAACATTCAGCCATTTAATATATTTTCTGGCATCATAACAAAATATATTTGGCTACTTGTGAGTGGGTACCCTGATTGTTATTTTCTTCTTTCCCCCTTGCAGCCTACTTTGGCAAGTACCTGAATGAATACAATGGCAACCACATTCCTACCGGCTGGCGTGAATGGGCCGCTCTAGTCCGCAACTCTCGCTTTTACAACTACACTGTCAATGTCAACGGTCACAAACGCAAGCATGGTCTGGACTATGCTCGCGACTACTACCCTGACCTGGTGACCAACGACAGTGTAGCTTTCTTGCGCCAGTCCAAGCAACTGTTTCCAAATCGCCCAGGTGATGATGGTTGTCTCGTATCCGTCCCCACACGGTCCAGAAGACTCTGCGCCCCAGTACCAACATCTTTTTCATAATGTCACGACGCACAGGTGAGCACTGATGCTAAAATCAAACCTGGTAATCATCATAATTGTTTCAAATTTCTTGGTTGTGCCATTCTTAAGAAATTGCCGCTAGTCCTCATTAAGTGCAACAGCTTTGATTTTGGCACAGCCTGAATGCTTTTTCGAGCTGCAACGGACATTTAAAAATTGTAAGCCACCTCATATCGTTTCACAGTCATGGGACCACAGCAACAGCATACAGCTAGCGCAATTCGCGTTGTGTGGGAATGAATGGGCAATAGCAAATAACCTTTTTTGAGCCAACACAATGGCTTCTTGATCGACGGATTATCCAGCTTGCAGTGCGACGTCATGCACAAGCACTAGTGATATCACTTATCTGCTAGGGATGTGAGGGCCTCTAGCACCGAATTAGAAGGTCCTTATTCATTGCACGACATGCACCTGCCTTGTCAGGAAGAATACCATGCCGTTACTAATTTTTCCCCAGCAATCAATTGCATTTTCCCACAATGCTGACGGCCACTGCAAGAAAGTTTTGCGTCAGAATCGGTGTGTTGAGATGCTTCGTGCGTCTTCACAAAGCGGATGGAGTGCTAAGTAGCCGTTACGCCAGTATCATTAACAGTGATGAATGACATTGGACACACTTCTGCTGTCATTTTTTTACATGCAGCGATGTATGTTATATTCTGGTTTCCTCCGTTGGGTTTGTGCTGGCTACCTCTCAAAGAAGAATGCTTTCTGAAACCTAGAAAGAGAGCTTCATATAGACATCATTTCACAATACTGCTTTAGAGTTGCAAAGTACCAAAAATAGCATTTTCTCGACATGTAGTGCAAACTGCGATATGCTAGTTGAATAGTGTAGCCTGTGTGCTGCTCTTCCTAAACTCGGCATACGCCTTTAGACGCCATGAGAAGATGCGAAATCCTTTGTGACAATGCGGCGTTCCGACATTGTGCCTTGACTGTGCCCTGTGTATAGTTGAGCTGACTATGCATATTGGTCACAGTGATAAACCACATGACTGTATGCGAGGCAACACAAGACCAAGTTGAAGCAGTGCACATTGGCTAATCTCATTTAATTTCATTGATGATGATGGGCAGAAGTGTAGTCTCAGCATCATTTCTTAAAGCAGTTATGTTCCAGTGTGGAATAGAAGATGGTGGGAAAAAAATATTTTGGCTCAGGGTCGGTTGAATATAGTATAGTGTTGGGAAGATTTTCAATCGCAAGTTTTGCTTGACACTATTATTCGAAAACAGAAGAGCAAGCGTCACTTTCGGAAGCTATCCATGTTTAATGCGAAGAGACATACTGGTGTGCTTGTAACAACTTCTGTTATGTCAGACATAAATTGAGCTAGAAAAGGTAAACAATTCTAACTTAGTTTTCAGAACAATATTATACAGATGAGTAGGGTATGCAAATAAAAATATTACAAGAGTTCACATGACTTTCACATGAAGTCTCATGTGAGCGGGTGCACTCATACAAGTTTAGAAATATTACATGTGTGCGCATAGAAGTCATTGATCCCATTGGGGGTTTGCAAAATATTGACTCAGCAGGTCACTGAATGAAGGACTAGTTCCAACTTGAGTTCATCAATGCCAGTGCTTTTGTATAAGTGCTATCTGTGTGTAGTTGCAGCTTTAAGCAGACTTAACAGCAGCAGAGTTAAAGCCACTAAATTATCTGCTGGTTAGATTAGCTGCTGTTGTGCGGCTACCTTGTTGGCCATCGACGGCAGTCGTCTTTCTACACAAAGCAACATTCCTAAGCTCGGATGTGGTGACTGTGAAGCAATATTTCTGTGTGTGAACAATAAAGCCCCGTGCACGTGCGCTGTTGCCTGTCCGACATTATGCTGATCTCATCAGAACGGACTTGCTTCATCTAGGTGCAACAGGAACATGCAGCGAGCCATTGACTCCATAACAGGGATCACTAGAGCAGTCAACGACCCACCACGTGGTCCTATGTAGACGACCGGGTATTGTCCCTTGGAAGCCCAGGGTTCGCCATCATTATGTGCCCGCAAGTGGCACTGGATTGGTAGAGAGAGAGAGACAAAATAATAAGAAAGGCGAGAAGTTAACCATGTCTGAGCCCCGGTAGGCTACCCTGCACTGGGGAAAGAAAGAGGGGAAGGAAAGTTATAGAGGAGGAGAAAAAAGTCACTGACTGGGCCGATGGGTAACAGTTTCACGTTTCACATCACAAATGACGAAACAGGCAGGTGTCTTTAGAGGCAACGCAACAGAGGAGCAGTCAGTTACTGTGGAATTTAGCCTATGCATTCCATAGTGTGGGCATGATGAAATATAGGCATGCAAGTGACTTTAGCTTTGACTGAAGACTTTTGTTTCTGTATACATTATCTTCATGATCATTGTATGTATGCTGTCCTTGTCATGAGGAATCAATTATAGCATGTAATGAAGAGCCATCACATTTAAAATATAACACCCACCTTAACTCACAACATTTTACTGCGAGAAGATTCCTAAGCTTGAATGCAAACAGTGTAATGAACCTTTGACTATTAATAATGTTACATGTCCAGTTTTAGAAAATAGAAGACAAGAATATTTTAAAGATTTTACAGAACACACACTTTTGCACCCAATGTTAATACCATCCGAAAATGCAATAGTCTACATTGAAGACGGTTTTTCAGTTTCTAAAGGCCACATGCATTTTAAGCAAAATGTTTTTCGCACTCATCTTACCATCTCAATAAAATCACCTAGTATCTGGCGCATCATAGTCATTTCTGTCATTTAAAATCACCTAGTATCTGGTGCATCATAGTCAATTCTACTTTTGTGCCATAAAAAACCAACATAGCTAACTACTAATTTGAATTATGAGCTGTGTTTTTGCATTTAGTTTCACTTCCTGTCAAGCTTCTGTGTGTGTTCTACATCGATGTAGACAACATGTTGGGTAGCCTGGTTCTTGCATTCCTGTTGCAGGGGTTGTCTAAATGTTTATAGAACATTTTCAACTACGTGTTTATTCAGAGTCCTGACCGTCGATTCAATATGATCAGCATGTATAATCTTTATTGAAGCAGGAAAAATTACAACAGAGCATCTCGAATTTCTTTTCACGACCTCTTTAATGTGGTTATGTTGCACTTTTGCATATTTAAAGGAAAAAAGTGCTTATGGCCCATATTTTTTAGCACTGCTTGTCTCACAGATTTATCTTCTTTCTTTTTTCTCTGAAGGACACCAAGCTGGAATTACGCTCCAAACATGGACAAACAGTGGCTATTGCGGTACACCGGCCAGATGGAGCCTATTCATATTAAATTTACTGACATGCTTCACACAAAGCGACTCCAGACGTTGCAGACTGTTGATGATGCTGTGGAAAAGGTACTGGTTCTATGAGGAGATGTTGTTTGCTAGAGCTGTATTGTAGCAGAAATTAATGCCCCACTTTTAGTGCTTCTGCACTAAGGCCATGGTATACATATCCTCACTGGAAGAGGATGAGGGCAGTGACAGCATAGCTGATTTGTTCTGCTCTGTGGTCAAGACCAAAACTGACGAGACACACTATCAGGGTTGCTGTTAGGTGGCTACTTCGTACCAAATTAGCTTACTTCACTATCCCTGCCGGAGTTGAAAGTTTCAGATAGGCGTTATGGCTACTTTATTGCTACATTGAACTTCTGTTTTGGCACATTTAGTAGCCATTTAATATTTGTAGATAAAATAGTACCCTTTGTTTTCTAAGCTTCTATAACGTGCCAGCCGATGCGTGCACATGTCCTCCCCGTGCCAGCAGTGGTGCTTGTCGAGGCACTTCAACACAACGCCTGGTGCGCCTGCCAATATGGAACGACCTATGTTTTCCTTTGCCTATTCAATGTCACTCACAGCCACTGTAAAGGATTAAACAAGAATTTGGTGGTCTTATAAACTTAAATTGTAATTAAAAAGGGGAAGCAATACAATATAACTTGAAAACTGGAGTTGGAATTTATGTGTACCTGTTTGCGAACAGCAAACTGGCAAAGTAGTGTGCATGTCGGCACACGCATGTTGGCAAACGTGGGGTTAGCATGCTGTTTACCGCTGCCCATCCTCTATGCTCATTCAATGAGCCAGTTTCTAATGTTCACACTTAAACATGTACTCAGTGCGTTCTAGTGTAAACTTGATAAAAACAGAGACCTGCAAAAAGGTGAAGCTGGACTGGACATTATGGCAGCTACTAATGATTTCTGGCCTGCAATTACAGTCGACGACCGATCATTCGAACTCCACAGGGAATGTAAATAAGTGTGAATTATCGGATGTCTGAAAAAACGAATGCGTCAAAAAAAAAAAAAAAACTTTAATTGATGCTTCAGTGAGCCGGAGGCGCGAAAAAGCTGTCAATGCGTTGCTGCAAGCACTTCCGCTTACGTGCGATGAAGTCTGTCGGCATGGTATTTCCCGCATGATATGCTCGCTATAGGACGACGAAAGAATTTTGAGGGCTCAATACAGGTCTGCATGCGCTGGCTCCAGAGCACATGGTGTGTCGTCATCGTCAGAGTCACTGTTGGGCGGTTGCAGAACCTGCTCAGTTATGTTGTCGTCATTTGATTCGGCACACGACACAGCGCTGCCAACGTTCGCGAAGTCTTCAAACGTAACTGCATCAGGAATCGGCACACCACTCTTTTGCATGTCGTTAATAATGTCCGCACTTGAGCTTGTTGCACTGGGCGGCAGGTCCTGGTCTTCAGTTACAGTGTTGGGTTCACTGCAAAACGAGAATCCAGCGTGCCGGAAACAGTTGCTAATCGGGCCTGCCGGCACTGCCTTCCAGGCATTGGCAAGCATGCTGACGACTGGCATCAAGTCGACGTTGTATTTCATCTGGCTCTCTAGGCGCAGCAACACGCGCTGTAGCATACGTGAACTATAGAGCACCTTCAAATTCTTTGACACCTTGATCTATCGGCTGTAAAATACTGGTAGTGTTCGGCAAGAGGTATTCCAGCTCGATGACTTTCAGGTTGCTGGTCGGCGCATGGGCAGTACAGTTGTCTACAAACAAAAGAACCTTGCGCTTCTGCAATTCAAACTTTCGGTCCAATCTTTGGACGTACTCTTCGAAGAACTTTTGCCCCGCCGCGGTGGTCTAGTGGCTAAGGTACTCGGCTGCTGACCCGCAGGGCGCGGGTTCGAATCCCGGCTGCGGCGGCTGCATTTCCGATGGTGGAAATGTTGTAGGCCCGTGTGCTCAGATTTGGGTGCACGTTAAAGAACCCCAGGTGGTCTAAATTTCCGGAGCCCTCCACTACGGCGTCTCTCATAATCATATAGTGGTTTTGGGACGTTAAACCCCACATATCAATCAATCAATCTTCGAAGAACTTTTGCATGACCCATGCCTTTGTATTGGCTATTTACAAGACAGGCAAGTTCTTTTTTCCTTTAAAACCACGAGGGTTTTTCGATTTTTCAATGACCAACAGCGAAAGCTTTTCTGTGCCGGTTGCATTGCTGCGACAATGATAGTGACTCGTTCTTTGCTGAGTTTACCGCCGTGGCAAGGTTCTCCGGAGCTGGAGAGTGTCTTCTCCGGTAGTAGCTTATAAAAAAGGCCAGTTTCATTGAGGTTGAAGGTGTCGTCCGCTGAGTAGCGCTGAAGCAGCTCCCCCAGCTTTCCGTAGCGGTAGTTCGCTGCCAGTGTGCTCTCCACGGCACCGCTCTCACCGCACATTTTCATGAAAGCGAGGTTGCATAGCTTTTTAAGTTTCGGAGCCATCGATTGCTGAACTTAAATCCATCAATGCTCAGCGCAGTGCCAAGGTCTCGGCCTTTTGCTTCAATAGGTGGCCGGAAACTGGAATTCGTTGAGCAACGGTAGTGTTAAGCCAGATGTTCAACGCTTCTTTTAACTGTGGATGAAAACCTTAGCGCACCCTTTTTGTTGACTCTGCTGTGACTAAAATTTTGTCTTATTTTTCATATAATCTGATATGGTTTGCTTCGAAATGCTGAACTCTTGGGCAACTTCGACTACCGGGCAATCACTGAGCACTTGCTGAATAATGGCAGCTTTCCTTGCCATGGTCAGCGTTGTGTATCTGCCGCGTTTTGTCATCGTCGGCGCTGCCTTTGGCGTTGACTGTGAGGGTACCATTGGTGCCATATGACGCAGATCTTTTGGGACAGCAGAGCACAGAATAAAGCGGGGTCTCGACACCAAACCGAACACGCTCAGAATTCAGCACACAGATGTGACAGAATGTTGGTGACCGCAGTACAGTGCCATAACAGCAAGGGGATACAGAAACTGGAATAGAGGATGTTTGCGATGTCGATAGGACCTCCCACAGATGAGCAGTACCTCCAAGATCGGCATTTTGTATTCGCAAATAACCAATTTTCTTTCGTTTTTCATCTTTGAGGCCATACATTGTATGGCATATGTACCGGAAAGTATAATGGCTGCCGATTCAGTGTGCGCGCATGTTTCGGAAATTGTCCGGATTATCTAATTCAGACCTAGTAGCTGTCCGAAATATCAGCCATTGCAACACATTAGTTCTATGGGGCCCTCGGGGGTGCTGCGCGGCTGTCCGAATTACCGAGCATGTCCAAATTATTGGTGTCAGATTTATCGGTCAGTGACTGTACAAGCACGACCTGCTTCTGGGATTGGTGTTCCTACTGACTGTATGACTGGAACGTCATGATCTTACTCTATCTCCTGCCACTACTCTATCTTTTCACATAGTTGTAATGTGGTCAATAAAACCTATGATTGTTCATTTACTTGCAACTAGCTTATGACTTGAAGGTTAGTTTTATTTCTGATTCTAATTGATATTATAATGGTCTTTCAATACCCTTTCTGGTCACAAAACTTCACCAGTCACGTTGTGAGGGAGCTTAAAAAGGCATGGACAGCTGCTGTGCCGTGGCGCTAATGTCGTTAAGAGACCATAGTTATCAGGCGTGTGGGGCTAATTCTGTAAAGGCAGCACATGTGCCCAGTGCTTGCTGGGAGTCTGCATGTGTACTCTGTATCTGATTTTTTTTTTCGGATAAGGGCCGAGTTCAGCTTAAGCTGTACAGTTGCCTAATGATGCCATTCAGGTGTTGTTTACTAAGGTGTCATGCAAGGCTACTACTGAAAACATGTTTTTTTTTATGCCAAGTGTTCGTAGAAAGTTTGAGAACTCGAAGTGAATCATAACGCGGCAAGAAACAGATGACAGCCGCATTGATTCGAAGTATGTGCGTGTGTGTTGTGAAGCACTTTGATTTATCGGACATCATCCATGTGCACGATTTCAGGATAAACCGTGATGCCATGTCTTTGCCTCGAGACAAGCCGCACCTCAGACCTAATGCAATTTCTTGTGTGTGCGGTGGCCTACCAGCCTACCTCTCTAATTGCACGTCCTCAACACTGACTGTCTGAAAGCCACCGAAACAACTTTGAGAGTCATCGTCAGCAAGTGGAGTTTTCAGCCACGATAAAAGGGCTATTAACTACTTATTGCTGTAACAAAACAATAAGATGCAAGATTTTTGGATCAATATTTTTTAAAGCATTTTTTAAGCGTAGGCGAACATTATCTATTATATCTCTATCGTAAGCATTTGCACAGCTTTATTATCTTCAAGGAAAGATCGTGGTTACTATCTTATTAGGCATCCTAGATCACCAAGGAAGTACGGCCCTGAATGCAATGGCGCATGAATCCTTGTCACCCCGCATGTACGATATAAAAATTAAGATGTGCAATGTGAAATCAGGAGTACCTTATAATTCATTGTTTTCATTGGGGATGTTGACAGCACAAATATTTCAGACTTCCTGCGTAAATTTCAGTCCAAAACAGCATCAATTGAGCCTTCATCAATGCCACATCTTTCATCTTTATGTTGAAACCAGCATTTTTTTTTTTTCGGAGTCGATTCATTTGCGATTGTTGCAGAGTCTCAAAGGCAGCTTTGCCGCAATATGGGTGAGATGAGGTGAAACACATTGAAAATCGGAAGGTGTCACTGCCATTCGTACATTGACTGTACTTGTCTTTGGGAAGTTCGAATAGTAAAATTGTGGGGTAGAATTGAATCGAATAGCAAACACTATTAGACAACTATTCAAAAGCTAGATGATTCACTCACTCCTAATTAAATGTCATTGATGTCATTTATTCTCGTTTTACCACAGCTGTGTTTTCCCTCTGTCTTATATTTGCAGCTGTACAATGAACTGCTGAGTTTAGGTGAACTGAACAACACTTACATTTTCTACACATCTGACCATGGCTATCACCTTGGCCAGTTTGGGCTTGTAAAAGGAAAATCGATGCCTTTTGAATTTGACATTCGGGTGCCTTTCTATGTGAGGGGGCCGAAGGTTCCTCCAGGAACGAGGTACGTTGACTTTTTCACTCTTTCTTAGCAAGCGAAATGAGCTTGCATATTAGACATCTTTATAAAGGAGTACGCGATCATTGGTGTTGAGTGAGGTGGGGGAAATACAGTCTGTTAGCAGGCCCATGTGATTAAGAGTAAGGAATTTTGGCATATATCAAAGTGCATTTGTTTGTCGAGTAACCCTTTGGGGAATGGTGTGGCAATGGTATTCTGCTACTATAAACGCATAGGGTCATGATCTGGGAGCAACAGTTGCCGTCCATCTAAAGGCTCGGTGCAAATATATTCGCATGATTCAGTTTAGTTTAGTTTGAACAAGTTTAGATTGTCAAATTATTCAAAAGTTCTACCGTGTGGTGTCATTCACCACTAACCTTTTGACGTGCAAAACCCGTAATGACAAAAAGCAGTAATGGAGGTTGGGTCCTTGCGATTCTCCGTAACATTGTAGAAATCTGAAATCGGCAAGAAAATTAGGAGGCACTTGCATGGGTGGGATCTTTTGGTCGGAATTTTACTGTAGTAGAATGTGGTAATCTGGCTGGTTTTCCCTAGCAGTGTAATTTTTTAGCATTGTGTTTAATTATGAAAGCTTTGTTGTACCTTGTGTCGTACTGCTTGCAAACCCTGCAAAGTAATTGTTTTCTCGGCTTGCACTTTCAGGTTAAAAGATATTGTACTGAATATTGATTTAGCACCAACCTTTCTAGATATTGCTGGCATTGATGTTCCGGAGCATATGGATGGCAAGTCTATATTTCCCATCTTGGAAGATGCCTACGATTCCATGAGGTTTGTTGTCTGTTGAGTGTTTAATGCATATATGATTATTTCTTTATTTTTATTCTAGTGAAGGAACAGCATGTTCAGTCATGATTCTCAGCAGAGAAGGCTTACCAAAAGTGATTGAATCATTTCAATGGGAAAGCATTTCGAAAGCATGCATTTCAGTTGTGGTCTGTCATTTTCACGTGCTTGCAATTTTAACTTCTATTAAATACTCACATCCCTGTGTTATGTATTAGTCATGCTGCAAATGCTATGCTATCTGGAATTATTAAAGAAGACACTTTAGACCGGTTGATGGTGAATCATGGGAGAGGCCTTTGCCCTGCAGTGGGCGTAGCCAGACTGATGATGATGATGAAAGTGCAACAATTAGTTTAGATTGATAAATTATACTCTGAAAATTTTAGTGTCATTAATTTAATTCCAATACTCTGAAAGCTCTAGTGTCAACAATGTCATTGCCATATTTTTGTTAATAGATGAGAAAATCACTGTAAAAAGTTTCATTTCTAAATTTCTCACCAGAAGCGTCGATGGTGACTTCGCTGATATAAAAGCGTTTTTTTTAGTATTCTGAGAACCATCGGACAGTAAAGCCAGGGCAAGTATCGGGCATTGTGCAACAAACTTGCTCAAGTGGCTGCTGACTGTGATGCCATATAGTACCACCGAAGACAGCTGCTTTCCGCTGTGACGTGCATGCTTGCTTTGTCCCCCTCTCTTTCTATCTCACTTTACACTTTCAATCTTTCCCATTTCTTTTCCCTGCGCAGGGTAGCGTACCGGTTATGCCAAACTGGTTAACATCTCTGCTTATTCTCTCACTCGTTTTCCTTCTTTCCTTCATACAATGGTATTGTTAAGAAGTAACGTGGACGAAAAGACAAATTTTCCCGTCCAGCGGCAAGTTGTCTTTTCGTCCACGTTGCTTTTTTTACACTTGCATCAAAATTACTCTAAATAACTTGCACTATGCTATCTTTTGCTTTATTTTATTGCCTGTTACTGCTTATTATTGTGTCAAACTAAAATGGAAAGGGGTCCTTAATGTTCGTCTTCTTTCATTTGAGTAATCTGGCCACATTGGACTATGGAATTTTTCGAAACTTCCTCTATCTTTCATTTCAGTAATCTGGCCACAATGGCTCCTCGAAATTTTTTGAAACTTGGTGTGTTGAGTCTCTGGCTGTTTCACAAGTACTGTGGGCTCTATAGAAATACGCGACATAACTGTGACTGTCAGAGTAACTTCAAGGAGGTGTTGCCAGCTGCATTTTCTTTTTGCACGTTGTCTTGCTTCTCACTGCAAACGGTAGTGCTTTTGGTATCTTTAAAAGTAATTTACTAATGTGAGAAAAATCGTTGTTCTTTTAGTGTCCCTTAATGTTGCATGGGCAGTGCTTTGAGCAGATTGCAGTAGCAGTTTAACCATTGATGACCCGAAGAAGAGGTCATAGTGGTCATGGCTTATTCAAAACAGCCAGCCATTACGTTAAGGGCCCAAAATAGACTTACACTTAGGCCTCATCATAACAAAGTTGCATCTTTCATGAAAGCATGTTCGTTATATCCGAAAATTGGTTACAAGTGTTTATTCCTGAACGCTGTATCTATTGCAAGACTACTTTCTATTTAGTTTGTTATAACCGGTATTTCGTTATATCGAGGTTTGAGTGTATGCATATGGCTGGCTATGCAAGGCACACCAGATTTTATTTTAGAGTTAGTGATGCATGGCGATAGTTATGGTCAGCGATATTGCATCTGAAACTGACTTGTGATGAAGCATCTCCTAATGTAAAGACGCCACATTGTTCGTAATGAATGTTTTGAAAGATTGGGAAGCTTTCATACTGGAGGGGAACCTTCATTGCACAAACTTTTTGAGGTGTGAACTCATTTCTATTGTAGCTTGCTGTTTATAACTGTAATGTAGGGACCATCTGTTAGCATCACTGCTCAAATTTTTGACAGTCTACTGTTCCTGACGGCTGTGTAAATGTGGCATTTTCTTGTAGTACTAGTACAGTGCAGTCCACTTATAACGATATCGAGAAAACCTAAAAATATGATCGTTATAACCGGTGATCGTTATATCTGGACTGCCGCCAAAAAATCGTCGCCGGACGTACCTTTTGTAGCTCCAGGCTTCATTTCGCTATTTTCACCAATTAATAAATATTGTAGATAGTAGGATGTCAAGAACAAGACTTTATTTCTTACTCCGAAGAACGCATCACGGGTTCGCTGAGGAAGAGAGACTGACCGACGGCGGGGTGGGAGCAGCGGGAGGAAGAAAGCACAGCCAGAGGTACACAGCCGGAATGCCAACGAGGCCCCGCCCCGATGCCGCCGCGCCGCTTTGCTTTTCGCTTTTTTTATTTTCTCTCTCTTTCCCGCTTTCGTTCGGCAAGCTACGAGTAGCTTGCCGGCTTGCCGTTGTAGAAGGCGGGGAGCCGCGGAGCGCGGCGCTTTGCTTTTCGCATTTTTTTTTAAAATTCTCTCAGCCTCTCCGCGGTCGACGCGCGGCGAGGCGCAAAACGCGACACAGCTGGCGCCATCTGTAGCGCGTCGCGCCAACTCGCGATGCTCTCCTCGGCTTTTTGAACGGCCGGGACGCGCTGCCGGCGCTGTGCTGCAGTGGCGGCAGATACGTACTCGCCTACGCTAACTTTTCGTCTTGTCTCGGCATAGTTCGTTTCAGAGGAACTTATCAATCTAAATGTTACGATTATTCTGAATGAAACATGCCGTCCACGGCAAACTTTTCATCGTTGTATCCGATATGCGGTGGATAACATATCGTTATATATGGTTTTTTTCCCCATAGCCCCAATGCATAAAATGAGACTGTTAAGTCGACCCATCGTTATAACCGATATATCGTTATATGTGGTATCGTTATAAGTGGACTGCACTGTACAGACACAAGTTGTCGCAAAGAAAGGTTGTTTAAAAGCAGTTTTTTCGGGCACTTGTTCATACCGTTGCTGCATTTAGGGCTCATGTCTTCTGCTTATCGCAAGGATCTAATTTCATCTTCTTTGCTTGTTGTTTATGGTAAAAGGAATGGCCACAGGCGAGCTGAGATAAAACGAAGGAAGGCCTGGCGAGACAGCTTTCTTATCGAGAGAGGGTGAGTAATGTGCACTGAATGTTTGATTGTAATCATAAATGCTCTAAGGTTATTTATACTTGGTCATTTTTCTTGTATGTGCGTGCATACATTTTCTTTCTATATACGCTGTTTTACAGATCTAGCCACTGACAGTGTTGTGAAAAAAAATATAAAAACAATTTGGCATATTTAACCAAGAAGTTAATAAAAATTATAAATTTACTCTTTCTTTATTGTGCCAGTGGCCATAAAAATTACTTTGCAGACTTCTGCTCACTAAAGTTCACTTTTCATGCCCTTGTACTATGCAATGTCTACTTGAAATTTAGGTTGGCCATTGTAGTTGTATACAAGTCTTGCATTTGCCGATTTCCCAGTCCTATGTGTATTGCATGTCGTGATGTACAGATCTCGCGTGCAAGCTTGTTGGAGGAATGCAAGGAGGCCAGACTTATTAGGGACTTTTCGTATAGGGGCCCCGAAGAAATAGCGCCAAAGCAACTGCGCATGTGCAAAACCCAAACTGCGTTTGGGTTTTGGTTTGTGGACACTGTTTCTTGTATTTAGTGGGACCCCAAAGCCTGCCCCAAAAGTTTTCGGTCGGACAAATGTGACGGCACCCACTGAAGTGATGGCTCTCGGCCAAGACTAGAGTGACATAGGGCGAGTATCCAAAGCGCCGCAGACCCTATTTGAAACCTCTTCTCTTCTGCTTGACCCAAAGCGTCCATATGCAAAGGGCTATTCGAAAACTCTCTATTGCGTAAACTCGGCTGGTATTTTCTGCCAATAGCGAGCTTAGCCATCCTTGTCCGAAAGCCATTCAGGTTTGCTTGGTAACTTAAGGCTGCTTCTAATGAAGTGATCAATATAACCAGTGCCCGTTATCTCTAATCTGGTTACGAATAAGCCACTCATACAAACTTCTTAGTGCCAAGATACTTCATGGCAATTTGCGATTTACCGCCCCATAGGACAGGAGGGACTTTCTCACATTTACACTGGCCAGGGTCTCAGGCTTAATGATTAAGTCAATCAGCTGTTACGTGTAAATAACATTGAGTCATTGAGAAATGGTGGCTGAATATTAGTCAAGTTGTGAGCTACAATTAGATTGCGGTTCCATACACCTTGGAAGCAAATTAGAAAGGTTTTGCCTGCATAACAATTGTTGTTAAATGATACTGCCTCTCAATTCATGGTTGTCACTCGACCTGGTGTCGAAGTTTTAATAGTGCTGCACCGAATTTTCCAATTCATTGCAGTACAGTCGACGACCGATAATTCGGACTCCATGGGCAACGTAATTAGGTTGTAATTATATTGAATGTCCGAAAAAATGAAAGTGTCAGAAAGAAGCACTTTTTTCAACGCTTCAGTGACCTGGAGGCCGGAAAAAACTGTCATAATGTGTTGCTGCACGCACTTCTGCTTACATGCAACCAAGTCTGTCTGTATTTCGTCTGTATTTCTGCCAGTGGGGTATGCTCACTGTAGGATTACAGGTAGGACGATGGCTCCAGAGTACGTGGTGTGTTCTCATCATCAGAATCAGAATCACTTGGCAGCTTGCAGAACCTGCTCAGTTATGTCGTCATCGTTCGATTTGGCACATGACGACACGACACTGTCAACATTTGGGAAGTCTTCAAACGTAACTGCGTCAGGAATCAGCACACTGCAGCCTTGCAGGGTCAGTCAATAATGTCCACATTCGAGCTCGTTGCGCTGGGTGGCAGGTCCGACTCTTCAGTTGCAATGTTGGGTTCTTGAACTCTCGACCTCTCGGGCAACTTTGACCTGCGGGCGACCACTGAGCAGCTTGCAGAATAATGGCAGCTTTCTTGCCATGGTTAGCATTGTGTATGTCTGCCACATTTTGCCGTCACCGGGACGGCTTTTCGGCGCTGGCTGTGAGGTTTTGGCACGGTTTTGGTGCAAAATGGCACCAATGGTGCCATTTAGCGCACATCTTTTGGGACAGCAAAGCGCAAAATAAAGCAGGGCCCAACACAAAATCGACTGCGCTCAGAATTCAGCGGTATCAAGTACCGCAGGCGCATATGACAGAATGGCGCCGATAGCAATACAGTGCCCCGCAACAGTGCAGGGATACCGGAACCGGAACATGGGATGTTCGCGATGTCGATAAAATCTCTTACAGATGAGCAGTGCCTCCAAGATCGAAAAGCCTCACAAATCACCAGCTTGCTTTTGTTTTTCTTCTCTGGGGCCATACTTTGTGTTGTATGGGCACCAGAGGAGATAATGGCTGCTGATTCAGTTTGCGCTCCAGTTTCTGACATAGTCCGGAATAATTAATGCAGATCAGGGAGCTGTCCGAAATATCGGTCGTCTTTACACATTAGTTCTGTGGAGCTATTGGCGGTGCCATGTGGCTGTCCGAATTACGGAAGCATGTCAGAGTTATCGGTGTCCGATTTGTCGGTCGGCGACTGTATTATTCGCTTTTTGTGAGACTTTAGACTGCGCAAATCGCTTTGATTGCTGGCTACATTACCCATTCCTCTGCGTTTATGTTTAGCAAAGTCTCAAAGGACCATATGTTTGATGGAGCCTACAACTCGACTAAGGAACGCAACCTGCATGTCAAGTGCACGTCTGGAAGACATCCTTCACCATGTCAGCCGCATCAGGTATTAGTTTATTTAACCATGTCACTCACCTGAGAGTCACTGTATTTTGAATGGCATCATCCAATAAGGGACCCTCTGACACGAATTAAGCACGTCTTCTTCATCGCCTCTTCTGGAACCATGGAAGCACTAATGTCATTGTGCAAGTGGCAACGTAAAAAAAACACTGTTATGATATATTTTTAGCAGATAAACCATATTAGTTTGTGATAAAAGTGGCACACAGCGGCTACTTTTAAGATCTGAAGTGTTTTCACTCCGACGTTTAATCACCTAGGAGTGTCGACATTGGCTGGTCGTTTTGATTGGTTTGACTTGACAAGTCGCATGTAATATTCATATAGTTCCTGCTAGGCCATGCTATTGCGTGCTATAAATATATAGGCACTCCTTATTTATACTTCCTCAGGCACAAAAGAATTTCCATTTTCAAATAGGAGATTTAAATCTCGTAAACGATTCCAAAGCAGTGCTAGGAGCACTGCATTACTGCCACCTTGAGGCGAGTCATCTGGTATGGAGCTCTAAGGCATTCATGGTGATTAGAAACGGCCTTTAATGTTACTGGCAGTGTGAAATGTGAAAGGGAACGTTTCTTGACGTGTTCTGCTCGAGTTCTAAAAAATAAGGATGGTTGCTTACTGGGCTAGTTGGTTCATTCAATACATGTAAGAGCACAAAACTCCAAAGGATGACAGAGACTCCGGCAGCACTCTTCACACTTTGTCTCTGTCATCCTCCCCAGTTTTGCCCCATGCTACATGCGTTGATACTTGAGAAATTTTGAAAAAATGTCCGGCGAAGACAGTCATGTGGTGGTCGCGGGCTGCGGGTTTTAGACCCCTGCCTTATGGTATACCTTTGTGACCTGCTGTGCAGTTTTGGCGGGTCGAATCCTCCAAGTTTTCAATGTTTGCTTCCCTGTCCCTCTTAAACACTGCATGTGCCAACTTTTCGTGCTATGTTTCAGAGATGGGAGTGCATTCGTGATGGCTGGCATTGGCACATGCGTCGTTGTAAGCATCCCCGACTCCACCACCGTAAAAGCTGCGTCTGCAAGGCGGACAATGAGGACCACCTGCCTGAACCGGGCACTGGCGACATTCCAGTGCCAAGCGTGGTCAAGCTGAAGAAGCCCAAGGAACATCGCCGGCATCACCACCATGGCCAGCATTCCCACACAATGGAAGAGTTGCCTTCTGTGACGTCATCTGCGAGTGAGGCTATGCTTGCTGCCCATCGCCTGGAGCCATCTTCCAACTCTCAACTCACACTGGAGGAACGCAAGCAGCAGCGGAAGGTTTCTTCGAGAGCACGTGAAGCAGTGTAAGCTGTCTGTAAACTGTGTTCTATACTGTATTTGTTGGTGGCCACATTATCATGGGTAATGATGCCCCAAGAACCTGCTGCCAAGAAAATTTGTTCATAACGAATTTTTATCAACTAGATTGACTTCCAACTGCAGCAGGGTACACGTTTAGGCAGGCTGGCTCCTGATTAGGAATGGAAAAACAGCACTAAACAAGACGGGACAAGAAAGGACATCAAAAAGACCAGACCACGGCACTACAATGCTGAAGCATTGTGGTCTGTGTCCCTTCGCATCTCACAGTTTTTCGCACTGCTCTTCCTTTCGACTTTCCTACTTTTATGTCAATACAAATACACATGTAGACACTTCAGGCAAATTTAAGCAGACGATCTCGGTGCTTCATAAGAATTTCAAAACGCGCTAAGAATGAGCAGCATGCGTATTGTATGCTTTGCGTGGGTCGAGAAGAATAATGGCTTGATGCCTGGTGTCTTCTGCCGTGCCCAATACACACATATTCAGCTCATCCCGGCCCACGTCATCCATGGCTTTTCACATGGCTGGGTGCTTTTGCAGCCTAGGCACTGTATGTTGGTCAGCTGTGGTGGATGCAGTGACCAAATGCTAGCCAGGGCAGCCGGTGACTTCATCTGTGCTGCCTGCCTGCATACCTTGTGTCTGAGATTATGCAGTTTAACTTAGATGTAGTGGAGCAAGCAGCAGTACAAGATTATTGCGCTCCTACTTTTGTCTGTCTTCATTGTGCCTGCATTACGACCTGTGTGTGTTTATAGCACGGAGTAAGATAAAAGAGGAGCGCCTGCTCCGCTTGTCTAGATGGGACACATCTTGCAGCGCCGCTTCATGCTTCGCAGTTCGCCTGCCAAGTGGCGCTACGAATGGAAAAAGCGGCTGAGGTGAGCATGCCTCGAGCGAAGCCGCGGGCGGGGGCTAGGTCGGTTGTTGCCAACGGCACGGACGCGTGTTTGGCCGTGTTCACGGGGCTGCTCGCCTATTTGTTTTGTCGCCTGCTCCACGCATGCATTACCTCTGCTACCAATTTTTTATGTAAAGAGCGTGACTATTGCAGTTCGCAGATCGATGTTATGAGAAGAAATAACCCAAATGTATCGTTTTACTTCTTTTATTCGAAACAAGCCAAATGCCTGACATCTTTGGCGTGGACCACACAGAATTATACAATGTCACAACGTACATAAACATCTTATATATATATAAACTTAATACATGAGGTAACATTGCCAAAAGTGAGCTTCGATCAAGGCACAGAGGGTCTCTGTTGTCGCTTATGGCAGTAGAGATGCTTGCACCGCTTTTTGCCGCACATTGTTCGTTGGAAGGCGCACTCATGCTGTTGTCTTAGATCCTTGCCAGGGTGCCAACGAAGGAGTCCAAGGTGCCAACGAAGTGGAGCCACGCTTACCTCAAAGATGGAACGAATTGCTCCTTTTCGAAGTCGAGGCACTTTCTTTATGTCTAGTAGAACGTTTTCTTTGTGTTCGCTGAAGTACCCATCAAGCATGAGGTGCTTGTCGAAGTGTAGAGCACATATTTTGTCCTTTGATTTCAGGGGTCGCATACTCACGGGTACTTTTTAAGGCCACTGATGCAGTGGCAGCGGATCACATGGGGCCGCGAAGAGCTGAATCTTCTCCCGCCCTTTGTCATAACGAGACTTGCAGCCGGGAACAAAACACTTCATTGCGCTCTGTCCAGTTACCAGGAGTCTTCGCACACAAATACGAAGATATTGCTACGTAGCTGACATATCAGTGGTCAGAAGACGACAACGAGGAAGTGGTCTGTCGGTTGTGCGTGCTGTCTTCCATCTTAGTACACGCCATACGCATCAGTTTGAATATAGATTTTAAATAGACACGCCTCGTGTCATTTTTACGTAACATCTTTGTGGTGGACGTGCTGGGTACTTCCCCCGTCTTCATCACGAAGCTCCGCAACGGCCGCGTCATCATAGGTCCAACCATGTCACAGGTTGAACAACCATCGTCTTTGCCATCTGCCCCTACCGTGACTTCTACATACGTCGTTCTACCTCCTGCTCGTGATCCCGGTGTATTTTCTGGTAAGGATGGCGCTGACGTCGACAAATGGATCAACTGGTACGAACGGGTCAGCGCAAGCTATAGGTGGGACCCGACACTTATGCTTGCGAATGTGCTTTTTTACCTCGATGGCCCACCGCGAGTGTGGTTCGAGACGCACAAAGCGGAGATTACGAGCTGGGACTCCTTTAAAGAGAAGATCCGCGACCTTTTTGGCGACACCGTTGGGCGGCAGATCGCAGCGCGGAATCAACTGGCGGCTCGTGCGCAGACGTCGACGGAGTCGTACGTCGCGTACATTCACGACGTCATCGCCCTATGCCGCCAGATTGACGAGCACATGAGTGAGTCTGAGAAAGTGGCCCATGTGCTGAAAGGCATAGCAGACGACGCATTTAATCTTTTAGTATACAACAACGTTGCCACCGTCGACGCCATCATTAAAGAGTGCCGGCGGTTCGAAGAAGCCAAGAGCCGCCGAATTACTCAGCGATTCACCCGGCTGCCCAACACGGCCGCAACCTCATCGTGTGAAGCTGCCCGCCAGTCCCTCACGTATGACAACGTCACACGCATTGTTTGTCGGGAAATCGAAGCCGCCTGTCCGGCTCCTCTTCAGCCACCCGTTTTCGCAACGCTCGCCTCTGACCAACAACAGCCGTCAGTGGCGTTAATACAAGCTGTGGTGGGGCAGGAGTTTGCGAACCTCGGCCTTCCATCAGCATGTCCCTTGACTCGCCCTGAAGTCCCGTCCTACTCCCGAGGACACGCTCGCCGTCGTTCACCTCCAACAATGTCCTTCCGTAACCCTTCGGAATGGCGAACACCCGACGACAGGCCTGTATTTGTTTTTCCTGCCACCAGCCTGGGCACGTTTCTCACTATTGCCGCCGCCGTTGGTCAAACCAACCACGTCAGACTTTCTCTAGCTCAGCGCTCATGCATCCGACGACCCCTCGACGTTCAGTCGCCGCACGCTTCAATTTCTATTCGTCGTCATCTTACGAGCCTTCCACTGACGCCCCTTTGCCCGGTCACAGCTACCCTGACGCCCCTTCGTCCGGTCGCCGCAGCTCTCGCTCCCCGTCGCCGCTACGTCGCCAATCCCGCTCTCCGCCACCTCGGCGCTTTTCCTCGCCGAGCTTCTCTGGACGACTGCAGCAGGAAAACTAGATATTGCAGCTTATAGAGGTGAAGCTGCAATACCAATGACGGCCGAAAATCCTCTCGACGCTTCCCACGCACCATAGTTTGCTTGAAGTAGAAGTCCATGTTCCTGTAACCGCCCTCATTGACTCAGGTGCGCACCTGTCTATTATGAGCGCTTCTCTACGCTGCCGCTTACAAAAGATTATGACGCCATCTACGGCGCAGGCAATACGTGTTGCCGATGGCGATACTGTACCAGTAATCGGAATGTGCACTGCTCGTGTCAGCATCGCCGGTCGTCACGCCGTGGTCCTTTTTGCCGTGCTAGCCTGCTGTCCTCATGACCTCATACTTAGCCTTGATTTTCTTTCGGCACACTTGGCCTTAATTTATTGTTCGTCTGGTACCCTCAGCCTTGATCTACCAATCTTTGCCGACTACTCTGCAAAGCCCACCAGCCGCTTAAGCCCAACCACTTTCGTTCGCCTGCCACCTCGAGCCGTCACGTACGTGTCTTTGTCATCGACCCCTTCCATTCCTGACGGTGATTATGTATATCGTTGCGCCAATTACTGACGTTCGGCTGACGCGCAGTGTTACTGTGCCCTATACCATCGCGACCATAGCGGATAACTGTGTGTTACTTCCGCTCCTTAACTTTGGTTTCACCCCTCAAGTGTTGCCCTGCCAGATGTCTCTAGCCAAGCTAACTGCCATAACAGAGGACGATGTCAGTGTTGTCGCTGTATCTGCTCTTGATCGAAGCGCAGTCTCACGGTCACCCAGCTCAGACGATGGTATTTTTCGAAACATGATTGGATCAGAGCTGTCGCCTCACCAGGCCGACGCTCTCTGCCAAGTTTTGGCCTCATACAGTGACATTTTTGACACCGACGATTGTCCCTTGGGCCAGACTAAAATTGTCACTCACCGAATCAACACTGGTGACTCTGCGCCCATTCACCGTCGGCCGTACCGCGTGTCAGCGTCCGAGCGAGAAGTGATTCAGAAAGAAGTGGCCAAAATGCTTACGAAAAACGTAATCGAACCATCAACGAGCCCTTGGGCATCTCCCGTGGTATTAGTAAGAAAGAAAGACGGCTCATGGCGTTTCTGCGTTGATTATCGCCACCTCAACAAAATTACCAAAAAAGACGTGTACCCTCTACCACGCATTGACAATGCCCTTGATTGCCTCCATGGCGGCACCTTCTTTTCATCCCTCGACCTCCGATCTGGCTACTGGCAAATTGCTGTAGATGACATGGACCGAGAAAAGACCGCCTTCGTTACCCCTGAAGGTCTTTTACAATTCAAGGTCATGCCATTCGGGCTCTGCAACGCGCCAGCGACCTTCAAGAGAATGATGGACACGCTCCTACAAGGATTTAAATGGTCGCCATGTTTGTGTTACCTGGACGACGTAATCATTTTCTCACCTACCTTTGCAACCCACCTTGAACGCCTTTCGACCATTCTATCCATATTTCGATGGGCCGGCCTGCAGCTCGATTCCTCCAAGTGCCACTTCGGTCTTCGTCAGATTACCGTACTGGGTCACCTTGTTCACGCTGCCGGCGTACGGCCAGACCCGGCGAAAGTACGCGCTGTAACAAACTTCCCGGTCCCACGCTCTGTCTGTGATGTTCGCAGTTTTGTGGGCCTCTGCTCCTACTTTCGCCGGGTCGTGAAAAACTTTGCGGCACTCGCACGGCCACTCACCGACCTTCTCAAACAAGACGTCCCATTTTCTTGGGGCCCTCCTCAAGCTGACGCCTTCTCTCAGCTAATCACTGCTCTAACGACACCTCCTATTCTTGCACATTACGACCCCGATGCTCCTACAGAAGTGCGAACAGACACGGGATAGCATCAAGATCGGGCGAAGCCTCTTGAGCTTATCGTGCGTAGCGCACGAGTAAGGCGCGATACGATACATCCTTTTTCCTTAGGAAAACAAAGAAACTGTGCAGTTATTTACATATGCGGAAAACACAATAGCTTGAGGTGGCACTTCGTAACCAATGAAGAACATATAGAAACAAAGGGAGAGTTCAAGCAATTTGTTCAAAGTCTTGGTCATATTCTAGTCGTTGTGGTGGTGGTCTTTGCGTTCTCAGCGACCTTCTGAATGCTGGCGTTGGACTACTCTGTGTGCCCGCAGTAGTTGGGTCATTGCTTGGCGCTGTGTCTTCGACGTGCCGCGCAGCTGTCGAGGTGCTTGGCTCTACGTTGCTCCCGTTGGGAACAGAGTCCTGCTGGAAGGATTCTCCAGTCAGTAGCAAGTGCTTGCGGTTGCGCCGGAGGCAGCGCCCTTCCTGTGTGATTACGTGGTACGACCTTGGATATGTTGACGGCTTCAGAACCCGTGCTTTGGTGGCCCACGAGCCGCTCTGGACTCGCACAACGTCGCCTTCATGGAGTGGGGCTAGTGGGTGTGTGGACGGTCGAGACTGACGATGCTTGACGACTCGGTGGGAAGGGCCACACTGGTAGTCGGGTAGCTGCGTCCGCAGCCGGCGGCCCTGGAGGATCTCTGCAGGTGTCAGTCCACATTCCAAAGGAGAGGTCCTGTAGGCCAAAAGAGCCAACCAAAAATCCTGTTTAGCCTCGGTAGCCTTCTTAATAAGAAGTCTCCTCACTACCTGCACCCCCTTTTCAGATAGTCCATTAGAACGCGGGAACCCTGGACTTGAGGTAATGTGCTTGAAATCGTAAGTGTGCGCAAATGAAGCGAATTCACTGCTCGAAAATTGAGGACCATTGTCTGATAGCACCTCCATAGGAATGCCATAACGTGCAAAAATAGCACTAGTGGCGTTAACGACGGTCCTCGCAGTGGTGTCTCGGAGGCATTCGACTTCCGGGAAGTTTGATAATGCGTCATAGACACACAGGTAGGACTTCCCGCCATAGCAAAAGAGGTCTATGCCTACGTGATACCAGGGTTGGTCAGGCACGGACCGCATCAGAAGTGGTTCCTTCGGCTGGCTGTACGCGTATTTTTTTGCATGTTACACACCTCTCGGCGAATGCTTTAATTTCAGAGTTCATGCCAGGCCAGAGAACAAGGCGACGAGCCCTAGCTTTGCATTTGGCGATTCCCAAGTGCCCTTCATGGATCCTGTGCAACGTCTCACTTTTCACGATGTTCGGAATTACGACCTTGAGCCCCTTAAACAAGACTCCTTTAATGGAAGAGAGCTCGGTTTGAAAAGGCTCCAGCGGGCCTTCTATTGATTCACCCGTGGTCAACTTCTGCAGCACTACTTTCAGATAGCTGTCTTTGGCAGTTTCCTCGGCCAGATGCTTCCACGTTCCCTCGCTGATAAATGAGGATAACGTACTTACGGCATGCACTTCTGCGTCATTCGTGCTGACGTCATCCCTGCCTTCACTGCTGGGTGCTCTCGACAGCATATCTGCGAGCATGAGCTGCTTCTCTGGAACGAAATGCAGTTCAAAGTTATATCTAAGCAATCGCATGAAAAAACGTTGCAGTCTGGGTGGCATGTCGCCGATCGCTTTCTTTGATATAGCAATCAAAGGGTGGTGGTCCGTTTCAATGATGACCGTTCGGCCGTACACAAAATGGTCGAACTTCTCGCAACCGTATGCAATGGCGAGAACTTCTTTTTCTATTTGGGAATAGCGTGTCTCTGCTTCGGACAGCGTTCTTGACCCGTATGCCACAGGCTTCCACGAGCCGTTGTAGTTCTGCAACAGCGCGGCACCTACACCGCTGCGTGACGCGTCACATGAAATCTTCGTTTCTCTTGCCGGATCGAACACCGCCAGCAACGGTTGGCTACTCAAGCTGTGGCATATTGACGCCATTCCTGTGCGTGATTGGGAGTCCATTCGAACACCGCATCTTTCTTAATTATGCTGCGCAGTATCTTTGTCCTCTCAGCTAATGTGGGAATAAATTTGCCGAAGTAGTTCACAACCCCTAGCATTCGCTGTGCTGCTTGCTTGTCGCGTGGCTCAGGAATCTGCAGCATTGCCTGAGTGAGTGAAGGATTTGGCCTGATGCCTTCCGCAGAAATTACATGGCCTAGGAAGCTTATCTGATTGACGCCAACGATGCATTTAGCTGGGTTAAACGTTAGTCCTGCTTTTTCTGCCGCCTTCAGCACCTGCCTCAGTCGTTGGTCATGCTCTTGTCTTGATGATCCCCAGATAAGTATGTCATCGACATAGACTTTAGTTCCAGGCAAAGCCTCAAAGATGTCGGTAAGTGCTTTCTGAAAGACCTCAGAGGCTGCTGATATGCCAAAAGGCAATCGCAAAAAATGGTAACGACCGAAAGGCGTCGCGACGGTGCAGATTTTCGACGTTTCGTCATGCAGTGGAATTTGGTAGAATCCTGAATCGGCATCTAGTCGCGTGAACACCTTAGCCCCTACGAGCTCCGACTCGATATCTTCTCTCCTTGGCATTTCGAAGTGTTCCCGCTTTATGGCCTCGTTAATTTTACGTGGATCCATGCACACGCGCAGTTTCCCATCCTTCTTGCGCACTATGACGAGAGGGCTCACCCATTTTGTAGGTTCCGTGACCTTGACAATTATGCCTTCCCGCTCCATGCGATCCAGCTCCTTTCGAAGCGGCTCCCTCAAGGCCAGCGGTACTCGACGGGCTGTCTGGACGACTGGGAGCGCTCCTTCGCGTAGGACCATGCGGTAGTGGCGTTGGAGACAACCTGTGCCAGAAAAAAGATGGCAAAAGTCTTTCACTACTACTTCGGAACTGGTTTGCGAAACGGTATCCACCTGTCGCGCTATTATTCTGAGCATCTCGCATGCCTGCAGACCGAAAATCGCTTGAGTTCCCTTGCGGACAATGAAGAAGTCCTGAACGGAAGTACGGTCATGCAATGTCACTTCTTGCCTCACGATACCCATATGTTTGATCTCGTTTTTACCGTAGGAGCATAAGACAGCACTGGTGGGCTTTAACAGTGGCTTGGGGTTCATGCTTGCGTACAACGCAGCTGGGAGCAAATTAGCCTGAGACCCAGTGTCGACTTTGAAAGCAATAAGCTTTCCTCCCACTTTTGCCGTGACTATCCAGTCTGATCGACTGCTCTTACTACCAATAGTGAGAATTTCAAAATCATCATCGCTTCCTTGCAGTTCACCTACTTGCGGCTTTGTTTTGCAGCATACGGCAAAGTGATTTTTCTTATGACACGCGCGGCATGTCTGTCCGTACGCTGGGCATTTGCGCGGTGCGTGCGCCCGACCACACTTTCGGCATTTACCGCTCTTCTGCTGCTTAGCCTGTGAACTGCCACTTGTCTTGTGCACGGTATCTACTGGTTTCTGCTCTCGCGTCCAGATTTTTTGGTTTGCTGCCGTTATCTCAGCTGCCTTGCATACTTCTTCGGCCTTTTGTAACGTTAACTTGTTGTCGGACAAAAGCTTCTCTCGAGTCTTAGCTTCATTTGTGCCAAAAACAATTTGGTCTCTTATCGTTGAATCTGCTTGCTCTCCAAAATTGCACGCTCCTGCCTTCGTCTTCAAGTCTCGTAAAAAATGTTCAAAAGGCTCACATGGTTCTTGCTTTCGGGTACGGAACAGAGAACGCTGATGTACCTCATTGACTTGAGACGCACAATAGGCGTCGAACTTTTTGATTACCACGTCGTAGTCATTCTTGTCCTGGTCTTCAGTGAAACTGAAGGTGTTGTACACCTCTATGGCTTCTTCTCCAGCGATGCTCAACAGCAGCGCAGTTTTCGTCGAAGCACGTCGTGCTTTCGTAGGCTCTGTCGCTGTCAAAAAGAGCTCGAAGCGTTGCTTGAAAAGTACCCATCGCTTGTCTATATCACCTTCCAACCGCAGTGGCTCTGGAGGCTTCACTAATTCCATGCTGGCATTCCTCGGATGGGCGGCTGGGGGTATGGCCTAGATACTTCTGACACCATGTATGGGACCAGGGATCAGCGTGACAGCAGGTGCGTGCGTCAGGCAGCTAGTGCTGCCCCGTTTATTCAGTCCGTCACATTTATAATACACTCTGGGCAACGCCCCTTTGATCAACACGCGATAGCATCAAGATCGGGCCAAGCACCTTGAGCTTATCGTGCGTAGCGCACGAGTGAGGCGCGATACGATACAGCATGTGAAAACTCTAAGGGGGGCCACTTTTAAGCGGATGTTGACTATTTGTTTTCAGGAATTTCGAATACTTCGAATAGTAAAACTGTCATGCGAATCAAATCAAATAGTAAACGCTATTAGAAAAAAATTTAAAAGTTTGAATCGTCGCTCATCGCTAATTTTTATAGGTTTCAAACTTGTTTTTGCGTTCCAGACACTCTCACAGCACAGTTTTTCTTGGTGCGCTTACCCGCGCAGTTTGCGCTTGCAATAGAAATGCACACTGGTTTCTCTGCTGCAAATGAGTTTAGTGGCGATTCCTCCGAAGTGCCATTTGACTGCCGAATTGGAATATGATTTAGTAAATGTCGGCCCGTCATACGAAGAGTTATTCACGAATGAACTCATTTGTTGATGAGTGAGTGACATTTAAAAACCGTGCGCGGCAAGACGATACTGACTGGATCAGAAGTGGATTTTCTCCCGCTGCGTTTTCACCGCCTCTTCATGCACTCGTTGGTGCAAGTCTGTCGACTTCAGTCGCTTATTTTAGTACGTAATTATTTAACAGTCGTATAGATTCCTGCCCTGCCGTGGTGGTCTAGTGGCTAAGGTACTCAGCGGCTGACTTGCAGTTCGCGGGCTCGAGTCAAGGCTGCGGCGGCTGCATTTACAATGGGGGCGAAAATGTTGTAGGCCCGTGTGCTCAGATTTGGGTGCACGTTAAGAACCCCAGCTGGTCGAAATATCCGGAGCCCTCCACTGCGGCGTCTCTCATAATCATATGGTGGTTTTGGGACGTTAAACCTCACATATCAATCGTACAAGTTCCTTTTTAGAATATTTTTTGTTGCTTGCAAGTAAACCTTGTGTATGTAACTACACAAATTATTTTCTGATTACCTTACGGTCACCCAAAGATATTCTAGTAAAATTTGTTTACCTTATATTGCCGACTATAAGTCGATGTTTCCTTCATAAAATGGCCTTCCAAAGTTCGGGAGTCGACCTATAATCGGAGTCGACCTATACGCAAAATTTTGAAGTCACCTTGGAACCGTAAAGTCTACTTTTTTGAGGTGTTCGACGAGCAGTCATCGTCTTTGATTTACTGCTATTCGACACATTGATAACATCAGCTGAAGAGGCAATGAAGTCGCGGACACTGCTATCTCCCATTGCGTGCACGCCGCTTCCGGAGCCGGACATAGCTACGGTGGCTAGAGGAGGAGGTGTCGGCAACGGTACCGTTGGAGATACAGCATTTTTTTCATGACGCGTCGCTGATGGCATCATGGTTTTAATGGTACTGCCACCGCATCGGCGCGTCTGTAGAGCAAGATCAGCAACAAAACCGGCACTCGCCGCATATGGGTATGACAGTGCATTTCACTCGCGAAGAAATGGGACATGCGCTTATCCGTTGCTAAAAATGCAACATACGTTTATCTGTTGTGAAAAACTCGACATGCATCTCTTGCTCGCAAGAAACGTAATGTTTATTGTTCGCGAAAGACGTAACATGCCTTTCTCACTTTAGTGGACAGCGTTTCCTAACAGCGCTTGCTGACTAGAAAATTCAAAAATTCAGTTTTTTCTCAAAGCACCATGGGTGTTCCACTGAAAAGCTGGCAGCACTGTGTGGGCTGGCTACACTTTGCAGAGAAGTAAACCACATGACCAGCCACATGCACCTCATGCATGCGCCCACAAGCAACTTCACGTCTTATGCGGGCATTCTGTGTCTATGCACTCACGCCTGTTCGCCATTTCTGCATTTCACCTCGCTCACGAAGAGTGGTGTGCGTGATTTGTGAAGCTGCTCAGCAAACACCAAGATGCCTCCGCTACACCGGCAACAGTGCAGCGCTGTTTTCACGTGGCAAGGGATCCTCTACGCAGTGTCGGAAAGAAATGTTGAAACGTGGCGAAAGTTCGATGTGTCAAAAAGTGCGCGAGGGAGTGGAGAAACAAAGGACCAGGATCTTCGCGTGTGCTGCGACACGTCATTCTTTTCGCAGACCGAAGTATGGACGATACCCTGTTCTTGATGAGGTGGTTCAAGATTGGGTTCACGACCTGGAAAGCGAAAGCCTGAGTGTTTGTCACGATGATATTGAAGCAAAAGCATGTACTGTCACGAAGGATATGTGCATCCCGCTAACAGAGTTCTAACTGAGCTCTTTGTTTGAAGTGGTGCAATGGGTTAACGATGCCTGGTATAGACTGCCAACGGACATGGTCCGCACAGCATTTTGCACGTGCAGCATCTCAGTACCACGAGCACCCCTTCCGATGGCGAGCAGCAGCAGTGGCTCTCATGATGGCAATGACCGTGACTGCTGCATCATTTTCTCAAGTGACAAGTCATAAGCAATGTTTTTTGGTCAAATAAATCTTTTTTTTGCATCACTCGCTCTTATGAAAGTCTTACTGGTGTGCTATGACTGCAGCATGAGGCTGTGTATGGAGTCAACATTTTTTTTTTTGCAAGTTGGGGGGTTGACTTATAATCGGCAATATACGGTAAATGGATTTGTCAGAAGAATTTAATTCACCTATAATATACTTTACACACTTTTGGGGTGCATTTTGTGAGAAAAAAAAATCGACCCTCACTGAGTTAATAAGCCATTTGTTTCATTATTGAATATATTGTTTGTCTTATGCAAATAAAAAAAGGAAATACTTGTGACCTTTTTTATTCCAGCCTTCAGGCCCGTATTCATGGCAGTACGGTTGAAGCGACGTGCGGATGCAGTGGCTGAAGGCTTTGACCTGACTGATGACGAAGCTGTATCTGCTTTTTTGAGGGCAACAGCAGACGAGCTACTAGAAGAGGAGGTGAGTCAGAAGGCATCAACTAGTTAATAGTGTTACTTCAAAACAGCTCTAACTCAGTAGCAAGTCACAGCAAAGCTCCCACAAGAATGTCCATTTCTTCACTTTCCTCCCAGATACCTTTCAGGGTATTCTCACTTTGCACTGCCAATGTTGGTCAAAACCACCCAACGCAACCTCGTGGCAGCAAAAGCCTGAATGTCTATGGGGCCACAGCAGAAGGAGTGTGGTAACTGTTGAGCCTTGACACGTGGATGGCGTCGTGATTACAGGGCAGACGAGGTCATGGGCTTACCTGGAACAGTATCGGCCTGGTTGAGTTGCCTAGCACCACATGCACTTGGTTATGCACCCCTGAAAGATAGGAGGCCGTTACCATATTTACTCAAGTCTAATGCATTCTCAGATATACAGTCAACTGCCGATTTCTCGGACATGCTTGAAAGTCTAGACACTTTCTTGGCACTGTAGTAAGTCCTATAGGCGTCTGTATACCGTATTAACTCGCATAATAGGCACACTTTTTTTTTTTCAGGAAATCCGGTGCCAAGTTCACAGTGTGTCTATTACGCGGGGTAAAATTCCTGAAAATTTTATTTGAGACTGCAGCATAGACAGCTTATTTTGTAATTTGCGGAATTGATGAATATCCTCACTACAGCCGAAACGATTTTATTCATAAGCTACACAAGCACAAAACATGTTGAGCATGCAGTCTCACGTGTCCTAGAATCGAGGTATGCAATGCGATGTGCTTGCGGACATTCAAATTACAAAAAAAAAATTAGCATCGACAGGCATGTGTTTCCAACAAAATGAACGCAGAAAAGGAAAACTAATAAAAGAAAGTGCCATTGAGAAAATTCACTGATTACGTTTTGGCCACCTAGATTTTTGCGCCTTAATGCTACCGAGATTTCGTCTGCTGAATGGTACCAATTATTAACTTCACGGGCTCATCCTCTATATCCAAAGACACTGCTATCGAATCAGGAACCACCATTCGAGTGTTACAAGCTCAGCTCCTGCATCCTTTCCTTCAAGTAGAGCCACCGCAAAGAGTTACGTCAGTTACATTGGCTCCGTACAAAACCGTAGCTGACCTCCTGCGAAAATCATCATCGAAAAGCAACCAGCACTGATCAACCCTAGCCGACGGTTCGACATGTTGTTGCGAGAAGTTTGTGCAACAAAATTGGGCGTCGAAAAGATGACACTCGAGCACTGATCCAAGAGTAGCGCGCGTGATACCATGTAGGTTCGCGGCCGAGAAATGAATGGTGACAAAAGTCTGCCAAGCTTGTGCAAGTCTGCGTAGTGGCAGCATAGGTGAAAGCTCGTGTCGTTAAGCTGAAAAGCTTTTAAATTTGCGGACAAGGTAGCAAACGTGATAATGACGACGCTTTTTCCAACAAAAAACTCAATGCACACTTGATGAGGATGCGGTTGCACGTCCCATGCGGAGCACACGCAGCCGGAGCCACGCCAGCGCAAAGGTCACTCTAATGCCCAGGCAACCACTCTTCCTTCTCACTTGGCGAGCCTATGTAGGGCTGTCCCGGTCTTTTTTATTTTTATTTTGCTCGCTCTAGTTAATGTAAGAAGGCGTCGAATCGCAGCTGTGCAAATACGTTACAGAACTACTGATCACGGCCGAGTTCAGGGTGCGCCTATTATGCCGGAACATAAAAACATTCTATTTCCGACTGTACGGCATTCACTTTAAATGCAGTATGTTCTTATTATTTCTCTTGCAGATGAAATCGCTAGAACACACCAATGGCAGTGGAGACCAGTCATGGGGAGGTGCTCTGGGCGATCAGCCATCTTCCAAGCACGATGGCGACAGCCCATGCGATCCCGATGATCGATGGTGTGTTGTTGCTGGGAGAGGAAGTGGTGCTGGTGATAAAAAAGATGGTAAGCCGGGGCGACCTAACCCCAATGCGAAGCGACTTTGGCGTCAGAAGAAGGAGCATATCGACGGACTTATTCGTCGGTTGCGGCAGAAGCTGGAGCAGCTCAAAGGGCTGCGAAGGACGCTCAAGAAGCACAAGACCAAGCACCGCCACCATAAGCACATGTTACCATTGCCGACCGAGGTTCCCCTGGAGACTGCAAGAGGAGGGAGGGCGAGGGACATTGAAGAAGATGTTGCAGCCGAAGTGGATGACAGAGAGTTTGAAGAAGTCTCCTCACCAAGGCAGTGCCACTGTGCTAACGGCCAGCGAGGAACACTCGTGAGAGACAGGTATTGTATACAATCGGCCATAACTTACTATGTCTATTGCGTTCATCAGCGGTGTAGGCAAAAATTTTTTTTCCCAGGAAGTTTGAATTAACGTATGTTTTGTGCACACCTTTGTATGTCTGTGGGTATATCCAAGTACAGAACTAAGAAGGTACAATAGTACAGCCCGCTAAAGCCCCTGAAACTTCATAAAGTAGTGACATACTTTAAAAAAAGTGCAGCTCCTCAGTCCTCTCAGCCTGGCACCACATCTCTGTGGGCCAACTGGTATCGCGTGGTATTGGATGCATACTTTGTGTACAGCAGCCCTCAATTGTAGTCCTTGTTCCATTCTTCTGCGCATGCTGGTGAAGAGCGTCGGTATCACATGCTTATGTAGTTGCTGCTCCATGCACGTTGTGTTGTGGCAAATTAGATTACACACATGTTGTCGTTTTCATCGCCCTGGGTAGGTGCTGAGTTTACGGAACGCAAAACAGGTATAGCGGTGCTCAAAAGGTCCTTGGGACACTGTTCTGTAGGCGCGTGCAATGAGTTACAAAAAAAAAGACATGAATGCATGGAATTAGAATTAAAAGATTTTGTCCAATATGTTCCCCTTGAGTTTCTCAGTGCAGCATGTTTAGAGGTTTGTGCAATTTGCTGTGCACTATCACACTGTAAGCAGGTTTATATTTCACTTAGTATGTCGCTGGCTTGCTGCATCTGTTGGGCGCTCAGACACAGTTTGTGCAGGATCTTCACTTGGTATCAACAGTACACAGTCTACTGTTAGGGCTTTATGTGTTATGAGGCTCAATGTCCTGTTAGTACTTTGTGTGCCTAACATTAAAAATGCAGGCTGACTTGAACTGGTATAGCGCATTATGGGGAAGCAGAGCGCGCTTTTAGCGCTCTGTCCTCTTGTGTCGGTCTGCTCGGCCGTTTCTGCTTCCCCATAATGCGCTATACCAGTTCAAGTACGACGAACCAACTCGCCCAATCTTCAACACTGGCAGGCTGACTAATTTACAGGCACGCGTGGAAGCTTCATTACGGAAATAAAAAAATATAGCACACTTGTTTTGATGAAATATGTCTTTCAGCTGCAAAATCTTCCCTTAGGATTGCAATTTTTTTACTTTTTGTTTGGTAATTCATTTTTACTGCAAATGGGGCTTTTTGACTGTTTATTCCTGATGGTCAGGCAGTGGACTTGAAAGATAAAGGCATGCTTTGTACAGTACTCATAGATTGAAAGAGGGCATTTTAGGGCTAAGTAATGCACATACTTTTATTTCCGCCGTTCTCAGTTTGAATCATATGGCATCATTTTAACTCGAGCAATTGTGCATGTCACCTGCTATTCAAAAATATATATTTATACATTGATGTTTGCATATGTAAAAACTGTACCTTTGCACTTGGTGCGGGTCAATGGGGTTACATGCACGGCATGCTTGTTGCTAGACTACGTTACGAGCCTTGGAAACGCATGTGCCATTTCGCAGAATATGCTGCTTTAGACCTTGACATACCACCAGTGCCGACCATTTCTGCTTTTGCATCTGCTTAGTATAAATGTTGGCATGCAAGCATTACTGCAGCTTTAACAACCCTTTGAACCATTAAAAGAGCTGCTGCTCATTCTTCCTGTCTCCTTTTGTGCATCATAACTGATACAGTCTACTCTTGCTATAACGTACCACCATAATCCGGCAAAATGAGTTCGTTTTATCTGAAGTCCGTAATATCCAATTTTCGCAGGGTTGGGGAGGGAGGGATAGCATTGTTGTGTGACAAGCGTTCCCATTTCGCTCAGCAGTATGGGGCAGGCTAGTTCTGCTGGTGAATACTGAATGCATTCGCCAGCATGTTTACAAGAGACTTCATCATTACCAGCGGTTATGAATAAAATTGCAGCACAGTGCCATTACAGTAGATGCAGGGATGCCATGTGGCTCCTGCTCTGCAGCAAAGGTTATTCCGAGAATAAAACATACCCAGTAGGCTTTTTTATTCGCTCCTGTTGATCGGCTTTGAATGAACTCTTATTTGTGAGAACGGGAAGGCATATCGGCTGAAGTAGGGCCGGGCCGCCTTTTGCCGGGAGTGCAGCCTCTTTCCCCCTCCCCACCCTCTCCATTCCAAGGATCACCGGGCGACCCCAAGTTCATCTGAAAGTTATAAACTGAGCAGCACCAAGGCACCTCTTGCATTAATACTCATGATAATTCAAACTCTGATAGTTTGTGCTTTCGGTTAATTCAAACAAAATTCAACTTTATGGTTGGCCCTCTATTCTTTCAATACATTTAAGAGCCTCGATTCAAAGCCTCGATCATTCGGTTTGTTCATACTTTTTGGGGATCTATACCAGAAAATATCTGCTGCTTTCCCACTATTTTAAAATTTGCGTGCTCATACAACGCTAACCGTCTAAAAATGAAAAATAAGCAGCTCAGGCTTTCAAGGAAAAAGGCTTTGCTTGCAAACAAGTGTTTGAAACAAAGCACACGTATGGTACACCATGATGCTGCTGAACTGGTATAGAAGCTTTGTGCTGAAGGCACATGTATTGCAAAGAAGCAGTTAGCAATTCACGATTTCTTTAAAAGGTCTGGTCAGCAGTAAATGGCCAATAAACTTGTAGACCTTACATCTTTGCTTTCTGTTCAAAAATGCTTAAAAATTTTTATATCTGATAAAATCAATGCCTAATCATAATGCGGGGTGTCACCTCACCCAGTGTCGTATAATTGAGAACCTTTGGTAATTCAAACTTCCTGATGATTCAAACGAAATTTAGGTGTTCTTTCGAGTTTGAATTAACGAGAGTAGACTGTATTTTAATTTGAGAGTAGAACTCACCTGCTCGAAGCACCGGAACGTCTTGCTTTCAAAACATACGTCGCGATACCTAAGACATTACTGCAATGAGTGATGAACATCGAATGCAAAACACGAACTTTTATTTACAGTTACTTCGAAAAAAAATTAGTGTTCAGCGATTGGCGAGCACCCTTGAGCGATGCTGTTATCACTTAGCACCGCATTTCATTCAGCTGCAGCTTTCAACACTGAAAACACTGCAGTCGTCTTGCTGCAGCTGGAAGCATTCGTTCACCTCATAAATGCGGTCAATCACCTGCTGCGAAGTCAGCCTGACTGCAGGGGACTCGTCTTTGTGCTTATTGTCGTTGTCTGATGACAGCTCAGAACGGCTTTCGATTGTGACTCTCACCTCCTCGTCACTGAGCTCGTCATTATCGATGACATCATTGTCAAATGTCACGAAATCGTAGAAGCTGATGAGGTTGTCGTTCATCGAAATTTGCTTCCGCTTTCTGGAGACCATTACGGTGATTACCTCAAAATTTGCAAATAGACAGAACAGTCAAACACAGAAACACAACAAAATGGCGCCAACTCGCTATGTTCGTGCATGACTAACGTCACCAACGTGTTCTCAAGCTGGCTTGGCTTGGCCGCAAGCCAGCAATGTTGTTGGCTGCCATTTAAAATTACTGTGGCTTTAGTAGAGTGTACTAGAGTGGGGGAGTGGGTCCACACAGGGCTCCACGCTGAGGCATTTTTTTCTGAAAATTCTGGTGGCGCCTCCGTTGCCTTCAACTGAAGGTTACCATGGTTACTGCTGATGCTTTCATGGTTATGGCTATGCAGGGTGGCCAGCGGTGGCAGCTTTGCTGTCGCCAGCCGTCACGCGCATCAGTCGCATCTCAAGCATATCCCGCAGTGTTGCCATAGCAGTTTGTGCAAAGCCGTGGACGGCGTCGCACCTTGTGTCGCGAATAATTCAAGTAACGGGAGGCACTACATTAATTTCGTTAAACACCCTGCTCATAGCTAATAGCAGGGCTAGCTTCACTGTGTTCGATTCTTTTTTTCGTACTAACAAGGTTGAAAGTAGCTAGCAAACAAATGGTAAAAGTAACGCGACAGCGGCGGCGCGGTGTGCAGACGATGCTGCGCCGGACAGACTACAGCTCAGCGCTTTTGCAGTCACCACGGGCAGGGGTGTAGCCAGGAGGTGGCACACCAGGCATGTGCCTCCCCCAAAATATTTTTCCGCCATGGCATAGAAAGAGAAAGATGGCCATTTTAAAGGGGTGCCCCTCCCGAAATCAAAATGGTGCCCCCCCCCCCTCCCCCTGAGAAAAATTTCTGGCTACACACCTGACCACAGGTGCTGCCAGCCACTGTTCTAGTGTCCCAACAACCCGGAGAAGCTGTAGCTTTCGGTGAAGGCGACTGCAGCGCCGATGCAAATTTTCCAAAATTTTGCTTCACCCACGCTGCTTGTCGCTCGTTCTGTGGATCCGCTCACCCATGCTTTAGCTTGCAGAGAGCGGCGTGGTGAAGTCTGCTTTATAGGCCCAATTTTGACAAAAAGTGCCGCTAATTTCATCCGCTGTAGCCGATAGTCTGTTGTATCGCGGTCTGTTAAAAGCTAACTTTGCTTGATTAATTTAATACACAGACCAATCTTAGGCTGAACAATGGTTTGTTGTATTTGAAAGTCCGTTGTATGCGAGTCCATTAAAACTATCGTAGACTGTACATTCTGCGAATTCATGTAAGGAGATTGATGAGGACTATTTAGGTTTCAGTGAGTTCACTGTATACTGCTTCGTTAGTGTTCAATATCGAGCGTGTCACTTACAAGGATTCGCAGCAGCACCTGGCGATACAAAAGGCTCATTAAAAAAGTTGTGCGCTGTGTGGTAGTATGCAACTCTTGGACATATCATGGGCCACTGTTACAACACTAGTTTGGACACTTTCGTTTTGGAGTACTTAGCAACACAGTGGAAAAATTTGATTATTAATTTATTTAATCCACGGGAGTTAGATCTCGCGCCGCAAATTAAAATGCTCGAGGCCAGACGACAAGCTTAATGCTAATAGCGCTCCGCCTGACCGAGTATGCTCTAGCCCTACGAAATGTCGTCTGCCGTGCTGGAGCAGTGCTGCTGGTGCCTCAGTCGAGGAGATGAGGAGAAACGAGGAGGAATCAAAGTGGAGAAGGAGAGCGTCGCTACTTTATGAAAATTCGCGGGCTTTATGCCGACCTTCCTGCCACCTCGCCCTGGCTATGCCAGTGGCCTTCATGCACTTGTTTTTTGCTAGAGTATGGTGCAACTAGCCAGCATAAGTTTATGTTGAAATTCTGTTAACACAATGAAAAGCGGGAACATAGTACCAGTTTTTTGTGCAGGGTACCTTGAGACATTTGCATCCCTTAAATCTTGATATAGCGAATGACGTGCCACCTCTAAGTATTATTCGTTCTATTGGAACAATGTTACATTCAGAACACCGAATTCTCGTGAAAAGCTAAACTAAACAAGGGCAAACGCATCATGAGCCACAATGAATGTTTCCTCTCTCGGCTTGCAGAATTTTCAAATTGATTTCTATGCGTGTGTTACAAACTGCTCCTGTGCTACAAACTGCTCCTGTGCTGACGAGCATGAATTAATGCCGCTTCACGCGCACTGTCAATGCAGGTTTGTGGATTGCATAAGTTTGGTGGTCCAGTTGCATTTTTAAAATTCTTCTGCTATGTAGTTCTGCTATGTGGGTTTCTTGCTGCTCAGCAAGACTTCTGATGTGTAGAGATGTGGCATGTGGTGGCTTTGTAATATGCAAAATGTAATGGATGTTTTCCTTAAGGGGTTCGTCTTTGCGTGTAGGGTAGTTATGCAAAGTTCTATAATGTGAGCCTAGCTTAAAGAACTTGCTCGCAGGTATGCAGCAGATGTCTACGCTTGTCGTGCTGTACGAGTGTAGATTTATGTAGTGGCATGCGATTTCATTTTCACAACTTGTGTCACACTATTGCGTGTTTAAAAATAGCGTCGGCTGCTTTTTCAGCCACGAAGAGCTCGGCAGCGAGTACGGAAGGACCAAGGAAGAGAAACTTAGGCGCAAGGAACGAAAGTTCCGCCGGAAGTCAAAGTTTGAAAACACGACATGCAATCCTTGAGAAAATGAACTGCTTCACTCATGACAACAACCACTGGAAGACTGCACCCTTTTGGACATGTAAGCAGATGCTGAGATTTCAGACATGCACTTTCTGTGACTGTCAGTTCTGTTTGTAAATGCTGGTCATGTAAATTATATAGTAGTATAATGATCAATCATTACATATCGAAGCTAATTCTGATCAGCAGTTGCATCTACATTTAATATTAACCATGCCGTTAGCCGAAAATGATTGCAAAACTCCACTTAACAGCCTTGCCCTGAAAACGACGGCTTGCATTGAAGTGCACTCGCTCAGGTGCCACTTTTCCACGCTGAGCAAATAGCTTAAAAACTACTATGCACTTGAATCAGCACTCGAGTCTTTTATACAGGATGCAGATAAGGTTCGCTTGTAAATGTGAGTCTGAGTGTTGTGAAGTTAAATTTAAAAAGTGTGATAATCCTGTAGAGTGAATTGTAACATTGCAGCTGTGGTTCTCTCTTCAGATGGCCCGTTTTGTTTCTGTCCAAAATGCAAACAACAACACATTTTGGTGCCTTCGTACAATCAATGAGACGCACAATTTCCTTTACTGTGAATTCGTCACTGGCTTCATAACCTTCTATGACATGAGAACTGATCCTTACCAGGTAGGTGGATTGCATTACCCATATACTGTGTGACATACGCAGTGTCAGTGCTTTGTTAGAACAGGCCATATTGAAGTGGTTCGTCTAAGGCCCATTACAAAGTGATGTAGCTTCTCAACTTGAAGATTGTTTTATTATGAAAGTCTAATGTATTGAAGGGTTCATTATTTGCAAAAAGTGCGGGAGGGAGCTTGCGTGAGTTGTTTCTCTGCAGTTGCAGCTCCCCCTCACTTCAAGAAAGAAGTACAAAAATAAAACACAAAAGCAATAAAGAAAATTTTGGGAAGAACTTGGAAGTGTTGCTTCCTCAAGAATCAAACCTAGGGGCCTTTAAGCACAGACTCCCAATTCCGAAACCGTTATGCCATCGATGCATACATCGGCAACTTACGTAAGCCACTGTTAAAAATTTTTTGTGTGCAAGCTAACTCGTAAAGACGGGCTATGGATTTTCATTTTGCCATCCACCGGCTTGAAATCACATCTGCATCTCATGCCACAGCAACTTTTGTAATGTTTCACTGGTTAATGGCGCAGCCAAGAGATAGCATTGACAGAATTCATTGTTATGTTGTAGGCATTACCAGTTACTTCAATGAAGACAGCCCCCTTCGGCCCCCTTTTCCTTTGCTTTTTTTAAAGCCCTTTTTTCTTTCCGCCGTTCTCATATGAGTGCTTGCTACAGGAGCATCAGAGAATCTTTGAGTTGCATATTAGTCCTTTCTTTAATATTTATACTCTTGTCTGCATAGCTTATGTCTCGCATGATCTCTGATTAATAATTTAAATTTTGATTGAAGTTTTTAGATAGTCGTTGATTGTGGTATGTCTCAACTGGCCCAGACATGTCGAGTCAAAAGTTGTCCTCATTAAGCCACTTTTTTTTTTATCCTTGCGTGTCTATGTTTTTTGTGTACAAAACAAGTTTGTTCACCGGAGAAAACGAGCCTACTTATATACACACCAGCACCAGTACATGGCATTCTTTGTTTGACCTGTTGTTTTGACCGTTTCAAGCCTCTGTGTCGTAAATGTCCATCTTGATTGTACACCCCTTGCTAGTTCCATCTAAACATGCCTAGTTGCAAATTATAAGTCCACAAGCACTTGCTAGAAAAGCTGCCGAATCAGTTGTTTTTTTCCCCTCTCTTGGTTTTTCTGCGGTTTGTGTCGGGCTTTGCACTTTGTTCATTTCCACAGCTAACTGTAATCCTCTTGCTTCCTGCAGTTACGAAATGCAGTCCACGATTTGTCAACGCAGGAGGTTCTAGAGCTACACAACTCTCTTGAGAGATTAAAAAGGTGCCGGGGCTCTCGAGAGTGTCACTTGAAGTACAGGCCAGAGGGTGTGTATCTTTTTCCTATTTTCTTTTGCTTCGTCTTCAAGCACTACTGGGGTGTACATACTCGACATTATCAGTGTTTAGGGAGGGCAGGTCAATGTCGTACTGTGGGGTACGCCAGCATGTCTTTGCTTGATTTGTACTTCTGTGGGCTGTGATTCTTGTGTGAGTAAATAGAGGGTGTCTTTAAGAGAAGTGCAAAGACCTGTTAACAATCTTATGTCGCTTATACAACCTTCTCCCATGCCTAATTCATTTGCTTTTATGTTTTAGAATACCGTATTTACTTGCATAATAGGTGCACTTTTTTTCAGAAAATCCTGCTTGAAGTTAGGGTTGCGGCAATTACGCGGGGTAAAATTTTCTAAAATCTTTTCCGGTCCGGTTGTCGCGCTTTAGATCTGCACATCTGTCAAGTAAAAGGCGACTTTATCATTTACCAATTAATTCAGCATAAAACAAACATACCTGCGTACCTTTAATGTACAAGCGAGAGCCGCCAACTGCACACACACACGCACAATTTATTTACACGAAAGTCATAGACGTTCCTCCTTTTCCCTATTCAGAGTTCGAGTTGGAGAGCACACATTCATCCTCGCTGAGCAAGGATTCGTTTTCAATGTCCGAATCATCCGCACCCCACAACATGTCATCCTCACTCTCATCCAGTGCGTTCAAGATACCTGTTTTCTTGAAGCCTTTCCTGACGACTTCGTTGGAGATCGCCTGCCACGCTTCCACGATCCAAGCGCGCAGCATTTCCACAGGTGGCATCTTAATCTTACCACCTGGATTCAGCTGATGTTGTCCTCCAGCCATCCAGGAGGCGTACAGCCTTCGAATATTGTCCTTGAAAGGCTTATTCAAGGACACGTCCAAAGACTGCAGTATCGATGTGAGGTTGCCCGGAATCACTGCCAGATCTTTGCAGAGCTCCTTTAGCTCATCTCGTACATGGTCTACTAGGTGCCCATGAAAACTGTCCAGGACAAGTATGAATGGGAACAACAGACCACCCGGCTGCCGACCTCAGACTGTTTTTACCCAATCGCCATGAGTTCTGCGCTCGTCCAGCCTTTTTCCTGGACTCTGACATAGAGGCCTTGAAGGAAATTTGTCTTTGGGAGTGTCCTTACGTTTAGAAATAACGTAAGGCGGTAGCTTGCGCCCATCCGCTGTCACCACACACCAGCATTACGGTGCATCGTTGTTTATCAGCGCCAGACGTTCTGACAATGACACTCCGTGCATTTTTCTTCTCCACTGTCGTGTTCCGCGGCATATCAAAGCAAAAGGGGGGGTCTGATCGGCGTTGCTCATCTGAGACAAAATGAAGTCTTTCTGCTGTCAGAGCTTTATAACGAAACAGTAGATGTCCACCACTTCGTCCTCATATGGTGCGGCCAAGCGCTGGCACAAGCTCCTTCGCAGTGCGAGGCCATGGAGCCACATGATATGAGGTGACCATCTGGAGCTGTCTTCGAACTTTTTTGCTTCGATGCGCTGCGCTCACGCTATTGTGCGCGCCTCAGTCTGCACAATATCCAATGACACAGCTGAGCTGTTTTGTCGTAGCTCCCATATATACTGGACCAGTTGCTCATCGATGTTCTGATACCTGCCGGTCTTGTCACCGCGGAAAGCCCGTCGTTTCTTCTTTGTCGCCTTAAGTTTTTTCTCTTGATCCGTCCAGTACCCAATACTGGTTTCTCCACCACCGAAATGCCTGCTTGCCGCCCGGTTGCCGTGCTCCAGCACATACTGCACTGTCTTCAGTTTAAATCCAGCTGTATAGCTTGCGAGCTTCCCCATGGTGGAACCAAAGTTGAATATACGACCACAACATACGCACACCCCTTGCAAAATGGTGTTTTTTTTTTCTTTTTCTTTGATGGTAGTGATGGCGAGCGAGCCCCCGGCATTGTACACGTGACCTCCAAGGAGCACGGTGATTTGGGGGGTATCAGTAATTGATGGAACAGCCGTTTATTTTTTTTTGCTCATGGACGCTTTTTTTTCACGTTTTATTTTGACAAACACGTTGGTTAGGTCGTTGCACTTTGAAACTTTTTATTTGTTCGTCGATTTGTCATCTTTTGTTCTTCAGGTTACGGGGACCGCGTTCCAACTGTACTGCTGGGGGGTAGAATCGTTTCTGATCACAGCCAAGTTCGGGGTGCACCTAATACGCGTGCAATTAAAAAAATTGAATTTTCCGCGACCAAACTAGGGGTGCGCTTATTATGTGAGTGCGTCGATTATGTGAGCAAATACGGTGGTTAGAAAGTGATTAGGTGACAAAGTGTAAGGAGAAACGCTCTCTGTTTGCGCACTCAGTAAAAGAGAAGAAAGTCTCTAGTGCATTTTGGTAACATTCCTAACTTTGAAAGCTATATTTATGCACAACAAAAAAGAAACATTGCTGAGAAGTTGAGTGCGAGTCTCGATCACAGCGTACTCAGTTCTTCAAACAAGTTGCAGTAGCTCGTAATAGTAGAAACTCTGCTTACGAAATAGAAAAATTACATACATATTTGAAGTATGTTATGTGCCTGAATTTATGGCATCATATGTGTATTTAATCTCATCAACAAGAGCTTGATTTTCGTAGCTGCTTATTTGACAGTGGTATTTGCTCTCGTGCAAATCTTCAGTGAAATATAACTGTCTGATTTAGCCATCTGAGGCAACTCCCATATTGTGACTTGAGCTGCCATGACCAAAAAGGAAGCATTACTATGGCATTGTCTTAATATGTTGATGCTCCGCTAGTACACTGTAAAATTAGTTAATTTGATACAACTTGTTTCAATGGCTAATATTGGGTCCCTTGGTTCATGGCTGCTATCATAGTTACACACAAAATTTAAGCCTACTGTATATGTCACAGTATTTATTACTGCAGGTTATGGTGTTGTAATCATTTTGATATTTGCATCAAGTGTTCTTCTTATGGGCAAAGCTCCTTAGGGCCTGGGTCTGTACATCCCATGGGGTTTGTTGTTGGTCCAATGGTGCCTATGTACATCACCTCTAAAGTGGGTATGTGCCACAGGGGATGCGAGATGGGAGATGGTGGTACTTGGAGTGTTCACTAGATGGACGCACGGACAGACGCATGGACGGTCCGACAGAGACTAGCAGACTGATATAAGGAGGAACGGATGTGCGGACGTACGTGCGGACTCATAGATGGATGCACGGACAGACGGACAGGCGCATGGAAGGATGCATGGATGTATATCGTATGACCATAAGAAACCAACAACGATCCGAAGAACATGCATTGACCTAGTATTTGCAAATTTTTCACTGCAACCTATACAGGAGCCGCTCACCCTTCATTTCACACACCTTAAAGCCATCATAATGAAGGTACATCGCAAGCCATTCATCGTCTCTAAGAACAAACAAAGGTTGCTTTCTATATATACACATACAGTGTTTCTCATGATGTCTTTATACGATGATCAACTGGGCGAATTACACATGGAAGATTCATGGTTTTACCGATGATTCTTTCTGGAGCTTCACCCACTCGTCATCATTCACCGCGTGGCTATGCTGTGATTTTTTATAACTTCTTTTTCATGCCTCCTCTGGTTTTTGCATTATTGGGGTATTAAAATTACTTATCTAGGTGGCAGCAGTTATCTTTTATTTTTATGCATAATAGTAAAAAAATGACTTTAAGGGGAGATGCGGGTCGAAAAACATGAATTTTTTTCAATATTTCCGATTTTTAATTTTTGCATGTTTTTATAAAATTAGTACCTCTACTGTTATAAAAAAAATAAAGGTAGAGAATTAACTGGAAATGCTTTAAAATTGCATCTAAGAGCACAAGGTGCCTGTTAAATGTCCAAAGTGTGCAGTCTTCGAGCACCTTGCCGCCAATAATGCGCCACCGTTCACCATTGTTAATCACATTAGCCGAAGAGTCGAGCCTCACTCTTCAAGCAACAACAGTTTCCCTCGCTGATGCGGCACAAGAAATAATAAAAAGAAGCTCGCTTCTGTGCGTTTTTCGAGCGCCGTGACTGGCTTATCACATGGTACGGATCGGGGACCGCCATTGGCCGCTGCACACCTGTATGTGCTGTGAAGCCTATGTTCGGGGTCCATTTCATGTCGAGCAGCGCAGCTGAACAATGTTTTTCTCGTGTAATTATCCCCGTTATGAAGGAAAAAAGCATTGCTCGCAAGTGAAAGCCGTTGTGTGGCTTTCACTTGCGACCAATGCATCAAAATGAAACCATCTTGCGATCAATGCTGAACTTCCGATCAATGCATCAAAACCAAAACCAATGCATCAAAAGTCATTCACACCCGTTAGCCGGAAAGTTCGTGGTGCGGCAATGGGCGACGTCAGCACCAATCTTGCGAGGTTGAAAGAACTCGCAGTGAGAGAACTTAGCAGGGACGACATTGCCATTATGTACGACGGTATGTGGCACAAAAATGGCTGCAAAATGGCATGACACTGGACTTAGTTTGGATTTCACAGTCGAACTTCTTCCTAGTTTGCAGTTGGCACAAGGCTCTGCCAGATGGAGCGGAAGTTTGGCATGTGTTTCATGGCCCTGTCTGCGAGCGAAATGTCTGTGAGGAGTCAGCTCGAAAAAGCCGAGAGGGACAAACTCATGGGGCTGGCGTATTTTAGTCGCAGTGGCCACTACAAGAAGGATTGTTCTTTTTGGTGTGCAAATTTCATCAGATTTAATAATATCTTTCATAAATGAAAACTCAATTCTAACTTTAAAACTCATTTTTTTCAAAACACAAATTTTGCTATTTTTTTCAATGTGCCCCTCCTTTTTCGGGCACTTCTAGTGCTCGGATTGGCATGAAATTTTGCCCAAATTTTTTCCGAGGTATAGCGAATGCAATTATGTAGCTAAAATTTCAATAATTTATTGTATAATAAAAAATCTATGTAAACCTTTACTAGGGTAGGTGAAATATGGACTTTTTACGTCTATTATTTTTCACGCCTATTACATATTTTGTATGTGCTTCCTAATTAGTTATTTGCATTCTACACTTAATTTCAAAGATTATGAACTATGAATGGTAAAAAATTACGGAAAATCAGGAATGAAATGAGGGGGGCAAAAGGGTTAAGGTTTTCACTTTGTCATTTCGTAGAGCTTAAAGTAAGCAACTTGCAAGAAAACTAATTTATGTTTGAAATCGGCATAAAGAGTTCCATAAACAGCTCAAGTTTCATTGCTCAGGGGTGAATATTGAAAAAAAAGTGTCTTCGAGTAGCACTTTCCCTTAATCTTACTTAATTGCATTTTACGCAGCACACCTACCTGCAATTGTGGCATTTCGAGGCTGTCACTGTGGCTAAGTTCATTGAATAGTGCCCCTAATCCTGTATAGTATGAGAGCTACATTTATAACCTGTCAAATTTGTTAATCTTGGTTCAAGTGCACTACTTCGAATTTTAAGTGTCACAATAAAGACTGTTTTTTGTTAGTGTAGTCTGTCGGATTTTATTATTATTATTTCTTTATAGGACGGCGAGATTTTTCTGGAGCAGTTCGTACGAGGCACGACAGGTGAGTTCATTGGTTCTGATTCATGCAGAGAAAGGTATATAACAGCTGTATCTTTTCGGTACTTAGCTACGGAGCAGAAACCTGGAGACTTACAAAGAGGGTTAAGCTTAAATTGAGGATGACGCAGCGAGCAATGGAAAGAAAAATGGTAGGTGTGACCTTAAGAGACAAGAAGAGAGCAGAGTGGATTAGGGAACAAACGGGGGTTAAGGATATCATACCTGAAATCAAGAATAAGAAATGGACATGGGCCGGGCAAGTAGCGTGTAGACAGGATAACCGCTGGTCGTTAAGGGTAACTAACTGGGTTCTCAGAGAAGCCAATCGGGTCAGGGGGAGACAGAAGGTTAGGTGGGCAGATGAGATTAAGAAGTTTGCGGGTATAAATTGGCAGCAGCAAGCACAGGACCGAGTTAAGTGGTGGAACATGGGAGAGACCTTTGTCCTGCAGTGGACGTAGTCAGGCTGATGATGATGATGATCATGCATATTACGCCTGTTCGCTTGCTTGTGCAAAGACATACTGTACGAACATCTCAACACCTGTATGTAGACAACTCGCTTTTGGTGCTAACTACGGATCACTGTGATTCTAAATGACGAGATTATAGGGTCCATGGTATAATACTTGTACGGGGTCTTGATTTTTTTCAGTGTGCGTCCTAGACTTTTGGCTTGTGAGTAGGGGTGCACGAATATTTGAACTTTCGAATATTTTTCAAATAGCACTTGTCATTCCATTTGATTTGTATCAAAATTTTACTATTAAATGTATTTGAACTTGAGAAAGATAAATATAATAAGGGAAAATAAATATGATGATAAAAAGTCAGCGGGAAGCATGCCTGGCCTTGCAATTTGAGGCGCCGATGTTCGAAACTGCTAGCTCTTTAGTTCTCCTAGTGGCCGCTGAGCAACAACCTTGGCCAGTGGGTCACTGCCTATGCGTGAAATGCCTATCCATGTTTATTAGGAGCGAACGGGTGATGTGAGTCATAAACAGTTTTCGACGAAGTACAGTACCGCTTCTTCGTTTTCGCATGTCTGCCAGTGTGATGTCCTTGCCCACAAAGTTAGGATTCTTCTCGTACGCTGGCACCATGGGTGGAGTGAGGCCTAGCCACGAGTCGAACAGCATGATCGGTCGTAATGTGTGTGGGCAGGGCGCTTGATGTTTCAAAGTATGTTATGCTGATTGCACTTATGCATGCAGCTGATAAACTAAACCGTATATTATATTCTAAAATGCCAAACTACAGCGTATATTGTATTCTGAATGATATTCGACCCATAAACGTGGAGTGAATGCAAATATCACTAAGTAGCGTGAGTGTCAACGGCCGTGTCCTCGTCATGTGCAAGCAATAGATATCCTCCCGGGGGGAGGATCAGATCAGTAGTGAGGTGGCTGGAACAACATTGCGTATGCAGGAGCTAGAGGCCTAGAAAAGAGCTTCAAAAATTTTCTTTATGAGCACCCGTTTCTGAATGGAAGACTTAGCTGAAGGGGGAAATTTGAAGACTTGTAAATGCTATTTATAACGAGCCCAAAATGGTGGCACCTAGTCGCAGCTGAGCTATGATTTTACAATGCCTTTTTTTTTTTGATTTCCTCAATAATTTTTGCAACCTCAGCAGGTGAAAGATATATTTTACTGTACTTCTACCTAGTGAAGACATTTTAGAATTAAAAAAAAAATTGCAGCAACTGAAAATTGCTTTTCAAGAAATCGATCTCGATTGTCACTTTTCACAGTGTAAAATTCATTGGTGTCACCTGAAAAACTGCAAAATATGAAGTTAATGCGGCTCGTGACAAAACTGTTGCACTTTAAGCCACTTGCGTTGCTTACAATAGCTAGCTGCACAGTTTCATTTTCATACAGCGGACAATGCACTGCCGGGGTGTGCATGAGTTGTCACGCGAAAAAAATTTTCTCTTCGGCCATGTTTTTTACTACATCTTAATGCGAACATTTTACTTGGCCGTGTTTGCAAAAATACGCACTTGTCTAGTGTCCGCAAAAGCCATGCACAGTAATCACTGGACCTTTCTCTCCGGCACTGATGCCAGCCCCGACGTGTAGAGAGTTCTCAACATTATTTTGGTTGTACCAAATTATGTAAAGGCACTGGATTTTCTCATTTTTTATAAGGCAGCTGAGGAATGTGGCTTAGCAGTACTCCTCCAGTGCTTCATCAGCCTTGCCGAAAAAAAGTTTTTCTGTTGCTATCTCGTAATAATATTCTTAAGAATCCTCTGCAACTTTTTTTCTGCAACTTATGGGTTGATATATAATGAAAATCGCATTTTCAGTTTCCATAGCTCATTTTATGACTACATAGTGTTTTCACTGAAAACTACATAGAACTGTCGTTAAAACGTTTTGCGTGTGCTGAGGGGATGAAAATCATTGCAGAAGTCATGAAAAAGAGAAGGCGTTCAAAAATTATAGCTGTGCCCACTGCCATTTTGAGTTCATCAGTGAGACCACTTCTCGGTCTTCAAATTTCTCCCATCAGCTAGGTCCTCCTTTCTGAAACAACGGTACAATAAGCAAACGTCTGAGGTTCATTTCGAGACTCCCGAGTGGCTAAGTCCACCATGTACCTCCAGCATGCATTGACATTGGTCCGATCCTCACTTTGGGGCTACGCGAGTATTGTGAAGTCGCAGCTATCGAAAATCGTACTACTTAGTAACATGTTTGCTCTCGTTTTATATTTATGGGGCAACGATTACTTAAATTATAATGATATTTTAGTTTGACAGCTGCTAGTGAAAGCTGCGTAATCAAGTTGCAAGAGTGTGCCCCGCTCATCAGAAATATCGCAGGCATCCATCTCGGACTGACTGTTTTGTATATCGGCACATTGGACCTCGTGATGAGGACCATTGCGGGATGATTCTTTGTATTCGTGATTGAGGATAATGTACTTTGAAATATCGGGCACCGGGACAGCATGCTGCTCAAAGTCATGGCTACGCTTAACTCCACTACTCAGGGTGCCGATCTATGAGACTAATCTGGACTGTGTGGGTGTGCTAGCAGAGATGAGAAGGCAAAAAAGCCACAATGTGCTTTGATCTAAGCAACGAATCGGCCTTTGCACCTCTAAAGCATGATTGGGCATTTTAATGATCGGCCGTAGATAGCCCAGCCAAGCTCGTCTTGCAGTGACCGCTTGGAGCACTGGGGCAAATGGCTTGTGATTTCATGGAGCCCTGAAATGCAAGACCAAGCATGCTGCTCATCGTGTTATCGTCATTATATTTATTTTCCGGTAGTTCAATTACATCAAATGGTGATATTCCGGTGCAAATGGAATGGATTAACGAGCACAATTCGAAAAATGTTGCAGTGTTCGAATATTCGCACACTCCTACTTGTGCACTTTTTGCAGAACACCACAAACTCAATTCTGTAATACTAGACTGTGTTTCTTGACTATTCAGGCTGTTTGTAAATGTATCAAAATGACATTTTATTATCCCTTTTTCTTTTCTCTATCATCATAGACAATGGAAGGGTAGCCGTCCTGAATGATCGAGCTGATCCCAAGTGCTGCTTGACAGAATGTGGAATTCTTGTGAGTAGTTTTTTTCGGAGTTGTTCATTTTATTCAATAGTGTATACTGTCGTCGAAAAATTTTTGGATGTGAAAAATTTAGACTTGGTAGATATTTCAGATTTTATTAGTGTGTACCGTCAAAGCCACCATGGAACTAATGCACTTGCGCAAGCAATTTTTCAGATGAACTCGCATCATTAAGTTTCAATTATTTTTTACTAAATTAGTTGTTTTCAGTCGTGCTGCTGGATTTCGACAGGGGCAGTGTTAAATTTTTTGAAGGCTAGATCAAGCTTAGCTTCCAGTAGCCACTTGTTTAGCTGCCAAGATTTGAAGCATGCACAATGTTCGGTTTTGGAGGCCATGCTCACTCTTCCTTGTCTGACAAAATGGTCTAGGGGCGCAACTTTTCTTTTCAGGCCAGTCTTGCCATAATATTTACTATGCTAGTAGGTTTTCTTTCGCACGTTTCTTTTTCCCGGTTGTAACTCTGCATGCAGTCATGTTGGTCTAGTGTCAGGCCTGTTTTTGAGATGTGTGTGCCATATGTTTTCTGCCATTGTGGTAGCGGGGCTTGGCTGCTGACCTGCAACAGGCAGATTTGATTGGGACTACTGGGGTCACATTTCGATACTGGTCAAAGGCTGAAGACTCATGTACTGTGCGTTGTCAGTGTAGGCTAAAAGGAGCCGGCCCGCGTTGTTAAATTCCACCTACCGAGAGAGACTTTCTGTGTATCTTTCTGTGACTGGCTTCAAATTTTGTATGTTCAGTGCTATAGGCCCACCTCCTGGGCCATAGCACTGTAATGATCAGTAGCTGTGATACCCAAGGCAGTGATTTCACTGTAGCCCAAATACAATCAAATCTGCTTTTCAGCTAGTGTAGCATGAAGCAGTGTATTATAAGAAATTATTTCATGCTTCTTTATTGCAAATAAATTTTATTTTCATGTCTTACCAGGTTTTTCGAACTTGGATTTTTTGGATTATTTTGAAGTACCGCCAGGTCCGAAATATCGGTCGGTGACTTACATGGCATCAAGCATTCAAGCATAAGAAAAAGAAAAGCTCATCTCTCTGAATGAGGTCAAAAAACATTGTTCGTAATTTGAAAATGCCTATTTAATATTAGTCATGAAAATTTTTATAATTGTTTTAACGTGCAACTGTCATACATTTAGAAGCTCTAATGTAGAGAAAGTTGTTTACACAGTATTTATCTTTTAAAAACTAGCTTTTTTGGGCATTTGATGGTCATCAGATAATGTAATCCTCAAGAAGGGATCACATGCATCTGCAAACATCTTTCTTCTGCTGCAGCTCTGCTTCTTCTGCCAAGGAAATGTGTACGAAAGACATCACAGGCCACCCGTAGATGGCACATCAGAAGTTCCTGCAGCTAATATTTGTCTTGCTGCCCTATTGTATGCATTTGTGTATTATGCGCATACTCAGCATTTACTGTGTTTTGTTAGTACGATGCGGAAATTTGTGTGGATTTATGGCTTAAAAATTAGTACGTAAACAAAGGCGTAATTCTCTTACCTAATCCTTTGCTGGTTTGCGTGTTTATAGTATTGTTCTAGGTATACTTTTGTATATTTGAACAAACTCGATTACGGCTATCGCGTAGCATATGATTTCACTTCTGTAATGTGTGAAAGCCTGGTTGACTGTTCAGAAGTCATATCACTCAAGTTCAAGAGGGAAATCTTCTGGAGCACTGAAACTTTAGTGCAAGTTGGCTTCACCCTAGGTGAGCTGTAGAAGTTGTGAGAAGGGCGTTCTGCAAAACCAGCTATGACTCTCCAGGCAGGACATTAGGCAAACAGAGTGTCTGGTTGTCTTTTTCCTGCTGTTTCGAGCCGAATTACGGGAAGGTTTTATGAAAAGAAAATGGACCTTGCAGAATTCACGATGTTGCTCAGTTTTGCTGGAGCTGGAAAGAAAACTCTGAACGAATTGTTTCATTAGTGTATAAATGCCTTACATCTGGAATTCACTTTTCTGGCCGTTCAGTTGTCACTTGGATGGACTAGGCGAGTTTCTGTGGTGTCAGTGTCGATATTTCTTGCTTCGTTCTTGTATGGTTTATGACTTGTTGGTTTTGTAAAAATAGTCAGCAGCTGCCATGGAAAAAGAATTATTTGGGTGGCAAAACGACACCTGCTCAGCTGTCCCGATAAAATCGGGGTGCTAATGTGCCAAGCGCTGTTGCGCATATTGGCTTACCGACACTGCGAAGCTCTTGCGACGTAGACTCCGCAGAGGCTCAGCGTTATGAGGTCATTTAGGCATCATTTCATTGACAAACATTGCTTGCTTCTTGTTCAGTACTTGTAGCTCATTTTAAGTGCAGTGCAGTGTGTAATTAGGGCAATATTGAGTAAGCGCAACTACCTATAAAATGCACGTCACTTCTTCCTCTTCATATTACCAAATAAATGTGAGAAAGCTTGCAATGTAAGGGTCAGTATCACAACTTCATGCGTTGTGTCCACATAAAAGACGCGAAAATATGCGGGAACTGCCATCTGTCACATTGAGGTGAAAGCAGCATATCGTACTTGCCTGACAATGACCATCGCGTTGCCTGGTTTCGTGTCTGCAGCTTGACAGATTTTTTTTCAAATACTACTTTCTTCATGCCACCTGCTGTCCACACGAGACAGTAGTTGTTGTCGAATTGCTGATTACCATTTAACGTAAGACATTTTTTGTAAGGCACATTTGCTATTGCACTCTTGTTTGTGTAGCTATTTTAATTATTATGTAGGTATACAGTACTGTATGCATTAGTCAACCGCAATTCTTGTGAGCAAGCTTGAATGTATGGCAAGCATGAAACCACATTTTGTTAGGTGCTTTTCTATTTAATATATTTTCATGATTACTCCTGTACTATTGTTATATATTTCTTTTTTTAGTGTTTCACAGCCTTATTGCTGAATCTCACATTGTTTCCTTTCTAGAATTTTTTTTTTATAGGCTGCACATCACGCTTTATATTTAGTATAGAGCTATTGCTCTGAAGTTTGTTATGCTATCTTTATTTAGGATTTCAACTTTTGATAGATGTGCTATAAATACAAACCGGCCGTGCTTAGCACTCTATAAACGGTTTTTAATCTAATATTTACATTGCCGAACTCTCTACTCTACGATGGGTATTTATTGACGAGATATTTTATTACGTTATTTAGTTGCGTCTTTTGGTTTGTTGCATGTGGTACATTGCTTTAAGGACTCATTCAGTTGTGTGAAAAGTGTAAAGCATTGTTTGTTCTTCAACAGTGATTGCGAAGACATTCAGATGTAATGTTATATGAACCACAGTTGTCGCTATATAGGACGTCTACTTCACAGAAGTGTTTTCGTGAACAGGAATAGCCTGCATAAAAGTGCGACTGCCACGTTAGTTAGTCTCGTACCTAACTATGCACACCTACCTTGGCGCCAGTTTGAAGGTGTAGAATAGTGCACTCTACCTTTGCTAAACACTTTACACTTAGTTTTGGTTGTGTAACATAGTTTCGAGGTTGTGTCTGTTGTATGGTAATTAGAACTAGGGAATTGCACTGTGCTTAGCACATTGCCTAATTGTCTGTTGTGCTTGCTTTGTATGTTTGTGTCCATCTAGTTTTCTTCCATCTCTTCAAGAGAGCTGTGTGCTTGGTGCATTATGTAGTACATGCATTGTAAAAATGTCACTCTTTTGAAGATAATTTGTGATGCAACTGTTACGGTCACAAGCTGCACTTGTTGCTTTTTTGTATTGTGATCCAGATAAAAAACTGTTTTCTCTCCTTACTCTTTGATTGAAATTTGTTGTAGTGATAAAAAAAAAATCGCCAGACCTGCATAAAACGTACTCTACAGTCACAGCGAAAGCTCGAAGAGTGGCCTTTTCAATCCTTTTCTGAGCACTCTTTGAGTAACTGCAACAGCACCCTGTATGCCATAAATAATCTGTATTTCTGTGTAGTAGGCCAACATTCACTATACAATCTTTTGTCATTCTTTGGGAAAGTGCGGTATCCGCTACACACTTGCAAAAAACTTTGTGCTAATTTTTCATGCAGTAGCTGACGGCGATGAAAAATTGGGCCTGAAGTGAGTATGTGCCACAGTTAATAGGTGAATGAGAACAAGCTTTTGCAATGGGTTGAAGCATTGGACGACCAACTAGTTATGCAATTCGCATTGTGTGACGTGTGGTTGTTTCTTTAATGTTCTAGAACGCTTTGTTACTTATATTAATGCGATTCCTTTCCCGACATCAAGCCTGCCTAAGGCAACTTTGAAAGCTAGTTCCAAGCAACGGCGTGGCGCAGAGGTAGAATATTAGGCTCACATGCAGGGGACCTGGGTTTCAAATCCTACTGTGTCCTTAGTGTTTTTTATTTACCGAGTTTTTTATTTCGCGCGATAGTTTTTGTGGACACCGGCAGCAGCAGACAACTACGGCTTCGCCATGACCCATATTGTGATCGCGTAACAGCTTTCGCTGTAGAAGAATCATTTTGAAGCTGCCTGGTAAGTTCGTGGTTGTGCAACTTGTAATTGGCTGGCAGACTTCTATGTGAAGGGCTAGATCTGTTTGATTACTTTTTTTCTAATCAGTAGCACTAATGGTTCATACGTCCCTTGTTTACCGATCGATTTTTAATTCAATTACATTGTTTAGGAAATAAGTTGTGAAGAGTGATGACTTCTGACATTGCATGAAGACATGGGCTCTCGATCAAGATTAATGCAAAGTCGTCCATGTAGTTTATATTCTGACCGGTGTTGTGGAATTTACTGTGAAAGTTTTCATGAATTTATTTTAGAGCATGAAATTGCTGGAGTGACGCAGCCAATGGTGCAAGATGATCAGTTTCTTTTATTCATCGACAACAGTCGGATAATGTTGAACACAACTGGTACTGTGTTGCACCTGGTAGTTGAGTAGAACCTCAATGATACAATAACAGGCTGAAATGTAAGGCTGTTTACACACATTAGCATAACATATACCTTGAATAATTGATGATGAGTCACTCATGCTCATAGCAATGCCCATAGTTGTCTTAATAAGTACATAATTGAATAAAAGACGAGTTCAGTTAAGAAGACATCCCTGCTTTTTGAATGTAAGGTTTGCTTTTAGTTGTAAAGAATATTGGCAACTGCAATTGGAATGGAATGCAAGTATGCTACAGCTATGCAGCTTTGTCACCATCATCTGCCTGGCTACGCCCACTGTAGAACAAAGGCTTCTCCCATGTTTCGCAAAACAACCCGGTCCTGCCATTTCTGCTGCCACGTTATACCTGCAAACTTCTTAATGTCATCTGCCCACCTAATTTTCTGTCTCCCTCTCACGTATTTGCCTTCTCTTGGAATTCTGTTAGTTACCCTTTAAGGTACATTTCCGATGGAGGCAAGAATGCTGTAAGCCCGTGAGCTCAGATTTGGGTGCACATTGAAGAAAACAGGTGGGCGAAATAGTCCTCCACTACGGCGCCTCTTATAATCATTATCATAATATGGTGGTTTTGGGGCGTTAAACCCCACATATCAATCTATCAGTAACCCTTTAAGGGACATTAAAAAACAAGAATCATTTGGTTTATATTGACAAACTGCACTCTGAGAACTTCAGTGCCATATGCGCCACTGTCGTAAGTTAATAACAAACCAAAAAAAAAAATCGAGGTTGAACTGTTTTTAAATTTGGCGCTGAAATCTTCGCGCTTGACATAAAAATTTCAAAATATATTTCTCGTATTTTCGCAACATTGGCTCGATCAAATTTTGTGAGCCTTCGTATGCTAGGTCTATGGCACCCACAGATAACAATGTATTTCTTTTTGTCGTTTGGAAGCTAAGCAGAAACCAGTGAACGGCTTCGAAAATTATGGCGCCATGGTGTCTGGGTTGGTAAATTTAAGGTGGTGCGCCTCCACCCGAGTTTTCCATTCGCACGTTTTTTTCGTTTACCGAGCCTCGCGTCCAGGTAAGATTGGTGTTTTTCGGATTGTTAAATTGTGCTTTACTAATTGGCGAAAAATTGTTTTGCTCTTATGTCCTTCTAATGACCAGCGGTTATCCGGCCTAGGTGTCATGTGTGCGGCCCATGTACATTTCTTCTTGATTTAAACCGTGATATCGTTAACCCCCTGTTCGTGCCCTGACCCACTCTGCTCTCTTCCTGTCTTTTAAGGTTACACGTATCATTTTCCTGAAAGATAGGGGAAGATTGTGTTAGAAAAATTGGCCACTCTGTCTACAAAGTGTCTCTTGACGGCGATGTTGCGAGACCTATGGAAGACCTCCAGCGTTGTAATCCACAAGGAAGGGGACTTGAAGGACGTGCTATTTACAAAAAATAATAACTAATAGAATTATGAAGACCTTATCGTTCAATCAACCAAAGGACGTAGCAGTACTCAACGATAGATCATATCGTGCACTATCAGTCAGGTAATAGAGAAGTGAGCGGAATACAACCAACCCCTATACACAGCCTTCATAAATTACGAGAATGCATCTGACGCGGTCGAGATATCGGCAGTATTGCAGGCACTGCGGGATCAGGGCACCGAGGAATCCTTCAACTTACAGCGCAAGAATGCCGAGTGAATTTTATACGCTTATTTTTCCGCGCTCATCAGTGCCGTAAGTCGTTCCCGAGTGCAATCAAGGGAGTTCAAGCTTGCAAGAGCCCTCCGCAAGACGCGCGGGATGATCACGCGATCAAGCAAACGGTGCGAGCAAGCGAAAGAGAATAAGAAGAACGGATATTCTCAAATATTCAGATTTACTCTTATTTGTTTTCGTTCGCACAAGCAGTGAAATGAGAAATGGAGTGCGAGATCACTAATGTTTGTTATCACGGAAACCGTAAATTGCCCTCGTAGACGGCTGCTTTCACAATTAGCAAATACAAACTACGCGAAAGGCTCCCCCCTTCCCACACGCACAGGCACATATAGGTAATGTGCTATTGTCTTGTTCCTGGGACAGCGTGTAGCTTTTGACCCGGCTGCTTTCAAAAGATATTGCAGGGAGGGTGGAAGGTGATAAATAGGCCCATAAAACAAGAGCCGTCGGGAGCCCCTTAACTTTATCCCGCTTGCCCACCAGAAGACTCTGCTGGCTTTACGTCCAGGAACGCCACCTAGACGTAAAGCTAGCAGACGTAAAGCCAGCCGCCTAGAGTATTACGGCTAGATGGCGTTAGACGCCGCCCGTTCTAATGGGTACAGCCACATCCATCCATCCACCCCACTTTCTCGGTGACATCATGCCAAGCGAAGCGCGGCCTTTAAGGAAGCGGAGGAGGAGGAAATTTGTGAGCAGGAGGCCAAAAGGGTGCTACGCATAAATGTTCGCCAGCCTGCTACGCAGCCTTCATCTCGGAGCTCGGACATCCGGTGCCAGGGTGTGAAGTTGCGCGTAAGCAAGTGGCCACTGCCACGCATAGCCCGTCTAATTGACTCCCCAGTTATGATTTACAAGAGCGCAGGTAATAGGGAAGGAACTTACTCCATGACACCACGGCGACCTAGTTCGTTCATATCAAGTATATTTCTTGTATATATCTTTTATTCTCCTGGAGAGTGCTGTATATCTTGTTTTTTCCCCCCTTATACGTTGTATATGCTCTATCTCTTACCGGAATTATTATTTTGGTGGGATTTAATAATACAACATGAGATTACTTAAGCCGCAGGAAATCTTTCTTTTCAAGATCTTTCTCTTGTCAAGGCCTCTTGTGAACTCAGATTACGTGACGTCAAGAATCTCTTACGGCAACAATTCAAGTATCCGTTCACGTGAAACAAAAGACAACGTACCTCGAACTTATGTACAAGAGAGAGAAAAGTCGCAGTAATGAACGACAAGCAGCTTGAAACTTGCAGCGCGCTGCTCAAGCACAAACGGCGCATGAACAACGCATGCACAGGACGAGCACGAACTAACCACTGTCGCAGCTCGTCACTTGCAGCAGGCTGCCCAAACACAGAAGACGCACGAAACTAACGGACAGCTGTATGTTCATAGGATGAGCACGAACAACTAGCACAGTTGCTACTCCTTTGCATTCAAGTAGCGTGCTGCAAGTGTCGACTACGCAGACACTGCCCGTGCTTTGGCTCTTTTCGCAGGTAGCTCTCTCCTTTCGCGAACGCGACCGCTGCAGCGAGCAAATCGTGGGTCGGCAAAAAATTTAGAGCTCATTCAGACTCACTAAAATATACCTCACGGGGAGACAGTAATTCGCGAAGTGCTAGCGGCATATCTGCCATCTTCTCGTGGTGCACGTAAGCAAGGATGTGTGCATTATCTCCAGCGACCCCCGCAGTGATTTCTGTGACGTATATAGGCTGTATGCAGGACGCCAAGTACGCAAACTCAGTGGAACTTTGCTCACTCGTCTGGATAATGTCCGAAGTTTTGAGGATGATGGCTTGCTTATGGTCAGCGACAAAAACTTTAAAATAAAAGAGGATATTTTGTACGCGTTGGCTGACTCTGGCGGGCGGAGAGCGTCAATACTGCATAACAAAGAAATGAACAGGGTCCCTTTTGTCATGTCTCAAAATCGTGACAGTACACCTTTAAGCTAAACTTGTCTAATTTTGAACCCAAGCGAGCGTAATACCCGAATATAGATCAAGATTATCATACCCAAATGAACATCAATAAAAACAGCTGAACCAAACAAAGAAAGGTCAATCTGTCGCATCCTCAAACACTGCCTTCAACAAGTGCAGAACAACAAATTGGTGAATCTTACGCATATGCATGAATCGGCGATTGTTGTGGTTTTCTAATATTCACAGAAACTCCACCTTTACCCCGTCACTTTTTTTTTTCTACATTCATTTCTCGGGGGTGTTGTACGCCGCGGTGGACTATTGTGTCCGGCTTCAGAGGTCGTGGGTTTGACTCCGGCCGCAGTGGTTGCATTTTGGCGGAGTCTTCCAAAACAGCGTCTCTCGTAATCATATTGTGGGTTTAGTACATGAAGCCCCAGATAATAATAATAATAATAATAATAATAATAATAATAATAATAATAATAATAATAATAATAATAATAATAATAATAATAATAATAATAATAATAATAATAGTAATAATAATAATAATAATAATAATAACTATTATTATTATATTCCTCGTCACTGCGTGCGCTGGCCCCATAATATTTTTCTTAACTGCATTCTCCACACTCGACTTTTCCGCTGATCACTTCTACTCTTCACAGCTGACAATTCTCCCATTTATTTTTCTGTTCACTCCTTGCTTATTGTTGTACGAGTCTATTGGAGTAGTACACATAGTGTCACACACGTCGCGTTGGTCATGGTGCATGTTTGCTGACCAGAAAGTCGCGGGATGGAATCCCTGTCGCGTTGGTTGCCTTACGGTGGAAGCAAATTCTAGTTCTTCATGTTTGATTTGAAGGCACTATAAATAACCCCTGTGGGGAATTAAGTCGCTGGAGCCCCTTCATAATCTGATAACACATGTCTTATCTCATGGTCACATTGAGGGTTTGGTGCTAATACTTCCCGCATTATTGCTTAGTAGCACATGCCCAGTTGTATATGCCCTATAATCTACAAAAGGGTGGCAAGGCGGAACCAATGACCTACGTTGTCTACTCTGGAACACATTTAATGGCTCATATGTAATGGCTCAAGAAAACTCGCTCACTCACTCACTCAATAATAAATAAACAAGTCAATCAATCAATCATTTATTGTGCATAAAAATGGTAGTTACAATTGGGGATTCTACAGATACAGATGAAGATCCAAAAGTCAACATACTGTTCACAGGACCTCCCATAAGGAATGAGTAACAAAAGTATGTATAACACAGCTAAATATGAACGCAAACTAAACACTGTAACAAAAGAATCATAACACTTACCTGCTTTGATTATGAAAAGAAGGACTAAAAAGTGCAATGCTGACGAAATACTTATGCTGATTGCAAATAAAATCGAAGGTTGAACATGAATGCGTGGAAATAATAGAGAGTCTAAATATCGCATGGTAATGAGTTCCAGAATTGTGCGGCTGAGAAAGTACCATAATTATTTCTGGGTTCAATAATAGATGACTATTGCTGGAAGCAAAACGGATAGACAAAGAGGGAGGATACTGGTTTTTGGTAATTATGCTGTAAAAATTCATCACACGGATCCCTTGCAAAGATTCGCTTCGAAAAATGTCCGAGCACTTAATTTCGTCTGTAGAACCATCCTAACACGAACGCGGTATAATTTTCTTACGTCCTTGTTTGTGAACAGAGCGAGCAAAAAAAAAAAAAAAGTAAATGCTACTCTCAAGCACCTGCTTCCTTTTCGAGCTTGTGTGCACATGTGCTCGGGAATAATGACAGTGCAAATAATCTTAGTGTTCCTTGGTGCTTTATTCCAAGATAATCAGCGTAGACGGGACCTGAATCAACAGCTTGCGCCACCCACAAAGAACAGCGCAATTCCTTCTGAGGGCTCTTCCTTCTTCTTCTAGCTCTTGTGTTTTTTTTTGTGCGTATGAGTTTCCTCACTATTTTTCTTTCTTGCGACAATAAGATTGGAAGTGGTTCGCTCCATAAGCGTTGCCGCACTCAAGCCAACGTGCACCTACTTACGATGACTTGCACTGTCGTCAGGCACATACTTAGTTTCTTTTCTCTTTCTTCTGCGTCTCGCTCGCACTTTAAACCGCTACACTCACGGCCATTGCCTCGTACGACTTTGGCAAGTGCTTTCCATCTCGGGAGAGAAATCACAACTATCTTCAATGTACACGCTGGGATGACACTTACGCTTGTAACTAATACAACGCCCAGTACCCTGAAGACGTTGAAAAGCTATTTTTAAGCGAAGGTGTTATCATTTAAAGGCTTTGGTGGTGGTGGCGTTGTACGTGATAAGCCAGGCTTTGGCGAGTGTTGAAAAATGCAGCCCGCCTTAGATTCTTTTACTGTTTTTATTTTATGTTTTCTAAACACCAGAGGAGCGTCTACGTGCAAAGAAACACGAATGTCGGTTCACTCAGCTCAAAGACACTGTCGAGAGGTTGGGATCAGGACCTCATTAAAGAACTTTTGCTCACATGATGACATAAAAAAACATGGTGCGATAGTCTACGAACTACAATGTTGATGGAGGCACAGCTGTGCACAGCAGTTGCAATAACACCTTTTAAATGCTTATCGACTGGAATGCATATCTGTCCCACCAGTCCCGTTTATTAGGGAGGCAATCGCCGGGCTAATTCCAAGGGTCGAAGTATCGGCCCCCCGAACCGCACCACGAAAGCGTGGACAATTTAGAAGTGGTCCTTTTTGGCGCGCCAGCAGACGCCGGCTGTGGTCCAAAGAACAAGTCAGAGCCGAGAGTTGATAAACAAACAAAATTATATTCTCATTAACGGCAGATCAAAAACAATACACACGTATGCACACTCCACAATAGTTACATACAATACGTCACCAATCAAACAACGTACTACACAGTACAATCAGCCACACTCAAAACAACGGACATAGACAACGAACGATACGCTCTACAATGCAGTCGCATGCATTGAACAACCAAGACACTTAAAGACTAAAGAGATAGAAACCTATCCAGTCCAAAGTTCTTGGAACAAAAGTCTGGATGATACTCTTCCGAGAATCACTCACTCAAAGTCCAGCGTTGTTGTCGTTCCGCGCCCTCGAAGTTTCTCTTCCAGGAAACCTCCCGTCTTCAATAGGCCACTCTCCAAGCTTCAAACTTCTTCGCCGGAACACGTCGGCTTCACACACGCAGCTGTCGCCACGCGTCTTCGCTCGATAGCGGTAAACACACACTCTTGCCTGTAGCTCGAGTCGTCACCCCTCAGGTGGAAATCCTCTTCATCTCCTGCTTTGTCTCTACGGACAAAACCTTCGCCGACTACACGGCGGAATCCCTACGCGCTCTGGCGCTCACTTCCGTCTTCTCCTGATCTCTCATCTCGGCTGCTCGGTTAAATACCTTGCGCGCGACATTCCAGACGGTTCTCGTCATTTCGTCGGCGCGATACGCAGCGAAGGCTGAGAAGAGGGCGAGACGGTTGGAATGCCCTCCGCGGCCGATGACTCAACTCGGTATGACCATGCCCCTTTCGTTCTAGAACTCTCGCGGGCTATCTCGGCCGCCGATGTGGGGTGAGGAGGTTCGTCGGCGAAGCCACGCTTCCGAAAGGAGAGGCGTCGCGCGCCCGGGGAGCCTTGGATGCTTGTTTTCTCTTTTCTTTTTTTTTGTTGACCTCGCCGCGTCTCTCTGGGCGCGTTATCGCAAGAATTTGGCGGCGCGCCCGTTTTTAGCGCTCGTTCTGTGACAATATCATGTGTGCGTTCCTGGAGCTGTGTTTCAGATAGCCTTCGGTTATTCCCAATAAACGTTAAACAGAAACGGATGTTATCTTTCAGTCCGTAAAATGACTTAATCGCCATTAAATGGAACGTAATGACCGTCAGCACTTAATGTAGCCAACACCTGCATGCGGCATAACTCGCTTTCACATTGGGGTGGTAAGTCCCTCATAGTTCAGAGAAGTCTCCGCAAGAAGCGCTGGCAGCCGACCTTATTTCCAGTAGCGCCGGAAGTGACGTTATCACGACTGTTGGCACAGCGTCTACAGCGGACGCTGCCTCTGGGATTGCAATAACCATTGCCTTGATCTAGAAAGAATAAAGGTTGGCTGCGGCCAAAGAAACGAACGCTGGTAGCAAGCACTTTTTTTGAAGAGAGCCGGCTGGGAACAAGCTTTTCGAATCCCGTCGCAGGCTTCGTTGCAGCACTCTAAAGGAGGCATTGATGTAACGCTTGAATCTGCCTCCGGTCCGGCCAGCGAACTCGGCACGAGCTGCGGTGATCGAATTTCGATGGAGGCGAAACACGAGACGCATGTGTACAGTAAAAGCTGGTTATTTCGACTCCTGTAAATTGGGAAAATAAAAAAAAATCGGACGTTTTTTTCTTCTTTTTGGTCCCAGCGGTGATAGATATAGGGTTTAATTTGTATGCACCACAATCCGAAGAGCTGTGGGAGCTAGGCCAAGTTATCGGTAATGTATAACTTCCTCTCAAGTTATCAGACTCAGACCTTAATGAGCGCTACTACCTGGTTCAATGGGCACGCCATGCAGATGATGATGGCTACTTGGAATAAGCAGGTCGCCCACCTCGGGCGCACAGTGCATTTGCTCACTAAGAACGTTTATTCTCTCCCTTCTGGTCCTGCAGGTATATGTGCTGTTTAATGTCATTAAGTTCTCGTTAATTCTGTGATACCAGGCCGCAACCCTGTTAAATCGGATGATCCTCGGAGAGCACCTGGCACGAAGCGCTGCAAATGCGACGCAGTAGAGAGAATGGCCTTCGCGCACTGTTGAAACGGTCGCGGGCCTTTGAAAAGGCGTGGTCGCCATCCGCAAGCTCACAAAAATGGCTTTGTCGGTGACCACGGCTTCAGTGGCTGCGGGAAACCTGTTTAGTTTTCGGTCTTGCCCCGCCACGGTGGTCTAGTGGCTAAGGTATTCGGCTGCTGAACCGCAGGTCGCGGGATCGAATCCCGGCTGCGGCGGCTGCGTTTCCGATGGAGGCGGAAATGTTGTAGGCCCGTGTGCTCAGATTTGGGGGCACGTTAAAGAAACCAAGGGGGTCAAAATTTCCGGAGCCCTCCACTACGGCGTCTCTCATAATAATATGGTGGTTTTGGGACGTTAAACCCCACATATCAATCAGCTTTCGGTCTTACTCAGTGCACGCGAGCTACGTGGATCTGTGATCGTGTCGATAGCGACTGAAGTCAAAGCTGCGACAAGCAGTTCTGTTTTCGCCGCGTGCATTCAGAGTGGGGTAGTTCCCATCCATGACTGCGCATTAGCGAGCAAGCTTTATTCAGCAGCAGATGTGGTGCTCAGCCGTTTCGTTTATGATCGCGTCTTTAGCGAATGTGGCGCACAGTATAGCTTCAACTTGACTTCGGGAAACGCCTCCACAATGCGGTAAAACTCAAACACGCTTGGTCTAATCCGTTGAGGATAAAGAGTTTCAGCAGTGGTCTGCATGCTGGCGTAAAACTCGCTCGCTATATACATTGCGATGGGCGAACGTATGATAGCCGGCCATTCTTCCGTCGAAAAGCTTTCGTCGTTTGCGCATGGTGGTGTCGGCAGTGAAGGTAGTACGTAATAAGATGCGTTCCGAGCACGTTTCGGCGGCACCTAAATCACACCGGGTTCAAAAGCGAGAATGCCTTTTTCTCTCTTTCATTGGCTTTCCTACAAACGCTCCTCGTAATCAAACATCATCAATTATTGTCAATTAGCCGTGTTTTTGTTAGTTGCCTACAAAGTCCTTCTACCCCTCCTCCCCTCCCACCTCCAGCCCCACTGCCTCGGCCTTATGCAACATGGCCCTCCACCTAAAAAGATTGCCGAGTCCTATAATAGATATACTTTGCTTAAATACGCTGACAACCACTGCTTATTATCTGCACATCATCGAACGGTATGGTGCATTTAGTTGCGGTAAAACTGAAGTCTGTTTTGAGGTGAGTTGGCACATTACGTTGGACCACGAGCTGCCCTTTACGCTCAAGGGTATTTGTCGTGCCCGACGAGCCCGCGATATATATGCACATGATTACAAAATTTACGTGAATACGTCGATACATCACCCAACACTTGGTCATGAGCAAGACAATACGGCGTACAGTATTTAGTCTGCTACTGGTTAGCTGCTTCGCGGGAAAGTGATTATTCCTACAGTGTGTGGCATCTGGTCGATTTTTCTGGTAGACAGCTCTCTTCTCTCCCAACACTCCTGCACTGAAATAGAAGCATTATTAGGCGTCAGACACCTAATGCGTTCCTGCTGTCGAAAGTCATGAAGCTTCACAGAGCGCGAACGAGATAGTGCACCGACTGTTCCGTTTAATTAAACTGTAGCTTCATCGCTTGAAACTGCTTAGATTGAGACTTATAGAAGAGCGTGGGCTTTAGCTCCGAAGGGAGCTCGCTTATGAAAACGAGGCAACATGCGAACGCTTTTCACAATACTGGGCGGAAAGTTGCACAACCAGCCCCACGCTATGTGTCATCACTTTCTTGCCTTCAAGATCTACTTCCGTCACCGACTACACGGCTCAGAAACAAACAAACAAAAAAGCTACTTTGCAGCGTCGCCGTAGCTTTACAGTAACTCAAGCTTGAGGAAAACAGGGGCCCCGCGGCTGAGGGATTTATAGTGTGCTCTAGGTCTTCTCGTCCCAGGCAGCCTTAATTATCCCAGAAATGTGGGAGCTTTGTAGATGCCGAGCACGCTACTGCAGCCTCTCGCGTCCTCGGCAGTGCACCACCTGCGGCGCTGCAGATACGGCGGATAATTGCGCGACGCCGGGTGCATTCGAGGCCAGTTTTTGGGCCGTATAGCGGGCTATACCAAACCGGCCGGAACGCTCATGCCGGCACACGTATAACTGTGAAGGACGGAGGGAGTTTTAGCGCCGTGTTAGAACTTTTCGTTCGTATTTCCGTATCAGCAAGAGCCCAACCCCGTATAATAACGCTCCTGCCACATGCTCGTATATTATTCGAAAATGTTGACACGTTAGGTGCATATTAAGTGACAACGCCGCTGTGTGGCCATCCTATAGCTATAGCCGTCGATTAGCTGCGTGCAACAGGATCGTGCTTCCGGAAGTTTCGTTTACATTGCTATTGAATTAAGTTTCATGATAATTTCTCTTATCCATCACATCTTATTAGTCTCTCATTGTTTTGGTAATCATTGTTTTTCTTCTTTTTAATATTCATGAGCCTAAAAGGGAATTCAGCCACTAGAAGAAGGGGTTATTTTGTAATTGCCGTTTAGAAAACCAATAAAATAAGTTTCATAACACTGAAAAACGCCGTCGTAATTAGTTCATGCATAAGGATGTAATAAGACCCGTAGGAGCAGGCTGATGAAGCACAAAAGAAACCGGAGGAGAAGCACGAGGTTATTTGTGCAGGACGCTATGCGATGCATTCGCATTATACCTCACCCAAAGTAGAGTACTTATAGTGCTCTGAAGCGTTCACAATTTTTTCTAAACACACACATTTGCAGTACAGTTCCTGTGCAACTGCTACGTACCAGCTTACCCATAGTAGAGTACTAAGTACTCTAAATCGTTAACAACTTTTTCTAAACACACAAAAAGGACGGCTCAGGGCTCTCCCATAGTTAAGTATGAAGTACTCGAAATCGTTAAACATTTTGTTTCTAAACACAAAGTACTCAGGCAGCAACGTCAACAAGACAATATTTCTCCTGTATTAGGCTATTTATTTCTGAAGGGCGTGTGTGGCTTAACATCCCACAACCACCATATGATTATGAGACACGCCGTAGTGGAGGGCTCCAAAATTTTCGACCACTTGGGGTTCTTTAACGTGCACCCAAATCTGATCACGCGGACGTCTACAGCATTTTCGAATCATTCGAAGATGCAGCCGCCGCAGCCTAAATTTGATCTCGCGACATGCCGGTCAGCAGCCGAGTACCTCAGCCACTAGATCACCGCACCGGGGCACAATTTATTTCTGATATTACTGTCACCGGCCTTGCCTATGAGGGAGCTGAAGTATTTGTTTGCAATGCAACCAAACCCACTTTTAATAATAATGGTTTTAACAATGAGAAGCTGCTGCACCGTCCACTTCTGTATGTTTTGTATTATGAAATAGCCCGCTTACAACAATGACCGTATGCCACAATGTCGGTTATGAAAATAAACTTTGTCTATTGGGTGTCTGTGCTGAAAGGTAATGTAATACAAAACTCATAAAAATTAAGAAGAAAACAATAAATTTAAGCTGTAGAATGTCTGCCCACAACCCCAAAGTCCACTCCGCCGCGGTGGTCTAGTGGCTAAGGTACTTGGCTGCTGACCCCCAGGTCGCGGGTTCCCATCCCGGCTGCGGCGGCTGCATTTCCGATGGAGGCGGAAATGTAGGCCCGTGTGCTCAGATTTGGGTGCACGTTTAAGAACCCCAGGTGGTCGAAATTTCCGGAGCCCTCCACTACGGCGTCTCTCATATTCATATGGTGGTTTTGGGACGCTAAACCCCTCATATAAATCAACCCCAACGTCCCTCAGCACCCCTTTGGACTCACATTGCGCTTTACCGCATATTGGCACGGCATTGCGGCAAAACTGACTTTTGAATTCCTTTACGGTACGGAAGCGGCGATGGCTTCTGGTAATGAACATACGGACACACAACTTGAGTAAAAAGTCGAGACTTCAGAAAGTTTCTGTGTCTAGGACTTCAGACATTGTCACACATTAATTCTATAGGATCTGTGGTGGCCCGGTGAAAGCGCCCAAATTTTCAAGCATGTCCAGAAAATTGGAAGCCTTATCATCCTTATCACTGATGTTTGTTGGCATATCGCTCCCGATATCGTAGTTTTTTCACAGCAGCCTCCTGTCCCTCTATTTCGAAACTTTTGTGTGCAACAAGTTGACAGAAATTATCGGTTATAACAATAAAACTTTCCTGGCACTTGAGCATTGTTATTATATCTTAAAATCAAGTACTGAAGACCTTTCATATACAACTGTATTCTATGCTTGTACGTTTTACATCACGTTTTATGTTCAGACTCGTCACACCGTACAGCATACACTGCGCTCTCAGAGCAGAGATCTAGAATGCTCGTAAAATAAGGGATTCATTACGCAAGCACTTCACGCTACGAAAACAGCTATAAAGAGACTTTGTGTTCAGACATGATATCTTCGTCTCGCAGGCCAGCTGCTCGAGCTTATTTTCCTCGCAAAACTCTTATTCACGCTCACATTAGATGTGATGATATAGTGGTCGGCCATGCTATGCCCACGTATATAAGTGACGATGTTAGACTGTCTGGATAAGGCGGCAACTAATTTTGATGTTCAATTAAGGCTAAATTACGAGCTGATCTCATCTATATATATATATGTGCCGTTGGTGCCACAACATCAGAGACCACCTGATGTGGAAAAACTGAAATTCCTGCCTACGTGCGACTGCATTTGGTCGAACTACACTGTTGTGTTCTGGGTTTCGGTTTCGGATTGACATGTGAGGATGCCAGGGGGCGCCGCTCTGGCATCTAGGATTTCAAGGCGACTGTAAAATAAAGACAGTGTGTGTTGAGTAACCGTGGAGTGCGGTTGTTGTGCTTTCTTTCGGCGCTTCGCGCCAACCCGCGTGTTCGGGCTGGTCGGTGTCCCCGCCGGCCGCGTACGTCTCCGTCGGCCGTCTTCTTCTTCTGCTTCGTCGGGACCGGCCAGCCCCCAATACAGCATACACAGAACATGTTCATTTTAGAACAGGCCGTAAATTTAAATTCAAGGCTGCTTGCCGAAGCAGCTGGGATATTCGTGTGTGTTTGTGTGTGTGTGTGTGTGTGTGCGTGTGTGTGTGCGCGTGTGTGCGTGTCTCGTGGCCCACATATTTTTCAGCCTAAATGAATGCACGACTTAGCGAGACTACTGGTAAGCTCGCAGCAGCCGTTAAGTAAGGATTAAGTAATGCGTCGCTGAGGTGTTTATGAAAGCTCTATAACCTTCCAGGTGCGCGATGCGTGCGGGACGCACGTTCGTCGGTGCCTTGACGTTCACGGTGTACTGCACAGAACTGCTCAGCGAGGCCAGATACAAGTGAGGAAAAGACTCTTCGTTCCACCGACGCTGCTACGAAGAAAGAACACAAACACACATGACATTCCGGTCTCCCATTTCCCGTCGCAGCCTCCTTAATTTCTCCACCGGCAAAGCCTCGGCACGTTGACAGCGCCGGCCGCTTCTGCTGAGCAGCGTGTTTTCTGGAGCGAGTCGGTTAACGTCACAGTGATACGAGCGCGAGCACGGGGTGCTCTACGTGGAGTCTAATTAATATTTTGCACTCCAAGGTGTTCCCGTTAGCTGCGCCGAGTGAGATTGCGATAACGCGGTCCACACCGCGGTGCCTCTTCAGCAAATCTTGTGCTTCGAGCGCTCGCCTTCAGAGTTTCTGTATACGCTCGTCGGCGTCGCGGTGCTCCAGTGACGCACCGGGGTGGAAATTAGAATCCTCTCCGCTATCGCTAGCGCCGGCAGGCAGACGGTAGACATATGAAACTTCGTTATTCACCAGGTGCGGACTCCGACATGTTTTAACGCTATGTCGTTGAAGAGCGCGTTTCGCAAAAATTCCGGGGTCGGCGTCGCTGGTTTTGAGAGAAAAATCGTCACCTTGTCCGCGACTAAAAAATAAGAAAAAGGCAAATAAAATAAATAATAAAAGTGTTTGGTTCGAGGACGTCTGCGTGGCAACCAGGTGTTCTACCTCAGAGCCACGCTATTGGTCGAAACTGCTTCCGAAAACGCTATATAAATGTCATATCGTGGAAGGAGTCTCCTATACACATATATATACAGAACACAAACACTCATGACATCCCTGTCTCCCATTTCCCGTCGCAGCCTCCTTAATTTCTCCACCGGCAAAGCCTCGGCTCTTTGACAGCGCCAGCTGCTTCTGCTGAGCAGCGTGGTTTCTGGAGCGAGTCGACACACACACACACACACACACACACACACACACACACACACACACACACACACACACACACACACACACACACACACACACACACACACACACACACACGCACACGCACACGCACACACACACACACGCACGCACGCACACACACAACAGACACACACACACACACACACACATGTATATATGTGTGTGTGTTTTTAATACTTTGATGCACTCTTGGTATGACGCTATAATAATAAGGCGGCTTACGAAATCTAAAAGGCTGACACTGTGTAACTTTCTGGTGTGATGATGAGACGATGCAGCAATCAATGTACACCGACAGCTCTTTTGAAGACGTTTACGCTATATATATAATATATATATATATATATATATATATATATATATATATATATATATATATATATATATAGGCCGACACTATATATATATATATATATATATATATATATATATATATATATATATATATATATATATATATATATATAGTGTCGGCCTATTATTATAGCGTCATACCTAAGACGAACCGAGTACCTAGAGTGCGTCACAGTATTAAAACATTTAGATCTCGTTAAGATTACTAAGCTAGGTAGTGTCCGACTAAATTATCAAATGTCGAGAAGTCATTCCTTCTGATTTCATAGCTTCCTGGTGAACGGCTTTAATGTCTGTGTTATATGGCACGAAATGTTCACGCTTAACTACAGCTAGGTTTCCTTTTCGGTGACTGCATACGCAGGAGTGGTAACAAACGCGTTAAAGAGAAAGCGAGAGAAAGAATGAAGCGGATTAGCAGTACCTTTCACGGCAAGAATTGCGAGACTGTTGGTTTCCTCTTGAATGACATAGTGTCGAGTGCATACTTCGCCAGCAATTGGGATCAGTAAGCAGAGAGAGGATGCTAAGTCAGATACTCGCATGATGTGCTACCAGCAATTGCTGCGTAAGCTGTGGGTAAAAATAAATAGTGATAATAAGAGAAACTGCTCCTGACAGGCGCGAGCATGTCCACCTGTTGGTGCAGAGGCTTGTTGCGTTGCCATTCGCGAACGGGACGAGGAATTGCGAGGGAGGTCAGAAGCAGGAACACTTTCTTTCTTGTCACTGTAACATGGGCTTTCTTCATACGGCCTTCTTATTTCTTTCCTGACGTTCGCTTTTCCGATAGATGTGCTTTATCCGCTTTGCGTCTAAGCTTTGATTCGGACTCCCTTTTCCGCCTGATTAGGGAGCCTTTTACTGAACGTAGAAAACGTCCAGATGGGGCGGAGGGAAGGAGGGGGGGGGGTCTTTTATTGCATTTGTTGGAAAAGACATTCGTCCGTAGATGCCCAGCTGGCAAGTCATTTGCCGAAGGTCAGGAGATTTGCTTCCCTTCTCCCCTTCATTACCTTTCTCGCTTACAGCCATGGTGGTGAGTTGCACTGGAAGAAGTAGTTGAGCGTATGGTTAGAGTGTTTGCAGTTGCAGCAGTGAATTCGCGGCCTCCTCGGTTGCATTATGACAGTGTTAGCGACAGCACAATAGCAGCCGCAGACGTATTATGAATAAAATAGTGCTTCTGCAGGTGAGGACAAAAATGTGTGGCGAGGCAATGTTGGTAGCCGTTGGATACTTTGTAGAAGGAACACTTGTTCATGATGAATTATGGGTAATACAACTTAAAGTCGAATAGAGACAGCACCTATGAAACTTCACGTGTAGAGAAAAGTTGCAGTTTCGCCTCAAAAGCGAATCAATGAAAGGGATAGGTAGAAATCGGAATGTCGCGGGAAAAACGGCAAGCAGCTAGAAACTTTCAGCGCACTGCTCAAACAAAAGGAAAGACGCACGAAAACAACGCACAAGTACACACAGAATAAGTGTGCACTGTCCCAGTTCTTACACCAACTAGTCCCTAATTTGGTTCTTCTGGCTATCAATTCACTCTTTTCGCAAACGTGGCCCCTGTAGCCAGCAAAGTAACTTCTGTGTGGTCTACATAACTTGACCGCAAACTCTGCGGTGATAGCACAAGAAATACAAAACTCCCCCTCAAGAAATAAGCGCGTAAATACGGGTGACCACGCCTGTATGTCAAACCAGAACTCGTAGGTGCACATCCCAGCTCCGCCGAATGGAGCTTTAAAATCGGGGGCCCAAGAAATTAGCAGTGGCACGTGAAGCTATGGCTCGCGTTCCCTGCTGGCTTATTCGGGTCGCTAAAACAATACTGCATTAGGGTCTAGGTGGTACATAATCCGTAGCCTGAAATTACAGCTCGAACGCCTTTCATTGTTTTGACCGCCATGGTAGATCAGTGGCTACGGTGCTCTGCTGCTGACCCAAACGTTGCGGGTTGGATCCCGGCCGTGGTGGTCGCATTTCGGTGGAGACGAAATGGTTGATAAATGGTGTGCTGTGCGGTTCAGCGTATGTTGAAAAACACCATATGTTCGAGATGTCCGGAGCCCCCCACTACGGCGTCTCTCATAACTATCTCGTTGTTATGCGAAGTGAAACCCCACATATTATTATTAACCTATTTTTTGTTCTTACTACTTCTTGTTCACTTATTTTTCCCCTTTCACGCACCTCAATATGATTTCGTGTCTTCGCGTATCTGATACGCTACCGTCCTTGTTGCACCTTTTGGCTTAGAGCTGTTGTTGTGTGCGCGTGAGCGTTAAGGTTGCGTGGGACTTATATATGAATTGGTGAACATCACACCATCTTCCCAAAGGGAACCCTGACGGTATGCGAAGCAGCAGCGTTGTGCACGGGTGGCGTCATCAGTGGCGTCACGAGTTGCGCCAACGCAGGTGCTGCGGTGAGCGTTGGAAGATTCGTTTGAAGCGATGCCTGGCCTAGGCCTTATCGTTTCTTCAGAGTGGACGCGGCCGCTGGATTGGAGCTGGCGCGCGTTTCGCCGTTGACCACCACGGCCTTGTGATCGGTGAAAGTGCACGCTGAGAGGCTCCTGCTCACATTCGACGTCGATGCGCAGCTGCGGTGTGACCTACTTGGCACCGCTCCAACAGCTGCGGTGAGGGGAGCACAGTGCTGCGCGTTCGTAAGGATGCACGGTAGGACAGCGTTACATAGGCTAGTAAAAAGCTGCTTCGCATTTAATGAAGTGGTTGTTAGCGCTTGTGTTCATACGTTTCTTTTCTTCGTGGGTGTCTTGTGCATTTGCGCTGGAATTTAAGCCCCAGGATTGTGGTCACAGTTTGACATGTAAACTGCGATTCTGGTCGAGCCGTGCTGTTTTTTTTTCTCATGTGGCATAATCATACATAAGCCAAAGCGTGCCCTCTAGCTTGTGACACCACGAGCCATTAGACGCTCATCTTTTTCTGTAGCCGACTTTCCACGAGTGGCATGGCGCTAACAACACCAAAATGGAGAACTAGCGTGAGTCGAACTGCAGCCAAGGCAACAATGCAGCACGGCCCGCGTCTCTTTTAATTTTGCCACGTGTGGCTTTCCGTGTGTTATACCTAACACAGCGCGTGTTTCTATTCTGCCATTAAAGTACTGAAAAACAAATGGCGCATGACGTAATTATCTTAGACAACGTGTTATGGTGAAAGGGGTCGCATACTTGAATCTCTCGTCATGCTCTTCGAAAAAAAAATTCTGAAATATTTTTAAACGTGGCTTTTACGCATATGCACATAATATACATATAGGGGACAGGACGGTTCCAGAGACGGCAAAAATTGGCTGAGGGTGTCCGTAATCGCTATCGCAATAATAGCTAAGAATAAGCGCTTAACATTGCTGCTCCGCCATTTTTTGCTCTTTTGGTGTTACTCCCATCTATTTTCATCCCACCCTTAATTATTTTTCCTTAGTGCAGAGTATAGTGAACTAGAATAGTGCAGAGTAACAAACCAGAGGCGCGTTTCGCTATCTTTCCCTCGCTTACCTTGCTGCTTTATTTTTCTAAACTTTGTCCCCCTTTAATTTGGAATACAGTGCAAATTCATACGCGCACGCCACAATTTTCGTTCCATCCCCAAAGGGAACGAGAATGTCTGTGAATCAGCACTATTTGCCTGTCTTCTATTTCATTCTTCAAAGTAGAAACCCTTATTTCCCGGCTGGGTTCAACTTCACACGGTTATCGACGCTGGCTCCCACACACAACCACGTCCCACTATTTTTTTATAGGACACCAGCGCGACAGCCCAAAGAAAGGAAGCACAATTCGAGTGTTAAGATGAAATAAAAAAATACCAAAAATACCCTCTGCTTTTTGGTTACGGAGGCAACTTTGCCCCGGGGCCATACTTTTTTAACAAACGTTTTTCATCTTGAGAACACCAAACACAAACATTCGTGTTGGATCTTGCGTTTTTAGGGGCGAAGCTCCTTATAGCGGCACGCGTTCGTCCCTCGTAGCCGTTGTAGTGTGTAACAAGTATAACATTTTGACCTCCAAGGTGGTGCCGGTGAGAGATTTCTTCTGTGCGTTGTTGAACAACAAAAAATAGTGCTCAGTGTACATGCCAATGACTGCTAATGGGGAATGAGAGACAGGAGCGTTCGGCTTTTAGTTAACGCGCACGCGTCGATCCCCATTAGCAGCCATTGGCATGTACAATGCTTTTACAGCAAACTGAAACCACTCGTAACTTCCAACTACTACTTGATTCCTTTGCGTGTGCTAATATTATTACTGAACCTACACGTGTCACTTTAGATACTGAAAGCCTTATCGACTTACTTATTACAAATGACATAAGTGATTCAACCGTATCTGGAACTGTTATTGCCGATATTAGTGATCACTACCCTATATACATGTTTCAAAATCGCAACGAGTATCTTAATAGTGCAAAAGTATCAACTCCAGAATCATACAAAATACAGGAAATTAGTAACAAAACATTAGACACTTTTAGGCGTGAAATTGCGCAGATTTGTTGGGATCCTGTCTATAAATCAGTTAACGCTAACGAGGCGTATGAAATATTCATGTGCCTGTTAAGAAAAACTTACCATAAGTGTTTTAAATATAAAACTGTCGAAACCCTGAAGAAAGGTCGGAAACAATGGATGACGCGAGAATGTCTGGAAATGATTAAGAAGAAAAATCTACTGTACGCGAAATTCGTGAAAACAAGACACCACAACGATCTTTCGGAATTCAAGCGGTATAGAAATTTTGTAACGAAGCAACTGAGAAAAACTAAGGATGCGTACTATGAAGCTCTCTTCAAGAGGGTTAGCACTCGTGGCGACGTGCTTTGGCGAGAAATAAATAAGCTTCTAAATAGAAGTTGCTCTCGAGACAACGCACTTGAGTTAAACATAGATAACAAGATAGTAAAGGGTCAAGAACTTGCTAATAAATTTAACGTGTACTTCACAACGCTGGTGTCCTCTGATTTATCAAACCCTTCTCGTGCCTGTAATAGTAATTACAGGGACTTTCTAGGTGTGCCAAACATGAGCACTGCATATTTTTTAAACACAACTCCTGAAGAACTACTGTCTGTATTTATGTCACTAAAGAACACTACTGCTCGGGACATAGATGACCTACAAATTAGACCTATTAAAGCAGCACTTGATCTTTTGTTACCTGTTCTTACCCATCTGTTTAATATCTGCTTATCCACGGGAGTTTTCCCAGAAAAAATGAAGCATGCGAGAGTTAGTGTCTTATACAAATCTGGTGACCGAAATATTTTTTCTAATTATCGTCCGATCTCGATACTTCCTGTAATATCTAAAGGGCTAGAGAAAATAATATATCAACGTGTCATGTCTTTTTGTGAAAAGTACTCTATATTATCACCGCATCAATTTGGCTTCCGACGGGGCATGTCCACGGAACTGGCTCTCCTCACACAAAAAGAACTCATACTTAACTCATTTGAAAAGAAACTGTTAACATTGGGTGTTTTTATTGACTATTCCAAAGCGTTCGATAGAATCAACCACGAAGTACTCTATGCAAAATTGCGTCATTATGGTTTTCGGGGAACCCCATTTGACTTTCTGAAATCTTATTTATCACAAAAAAAGCAATCTGTAGTTATAAATGACAGCCAATCCTTCCTACTAACCATAACGTCAGGTGTACCTCAGGGCAGCATATTAGGGCCCCTACTGTTTAATATTTATATAAACGACATAACAAGTGTCAGCAAATATGTGGATTTTATAATTTATGCAGATGACACTAGTATATTTTTTCATGGTAATGATTTAGGTAAGCTTGCAGACTCAGCCAACAACATTCTTAACGACATCTTCATTTGGAGTACTGCAAATTATTTAACGATCAACACAAAAAAATCCAAAGCTGTGGTATTCGCACCGGTTCAGAAGGCTGTCTGTCGTGGTTTGGATATATATCTCGGGCCCGAAAAAATTGAGGTTGTCAAAGAAGTTTCATCCTTAGGAGTAATTTTTAATGAAACTCTTAATTGGGATGAACACGTTAATAAAGTAACTAGAAATATAGCTAGGACGTGTGGTGCTCTCTCTAAACTTCGACAGATACTTCCAGCAAACATTAAACTTTTACTCTATAATACGTTGTTTTCATCTCACATAAACTATTGTAGTCTAGTGTGGGCAGATACATCTAAAGCAAATCGGAACAAAATATTTTTACTGCAGAAAAAAGCGATTCGTCATATTGCAAACGTACCATACGACGCACATACAAGTCATTTATTCAGAGAATATAAGATTTTACCGATCGATCACATACACAGTTTCAACCTTATTATGAAATACAAACAAAGCTTGCTATCAAACAACGCTTGTTTTCTTAAACTGTGTAACCTCAGGAAAAATACACAATCCTATTATGACATTCGGAAAAGGCCTTCCTGGTTTGTTCCTTATTCGCGAACTAATCACGGTTTGAGAAGACTTGAACACTGTATTCCAGCTTGTTTTAACATGTTTGAAAATAAAAACATCGACATCTTTAATATACATAAAAAACAACTTAAGAACCTTCTCATCCAAAATGGCGGCGTGTAGTTTAGCATCTTCTAGTTGTCCGGCTACAGTACTATATGTAAAAGAAACACCCTATAATAGTGCTTGTATAACATGGCATCCTATAATGTTTGCTTTCTTTGACATTTTTTTTTCGTTGCTTTTTTTTACGAGTAAAACATACATTTCACTCGTCAGTGTCTCCCTTGTGCATTAAAACTCGTGCTTTTCGCATACCCAGTGTTGTAAACGTTGTATAATCATTTTGTAATACTTTGGTAGCCGTTTAGCAACGTGTGCATTGTTTCATTATTGACTGCACGCTGTTTTCTTTTGTTTTTTGTTGTTTTTCTCTCTATGTGGTTTGCTTATTTTATGTAAACCTGAAACTGATGTAATTTTGATGCATTTTCTTTTTATTTCCTAATTTATTGAAGTTTTGAAAATCGACGTCAAATTGTTTTTTCATGTTTTGTGCTCTGCTGATTTTGTAATGCCAAGTGAAAAGGGGTAGGAGCCTCGTCAAGCTGCTAATATAGCAGCTTTTTGCTCCTATCCTTGCGTTTTCTTTTTCGCAACTCTGTGAAGAAAATGCTCAATAAAACTGAAACTGAAACTGAAACTAAACTGAAACATTAAGCACTATCTGACAAGAAAGGGTTGCTACGTTATACTCGCTGGGCGTAACCTCCTTGGTTTTAGAAAGGTTTAGCGAGCGTGGGGCCGCAGTGCCATCAATAGAGTGAACTAGTATATACCATGAACTCGAGGTCGTTAAAGGTGGGAAGTAGACCCGAAGCGCAAGCCGCAAGAAAGTGTGCGTGTGCCCCTTCTCGTTTAGTCCTTGGAATGTCCGCTGGATGGCGGTGCTTCTATATGGGGAATATATGATGAAAAGATACGAAATGGTGGTACTTGGAGTGCTGAATAGATGGACGAACGGACACACAGACAGATGCATGGATGGACGCATGAACGAACGCAGGGGCGGATGCATGAACGAACGCAGGGACGGACGCACGACCAGGCGCACGCACGGATGGGCGGATGGACGCATGGACGGTCACACAGACGGGCGCACGGATGGACGGAAGCAAGAACGAATGGACGGACGAATGCTTCTGTTGCAAGCTGCCACTCTAGCGTCGCCAGCGCGAAGTCGGCGACGGGAATGACAGCAGGTTGGTTCGTTCCGTACGCAAGTAGAGACAGTGAATAGATCGGAGACGTGAGAAAACAAAGCAACTTTACTCTAGTGATATTGCAGCACACGGGATCTAATACAACACTTCAATACAACTAACAAAATACATCGACACTGGATACAACTAAAGAAATATATAACAGAAACAAGAAATCAGCTTACGAGAGAGAACTATTACAAACTACACAAACTAACAAGAATAGAACGACGGAGGAGAAAGTTCGAAGATATAAACAGGTGGAGGCATACGTGTGATGACCGGCAGCGTTGCGTCCCCGACGATCGGAAGCGAGAAGTCGAAGAGAGTTCTGGCACGACTGCGATGTCGGCGGTGTTGCAACGCTGGTGGCTCCGCGGGAGGCTAGTGCTTGCAGGTGACTTCGAGCAGGTTGAGCTAACTCGAGGCGAAGTCCCGATGTCTACGTTGCAGACGTTAATATCGCGTCACAACTAGACGAACGGCTAAGTTTAGGTGGCCAGCCGATACAGAGCCACACTAAAAACTTCTAGAAGAGATGCTTGTTGATCTGTTTCTACACCATCTTGGTCAGCGACTAGTCTGCCTAGCAGGGCAAAATCCTGCGCTTAAATCCCCCTCGTGTCTCCTCGCTCTCTTCCTTGGGGACAAGAGACCTCTACCTGGGTCCAATCATGCGAGTTTAATTGATGGGAAACTCCGCCCCAAAAATATTTTGACCCCACCCCTTTTTAATTGGGAGAGGGCCCTCAACTAGCGAGAGTGACAACCTGTCGGGCTGTTGTCATACGGCTTGGCCACCAGAGCGTTTCCCACGCTTTTCCCCGTGGGAACGGTCAAACGTTTGGCTCTCAGCCGGTGTGTCTCGTGGTCTAATCCTTGTTCGGGGTATACCGCGGCCTTCTACGACCTTGCAGACGCTGCCACAGTTACAAAAGGATTAACCGTCGGCGGCGACGTTCTAAGAAGAGCACCCCATTTTGCACTTCTCGGCTCCCTTTCATGCGCCGCCGTTTCTCACGGTCAGTCGGGGAGTACGGCGCCCGTTAATTGCCGTGACGCGGTGTCGCCAAAAATGGCCGTCCGTGACATTGCCCCCCACTTTCAGAATGTTATTCATAACATTTGTTCACACGGAGGGAAATTTTTTCGACAACAAGGAACAAAACACCACCAACAAGGGAGACATGAGGCTGTCCCTCTCATACCCAACATAACTAGGCAGAGTGCATCAAAGTAACAACAGAAGAAAAAAACAAACAAATTGTTAGAGTACCAGCTTCAGTTACACGCAACAATATCAAGGCGCAATACAAACAAGAAGAGGAAATAGCCGTGTACGGCAGCCATCAATACAGAATACACTGCACGAATGTATACTACGAAACAAAACGGAACAGGTGCGCTCCTCTACTGTAGTGCAATCCTTCAATGTGCATTACAGCAAGTAAAAACAACCAATACACCAAGCAAAAAGAAAATAACTCAAAATACACTTCTTATACAATAAAATACGTACATACAAACAGAAAACAACCGACGGAAGGAAAAAAAAAACATGCTCATAGACCTCAAGAACTATATCCGGCTCAAGTAATCGGCTCCCACGTTTTCGCTACCCTTAATATGCGTAATGGTGAACTGGTACTCTTGGATTAGTAAACTCCATCGAAGTACTCCAGTGTTCAGCTGTTTTGCCCGTTGGATATAACTCAGAGGCTGGTGGTCTGTCTTTGTTTACGGCCGCCAAATATTTGTCTACTACTGAAACACTAAGCTATCCAGCTTTCCTGAAACTTTGACCTACGCTGTGGCCAAAATACTCTTCGTTCGCTCAACCTGAGAAAAAGTTTACTGTTTTGCTTACATGATCACTTGATCAATCGTCATCAAAGAAAACCAACAACACTTGCACTGGTTTATGCTAAAACCGTGCCCGACTTTCTCAATTAGATTCGTTTGAATCGCACACGATGGGGTCGCGTTCCCGGCGGCTTTCGAGCACGCCAGAGGTTACAAAAAGCACACAGTAAACATTTTTACACCCAGAAGGGTGTAAATAAGCTTGTCCCGTAGACGACACCCTAAGGGTGTTATTTCAGCACCTTCCAAAAAGGGTGCTTTACCATGCACCCTTAGAACAGGGTGTACATGTGAAAAAACTGTAGGGTGTTATAAAAACGCCCTTAAGGAAGGGTGCCTTCGATGTCCATCACTTTTTTAGCACCCTCTGAGGAGGGTGCGAGAAGGGTGCACAAGGGTGTTGAGTGCCCATGGCAGGGGTGGCAGTATTCTTTTAGACTGCACTAGTAGATATTAGCATGCACTGATTACACGCTACTTGAAGAAAGTGGTCCTGATTATCGATGGTGCGCCACCTGTCGAGCTCCATTCATTGCGTGTGGGCAAAAATATAAACGCGTACAATCGTGTATGAACTTGTGCTGGATCTATATATACTTCACAGTATATGCATAATGCGCGTTACAGAAAATGAAGCCTTGCTGCCCCTGCATATAGTGTTTATTTATTAGGCAAATAAAACATAAACTTTTCTTCTGCCACACAACTTTTTCCCCAGATATACGTTCACGTATATGTACACTACACATGCAACACCTCAAATGTTTATTATATTTTTTCAGTTTCACTTTATTGACAATTCTTCGCAACATACAATTACACTGGTTTCAGTTTAGTATACTGCTTCAAGTACATATAGACTACAAATGAAATACACGCTAATATATCCCTATAATTCTTTCAAGTATCTACAATCCCAGTGGTTTCCAGTTTAATACTCCTTCATGTACACAATCGGTTAATAGGAATGAAATACAGGCAAATATATACTTATGATTTTTTCAAATATATACAATCACCATGATTTCACTATATACGCCTTCATGTACACAATTGTTCCCAAGAAGTGATGCACACAAAAATATATGTGGATAGTGTTTTCAAATGTATACAATCACAGTGGTTTAAGCTTTGTATTCCTGGATGTATAACAATTGGTTATGAGAAATGATGTACATGCAAACATGTACGGGTTTTTGCACATATAACTTTAGCGAATACTTGAGAAACCAATACAATGATCAGAAACACAATAAGCTAAAAACGAACACAAAACTGAGTCAGGACACACAAAAAACAAAAGAGGTAATGCATAATTATGGCTAATGAAACAGCTGGGTCACTTTATGCCAAATGTCCCAGTCATTTTGGCAACCATCTCAAATGTATTCGACAAACTCGTGCTGCATTGAAAATAGTGAACTTCTGGAATATTTAGGGGAGGAAAAATATTTGGTCACGTGGCTGCCTTCTGAACTTCCTGGAATGCGGTCTAGGTGTTGTATGTGAAAAATTTTATTCTAAAAGCATCGCTCCTTCTTTCCATACAAAACTCGGTCTACGTGTTACGTAACAAGAGCTTAATTTGGGAGAGTTGGTTCATCGTGGTTGTGTGCTAGTCACAGCGTGACAACTTTAGGAAGAGACAGAAAGGACAGGAAAGAGCACCGACTGTCAACTGAATTTAATGAATGTGCTACGAGCGCTTTTATACGGAGTACAAGAACCGTGTTCATGCAGGACGACACGTGTGAGCACTACAAAAATAATCTTAACTGTGAAAAGAATACTCCCTCTCGGAAAGGATAAGTGAACGTGTAGTGATGCACTGATCATTGGTTTACCTGATAAAAAATACTTCTACAAACGTTAAATTGGCATTAAGTAAACCTATTCTCGTGTCGAATGGGGCAAGATTGACTATTCCTGTTGCTGTTTAGTACACACACTTTTGAAAGCTTGCAAGAGGCGGAAAACAACACGCTAATATCATATCTGCTGGCTATTTTTTTAATTGTGAGACACGTGATGTGGTATAACATGCAAATGTTTTGGTCATTGTTTTTTGTTGGTCCTGTCTTCTTTAACTCTACTTTCAGCAGGAGGGTTTTGAAAACGGGTGTGATGATTCTGTTGGGATATCCAGCATCTTTTAGTCTTTTAATCTGGTTTTTAAGCCTGACCTCACCCTTGTGCTAACATGACTTCTGAAGGGTGGCCGAATACATGTGGTATCAATTCCTCTTTCTACTAATTTTGAATGCCCACTATCAAAAGGCAGAACATTCTTACTACTCCCGGGCTGATAGCACCAGCCAATGCCCCAACAGCACCTTCACACTTGTTTGCGAAACCCTCCTGCAGAAAGTAAAGTTAAAGGAAACAGGACCAAAAGAAAAAGAGAATGACCAATCACCTTTCCATGTCACAGGGTACTACGTACATAAGGTGTCTCACAATTTTAGGAAAAGAGCCAGCAGATATGACATTGTTGTTTTCCACCCCTTGCAAGCTTTCAAAAGTGCATGTACTTACAGCAACAGGAATAGTCAATCTTGCGTCATTCGTCACTAGAATAGGTTTACTGAATGCCAATCTAATGTGTATGAGATACCGCTTACACGTGGAAAAGTAAACATAGGACAAACTGGGCAATGCTTCAATGATCAAGCAAGACAGCATGCTTTAAATGTTAAGAAGGGATATAGTAGTCTCATGACCGGACACCGTGAAGAATGTAAGTGTAGTCCTAGGTTTCATAAAACACGGATTTTGAAAAAAAAAGCAAGCAGAAAAATGAGAGATTTTAGAACTCTTTATCAGAAAGGCCAAGGATCAATGCATCAGTACACCTTCACATATCTTTTCCGAAAAAGAGTATTCTTTTCTCGGTTAAAATTATTTTGTCATGGTCACACATGTGTTGTTGCAGATGAGCCCTGGTCTTGTGCTCAGTATAAAAACGCTCGTAGCACCTTCAATAAAATTCAGTTGACAGCGCTCTTTCCTGTCCTTTTTGCGATAAGATTTTTATTACAGAAAGAATTTCATTTTCTTACAGTTTAGGTATAATGATGTGTTTTCATAGTACCACAACATGGAGCAAATTGCATCTCAATACGGACAAAAATCACGATTTTGTGAAATTCGTGATATTTTCTCGTATATTTCAGCAGCTTGAGAGGTATAAAGATATTTTTCACTCAAAATATACCTTCTGTGGAGTAAGTATTCACTGCTCAGATATTCATACAAAGTGCAATATTGCAATAAAAAATGCAAACATAACACATTTTGGCTTTATTCTTGGAAGCGAATGTGGCAAAAAAATTGCACTATTATTATTGAGCTTCAAATACCTTACAGAAGCACATTTACTTAACAGGTCGACCGAATTTGCTTTACAAAAAATAAGCGGTAGCTTTAAAATGAAATTTTCCACAAACAGCACACAGACGGCATTATGCCAGGAAGTTAGAAGCCAGCCACATGAACAAAACTTTTTTTCTCGCTGAAATATTCTAGCAGTTCATTGTTTTCAACGCAGTGAGTCAGCACATCTTTTTTTTTTTTCAAATACAGTTCAGATGGTCGCCGAAGTGGCTGGGACGTTTGGCATGGAATGGTCCAGCTATATTTAAGCAAAATAACTTACACAAATAACAATATTTGTTCATCTACCATGACCACACTAGAAAAAGTTGTTCAGGCATTGTGACACTAAAACTTTCAGCGTCGTACTGCCTGAACAACTTCTTTGATAAACTCCAAACTCACGCCGAGAAAAAGCCCCTCAATCATGGTGGTTGTAAAAGGCCTTGCGGCCATAGACAATGTTCAAAATAAAAAAAATCAACTCATCAGTGCTGTCACTCCTTCTTCGTCATTACTGACACGAAAGATTTTTCGGTTATCCATGTGGAGGTTCAGGAAGTAGGCTTGATCTAGGCTGGGGCCAGGGTAGACTACGCAGGACGTCAGCGGCACCCTCTCATCCTGTAATAAGAGCAAATATGACTTCTCATAAAAGGATGTTCGTGCTGTTCTGGCAGCACCATATATAAAGAATGCGTAGTGTGTATCCTTCGAAATGGCGTGTAATTGACATTACACTGACCTCGAAGCATACAACCCATACATTCCAATTATTTCGTATGAAAAAATAAGAGTTTTCCAGCATACAGCAAATTCCCGAAATGAGGTGAAGTGTAAGACTACAGCTCAAAAATGGCACTTACGAAAGCCTGAACTCACTTAAGAATCAAATTCCTTCTAGGGTAGTGAGTCAGTGTGAAAAACAATTCTTAAAGTACAATGTTCAGAACATGTAGCTATAATCAAAACGCACAAGAAACTTACCTCTTCATGTACAAACAGTCAAGACATCTCTGCTTTCTCTTTTACATGAGAACAAATCATCTTGGGCGTGGCACTAGCGAAGAGGTCTGCAAAAAAACAAAAAGTAAAAGATTTACTGACTTTAATCACGCCTCTAACATTCTGAGGAATTGTTACAAATCACCAATCAGTGCAATTCTAACTGCCTCTATAAGGGTATCAAAAATGAACAATTTTCTCGTTCTTTCTACCCTCACAAGACGCTCCGTTAATGGAATCTAATCCAAATTTGACGCTGTGCTTCCTATTTGCCTGCTTTCTAGACGTAGGGCTGCGAACATGTGTTTCGTGCACCTAATCTAGCACAGAAATTCGTCATCTATAATTCAATCATCTTAATTCATTGTAATTTGATAAAAGAAGTGATAGCTCGTCCAGTTTTTAAAGAGTTGCGGGCCTGCAATAGGCACTGCCTAGCACGTATGAAAGTATTTCTTTAAATTTTTTTTTCAAACCTTGCTTTGAGAAAAAGCGTCTGGCATATTTCGACAACCAAGCCAACCCTCTGATGGCAATCAGGGGCACGCTATTAGCGATTATTGACCACGGGATTTACAAACGTAACCCGTGCCTAAATACCCAGTTAAACACAATCAAGCAAGTAGGAGCGCTCGAACGACACCAACGCGCGCGGACGCCGTCTATGTTGCAGCAGCCATGGCTTATGCTAGAGCTACCGGACATAGCTCCTACAGTCACGTATACTCTCTCGATTTTGTTATATCGCCGAACGTTATCGCAGATGAATTAAGGCAAAGCACGAAAACACCAAACAGAAACGAGGGAAAACAACGCACGGCGATAGCCACAATAACGCGCCTTTGGAAGTCTGCTAGATCTTTCCCTGTTGCTGGTGACACTTGTCCTAAATAGCTTAAAAGACCGAGGCGCACGTACTGGGAGCATCGCGGCATATCAGCACTTCCAACTTTACTGTCTTTAAGCAAAAAAAAAAGCCATTTCGTACAGTGCGCCTCTGTACATAATTTTTTTCTTTTTCTGTCTTTTTTTACGCTTACACCTACAAAAGCACGTTGCACATTTGAGTATTAATAGAAATGTTATTACGATGTAGCCCAAAGCACATCTTAAAACAATATCAATCACTTTGTGCAGTGTAGAGACAATGTGCGATCAGCAACTAATCCCGCCCTTGTTAAGTGATCACATCACTCACTGTATGAGTGATGCAGGCACTTACACAACATCGCGCATAGCAGTGTGAACTCGTTAAGTCACACGTTTAATCGGGCATCTGCAACAGGCCCGCGAACGCATGCTGTTGTAAATGGCTGGCAGCCTACTTCGGCAGAACTGCTGCAGGCGCCCAGCTAGCGCTGTATGATTACTACCTACGAAAACAGTACACTCACCGTTAACAGGCCCACGTTGTCCGTGTCCGCCACTCCATGAATATTCCTTAATCCGAGCGTCACTTCGAACACGGTGTCATGCGTGACCACCATTGAATATGCGCCTGTTCGCTAGAACACACACAGCGACCAAGACCCCAGACCAACGCAACGCATTTGAAAGACGATGAGACAGAGAGAGAAACGTTGAGAGAGAGAAGGAGAAGGCAGTCTGGCGGCGGCGCCGCAGCTGTCGACGCAGGTGTTCGGTGACGCAACTATTCGCTTATCTACGCCGCCGTTGTGGGAGCAACGCTGGCCGGGGTTAGCGGGGGGGGGGGGGGGGAGGAGCGGGAAACCCGCCAAGACGGCGCCGAAAGGTGAACGCTGAGGCGTATACGGCGGACGGCCGTTCGACGCGGATCGACTCCTTGTAAACGGCAACTCTCCTTCCAGCCAGTCGCACAGCGACGCAGGTTATTTACCAGCCTCGGGTTCTTTGAGTATTTTGACGGAATGCGATTGCAGCGGGCGAAAAATAGTGAAGCAAAACTTGCGGAAAACAAAGTGCACCATGGAATGGCCAGAAACAATAATTATTTCGTCCTCGGTGGCATTAGCGGGAGAGTATCGCTACACCTTTTTCCAGAGGAATTTCTTTTCGCATTGTCTGTGTCTGGCAATTCCGCGTATGGTGCCGCAAACACTGAATGCGTAGTCGAAGCTGGAACAAATTAATCCACCGTCGCGGATGTTTAGAAGGCTTGTCACGCACCACGAAACGTGCCGAGGTTGTTATAACAAACTTTTTGCTGACCACATGATCAGCACATAATTCCTTATGGTTGCCCAATGAGCTAGCTAAGCACCTGTAGCAAAGGTAGGGCACGTTCTTGTTAAACGTTGTTAATATAAACGATGGTTGTGCATAAGTGCAGTGACAGCTTTTCGTGTGAATTGGTCATAACCCACGTTTTCGAGCGTAGAAGCGCCACAGCGGACCTAATCAGCTACCACAGCAAGTTCGTAAGCAATGATGAGGTACGAAAATGTGCAGCTGTTTTCCATGTACTGAATAGTCCGTGTACAGTGCGTTGACCACCGCCATTTCTTAAGCCACCTCCCATATAGACTCCCAGTCTGAACAGGTGTGGGACCTTAAACACTAAGAAGCATTGCCCCCCCCCCCCCCGCACACACACAGGAAATTTGAGGGCGCACGGGCTGGTACACACGCATACTTATTCACAGGCGCACACACATACACGTATACACACATACGGCAACACACACACGCGACCGTAAACGCACGCATGCATGGGCGTACACATGTGTACAGGCACGCTTAACACAAGCACGGACTCGCACATACACGCGCACGCACACATGTACGGGTGTACACACAATCGCGCCTACACGCGAACACATGCGCAGGCTCACACACACACACCCATACTCGGGCGAACATTATGTTCCTGTATATAATCCACAGCAAACATGTAGCTTATAACCAACGCTAAGGTGAGCTTTCGTAACGTGGATTGCAGTTAATTGCCATTATAGATGAAACGCGATTTGCTTCTGCTGGCATTCTGCTGTATTCGGAGAGCACCTTCACACATTCTAAGTCTAGGCCGTCATTTAACGCAAGGTCCACATATTCGTGCAGTAGCTACGCTACTCGGCCGCCAATCCGAAGGTCGTGGGTTTGATGCCGGCCGTCGCAGTCGAATTCAGATGGAGGTGAAAAGGTAGAAGTCTGTGCACTGTGCGATATCAGCGCCCATTAAAGAACACCAAATGGTCAAAATCTCTAGAGCTTTCCACTACGACGACCCTCATAAGCATATCGAGGTTTTCGAGACGTAAAATCCCAAATATTATAATAATGTGTTCTTCTTATGCTGCATATTCCATCTGATGAATCGTCACCTACACCCTTCTCAGACACAAAAGCACCCTTAGAGCCTATTTTAGGGTGTTATCGAGGCAAGCACCCAAACAAATGGGTGCTTTTTTTCAATCGGCCATTTATGGGTGTTAAAGGGTGTTGCAAAGGGTGCTTTCTCGTAAAAGCACCCTTTTTACACCCTTTTGGGTGTAAAAATTTTTACTGTGCACGAACGCCAGGCTGTGTCCTGCTGTCACGCCTCATTCTGCATTTCGGCCGGCTCCCCTCAGGAATGTGCAAGGGACGCCAGAAACAGGGGGGAAGCCTGGGTAATTGTCTTTGTGGTCGGCCCCACGCAGTACTTAGCCGTTGTGCCTTTTCGACTTTGAACCTTCGGGCAAGGCCGCTTTCCCGAAGTCGTCGAAATGAACCGCGCCTTTCGTTCGGGTGACGTACCTCCTTTTCCCCCTCTACACCTGGCTCGCCGCTTGTGCCTCCATGAACGCCACCATTGACGTTTCTTGAAACGGATGAATGGCCTAGCCTTTCGTCTTTCTCGAGCTGGAGTGGGATCTGCCCTAGGCTTACACAGTGCGGTGCGCTTCCGCTTCTTTCTTTTTCGGCGATGTTTGCGTACTTCCTTTCCCTCGATGTTATCATCATGTCGCTTCGGGACCTCAAAAGTTGGGAAGCTCGTTGGAGCTGGTGCTAGGTCTTCCCGCCCGATAACGATTTTTGAACTCTGCGTCACGACGGACTGTTGGGCCAAATTAGCTTTGTCAACATTGATGAAGCCATTAACTGGGCCCTCTCCGACGGCATCGCTGCATTCCTGAACCGTCGCGTCCTCGCTCTGATTCGCCACTGTGCTAATCATGCCTACATTTGACGATGTCGAAACGTACTCTTGAGGCACGAAGGAGGTTTCCACCATCTTACTGGGCCCATTAGGGCTGCTGGCACTCTCCTCATCCACGCAAGGAGCGTCTTTCGACATCGTCTCTACCTCCAGACCGGCCAAGGCCTCGTTCTCAGCATACTCTACCTTGATGCCTTCTAGAATACGTGGGTCCTTTTCTGGCGCGATCTCTGGTTCTAGCGCTTCCTGCCACACTTTAACGTCCATCGCTTTCCGACGCGCCTCGCTTTCAGACTGTTGTCTTTCTGTTTCGCGCTTTCTTTCGGACTCTTGTGTGAGCTGCTCTTCTTTTGTCCAGACAGAAGTTCCGAACATCCGGAACACCTCTGCCTTAACTACCTCGTAGTTGTTCGCGTTCTGCTGACCGAGTCGCGCAACAGCTTCATTTGCCTCGCAAGGCAGAACCGTGAGTAGCCCTTGACACCATGTGTCTCGCTCAAATGACAGTTCCTCGCCGGCATCGCCGTGCTCACTGCTGGATCGGCTCACCCTGTTACTCTCACTGAGGCGAATCTTTAATTGCAGTAACTGCACTTCCCGTTCTCCGGCTTCCCTTGCCGCTTTCCTTGCCGCTTCTCGTTCTTTCGCCCTTTCAACGCGTTCTCTCTCCTTTTCTTGGCGCTCTCTCTCCTTTTCTTCGCGTTCTCTCTCCTTTTCTTGGCGCTCTCTCTCCTTTTCTTTTTCCTCCCGGGCCAGTGCCCGCTCTTCTCTGGCTAACGCCTGTTCCTGCTGCTCCTTAACCCATTGTCTCAGTTCGGCGCCCTCGAGGCCTAACTGTTTACCGTGCGCGATCCACTTATCCAAATTCATACACTCCATACTGCAAACTGTCATTATAATGCCACTATAAAACCAGCGCAATCTTATGCAGGCTGCAACCGCTTCAACTGTGTAACCACGCTATCCGCACGGTTGTCGTTCACCCCTCACTGTCTTATTCTTGTACGGAACGTCCTGTCTCGCGGACGCCAGTTTTGTTACAAGCTGTCACTCTAGCGTCGCCAGCGCGAAGTCGGCGACGGGAATGACAGCAGGTTGGTTAGTTCCGTATGCAAGCAGAGACAGTGAAGAGATCGGAGACGTGAGAAAACAAAACAACTTTACTCTAGTGATATTGCAGCACACGGGATCTAATACAACACTTCAATACAACTAACAAAATACATCGACACTGGATACATGGTCTAGTGGCTAAGGTACTCGGCTGCTGACCCGCAGGGCGCGGGTTCGAATCCCGGCTGCGGCGGCTGCATTTCCGATGGAGGCGGAAATGTTGTAGGCCCGTGTACTCAGATTTGGGTGCACGTTAAAGAACCCCAGGTGGTCTAAATTTCCGGAGCCCTCCACTACGGCGTCTCTCATAATCATATAGTGGTTTTGGGACGTTAAACCCCACATATCAATCAATCACTGGATACAACTAAAGAAATATATAACAGAAACAAGAAATCAGCTTACGAGAGAGAACTATTACAAACTACACAAACTAACAAGAATAGAACGACGGAGGAGAAAGTTCGAAGATATAAACAGGTGGAGGCATACGTGTGATGACCGGCAGCGTTGCGTCCCCGACGATCGGAAGCGAGAAGTCGAAGAGAGTTCTGGCACGACTGCGATGTCGGCGGTGTTGCAACGCTGGTGGCTCCGGGAGGCTGGTGCTTGCAGGTGACTTCGAGCAGGTTGAGCTAACTCGAGGCGAAGTCCCGATGTCTACGTTGCAGACGTTAATATCGCGTCACAACTAGACGAACGGCTAAGTTTAGGTGGCCAGCCGATACAGAGCCACACTAAAAACTTCTAGAAGAGATGCTTGTTGATCTGTTTCTACACCATCTTGGTCAGCGACTAGTCTGCCTAGCAGGGCAAAATCCTGCGCTTAAATCCCCCTCGTGTCTCCTCGCTCTCTTCCTTGGGGACTAGAGACCTCTACCTGGGTCCAATCATGCGCGTTTAATTGATGGGAAACTCCGCCCCAAAAATATTTTGACCCCACCCCTTTTTAATTGAGAAAGGGCCCTCAACTAGCGAGAGTGACAACCTGTCGGGTTGTTGTCATACGGCTTGGCCACCAGAGCGTTTCCCACGCTTTTCCCCGTGGGAACGGTCAAACGTTTGGCTCTCAGCCGGTGTGTCTCGGGGTCTAATCCTTGTTCGGGGTATACCGCGGCCTTCTACGACCGTGCAGACGCCGCCACAGTTACAAAAGGATTAACCGTCGGCGGCGACGTTCTAAGAAGAGCACCCCATTTTGCACTTCTCGGCTCCCTTTCATGCGCCGCCGTTTCTCACGGTCAGTCGGGGAGTATGGCGCCCGTTAATTGCCGTGACGCGGTGTCGCCAAAAATGGCCGTCCGTGACAGCTTCGCAACACTCTCCATCATTCACTCCGTAAATATGCTGCCAATTGTTTTTGTTGTGACAGTTCGCAATGTTGCCGGCTGTCACGTCAACCTGCATGGTGTTGGGATTCAGTTTATACCTTTTCCGTTGTCTTTTTACGTTTGTCATCACAAAAAAAAACCTACGTCAAGAAGATGACTTTCCCAGTGTATTGTTGGCTTTAGATGTCAATGGTGTTATTTAAAAATAAACAAGCGACATGCATAACCTTTCTGCAAAGCAGTCTATAAACATGGAATCGAAAAGTGTTTTGTTATCGTTTGCGATATTACTTCTCTTTCTCTTTAATTTGCACTTCTCTCCTTACTTGACTTCTGGCAAAAAAAAAAAAAACGGTGTGGCGGCGAGCCCCTGTTTGAAGCCGTACCTAACGCTCGCAGAACTTCGAGGTGAAAAGGAACTAGACAGTTCATTATCTCTTTTCAATAACTCACTCGCCAATAAAAAACAGAAACGTCGACGCGCCTTCTTGCCTGCGTACGCTAACATCCTTTCTTAGCGCGATAATTCCAGCCAAAGGAGCAAGATCATGGCACCAAGAGCAAAAAAATACCTTTGTATCCAAATTGATGTTCAGATAAAGCAGAACGCTGGCTTTAAAATAACGCAATTCTTTTCAGCTAAGACAAATAATACCCACCTTAGTAAAAGAGTAAGTACATGCGAGGCTGGGCCTGAAAAGGCCATACAACGAACGAGATATTAAAGTAGCATCAAAGCCGTGGTATGGAAGTAAAGCGACTTCCCTTAACACGTAATAAATGCGGCAATGCGTGGAACGAGCAATGCGGCATGCCATTACGCGAACATATTAGATGCCACGGGTGACCTTTTCTACGGTCGCCCGTGGCATTTACGGTCATGAGGGGGCCCCTCATGACCGTAAATTCGGCAATTTCTCTCAATGGCAATAAACTATACTGGTAATAACCACTGTCCAAGCTGTGAAATAACTTACCAGTGTCATCACGATCTAGTTTTCATCTTTTCCCTCTCTTCATACTTTTTTCCCTCAGAACTGTTTGCTGTAGGCGTGATGAGGGAGAAAAACTGCATAGCTTGCTCCTAGTTCTTGTACAGTGTTGGACTGAATCACTTCGTTATTCTTTATTTTTTCTGTCAGTAATCATCTGCCCGGTAGGCACCAAAGCAATGCACAGGGCCACTTTGCGGCGTTCATATAATGTCACTGTCTTAGTGCTTTGTCATTTACAACGCCAGATTCACGTTCCCTAACGTATTCTCGCATTCTGCCATGAAACTTTGTTTAGTTAGTGTCACCGGAAGGTTTTGTTGTTGTTATTATTATCGTCCTATCGCGAGAAACACCAAAGAAAACTTTCCACCCTACTCGTTTCACCATTTTTTACGACCTTCCTATATCTCTGCTCAACAGACATGAAAGACGGTGGCTGAGTGTGCTTCGTGTAGAAAACGCGCCGATTGCCTCCTGCATACGCAGTTTACGACTGCAGTGAACACACAACACCGGAAGTGCACGGTGGAAGGTTATTGCTCCACCGCCCACGCACGTCAGCCAATAGCGTGCTTCAATTTATATGCTATTTCGCCTGGGGGCAAGAATGACATTACCTCACGCAACGCCTTATCGCCATATTGTACAAGCCGTTCTGTCTGCCCACTTTTCTCTCATTTATGCGCTTATCCCTGCGCACTACTTAAAACACTGATCGTTACACTCGCATGTGGGACAGACGCGCGTGGTACTGCATTTATATCCGGTGCTACGGTGTGCACTTCATCCTTGAATTCGGCAAAATATACGCTATATATCTACAGGCCCATCAAGCTGCTCTATTGTGTATATAATGCACCACCACAATCCGCGTCTCTTCGGCTCTTACTGTTCGTTTTCTAGCCGATCAGAAGAAACAATCCCCAAGCGGGCGAAACAACTCACGGGCGAAATAAGCGGTTGGTCGCGAACATACTGCGAACGTGGTCCGTTCGTAATAGAAAGCAAAATGCAATTCACATTTATATGGCATATTCCACGCACTATTCGTAAGCACACTTCCTGTTTTGCATACGCGCTGTCGCGCCGAGTCGAGGCGCACGTTTCGTTGAACAACGGGAGCTCTTTGCGAACGCAAAGGGAAAACGCTTCACTTTTTTTTTCACCTTTCTGTACCATATATAAATGTTAGAACAATTCATATTTTCACAATTTTACGCTATCAAGAGGTGTAACTCAAAATCATTCTCCACTCTAGCAGCCTTCTTGAAGGTAATCGTGGCATCCTCGGCACTTCCCATTACAATTCTTCCACCCCCTCCACCACGTAGTGCTATTTTCTAGTTGACGTTGGTACGAAGACAACTGGAGGAGCCTCCAGTGATGCTAAATTGAACAATGGTTCTCAGTTCTCGTCTCTTTTCCTCTCTCCCCATCCGCCGCTCTCACCTTTCATGGAATGCATGGATGCGAGGTAGCCTACGATGAAGCGAAGCGATTGCTCATGCATTATTTATTCAGCAGGAAAAGTGTATAGTCATGGCATTACCCAAAAAGTTGAGAACATTTAACATTGGTTCGCGTAGTTGGAATTGCACGGAACGATGGTTTTATAAAGCAGTGCAACATACCTCGTCTAAACTAAGGTTGTTTGAAAGGTAGTGATGCTTGGGTTTGATGGCTCAGAGGTATAAGCAAGGACACTAAATTTATTTGTAAAACTGAAATCAATTAGATCATATATTTATCGAAAGCTTGATCTAGCTCTTGACAGCAAACGTTCACTCGTTCTCAACTGCGCAGAAAAGATGCCACTAGATGTACTTAGCTTTGGAAGAGTAATGTCTATAGGGAAGTCAAGTTTACTTTGCGAAAATTGTCGAACCTAGCACTGCTTGGTTGATTAACCGCCTTTTCCCTTCATTTTTCTCTCTCTCTCCCTCTCTCAGTTTCTGAGAACGCATGTACCATGGGGTGATGTAATCTTTTTGTAGTTCTTTAAAACTTGCCTCCTATCCTTAACAGCGGGTAGTTCGTAAATGTAAAAATGGTAGCGCTAAATCATTCATTTCACCGAAGTTACAGCGCGGCGTCCTTGGTTGTGAGTCAAAAATCACTGTTCTCTGTGTGTGAATATCTGAGAGAGATGCAAACAAACAAACAAACAAACAAACAAACAAACAAACAGACAAACAAACAAACAAACATGTAAATAAATAAACAAATAAATAAATAAATAATAAAACATTCGTGGTCCGAATGGAAATTAAACCCAGGACTTCATCTATCCAAGCACCTGTTTTTCCTCGGAGCTACGGCCCTGCTAGCAATCGCTTAAAAAAAAAAAGCATGGTATGAATTTTATGCAGCACGAGGAGTGTCGTTGACACATGTATTATTGCGTACCAGAAGCGTAGAATCACACTAAATGTCAAAACATGTGAATTTCGCAATGAGTGTTTAGTTTAAAGAGGACTGGTAATTGCAAAGAACACAGGTATAAATATTAATCATTATCAGTCACAGCATCAACAACGTGTGCAGCTGTGCGTGTTGTCTGACGTGTGCGTAGTAGATACTTCGCTGACTAGTGAAAGGAAGAATTGTGGTGTAGTGGGCAATTCACAACTGTACTTGCAGTGGGCATTCTATTGTCACGGGGTCGTGACGTGGCCGAAGACAGGAGACTTCTTGTTGGGATTTAACTGTTTATTTGGGCGAACCTGTGCCCGATAAACAGAAAGTCCAATTACAGCAGCAGTCTCGCACAGATAGCAGTCTCAGACTGATAGCGGCGAACGGAGCGTCGGCCTTCGATCAACAACTGACAAGCGGCGAAGCGCGTCGGCATTTATACTCCCGCCGTCGAATGTTCTAGCGCTATTGCTGGCGGCGGCGTACGTTCCAGAACAATCTGTACCATCGCACAGTGGGCGTGATCTTATCGAAATGATCTACTACAGTCCGGAACCCTCTCGAAAACTGCAGGCGCGGTTTGCGCTGAGAATCGTGTGGTGTTTTGGGACGATAACAAAAACTTGGGAAATGGAACGTGGCATTGCCCCCCTCTGAAAAAGGCATCGTCTCGATGCTTTAACTAAAGATGAAGGTACAATAATAATGCAAGAAAGTACAATGAATAAATTACGATACAACAATAATACAAAAAAAAAACACTGTTTCAGTTTGTTAACGCGCATGAAACGGCTTGAGGCGTGCGACATGGACGACTTCAGGTCACGATCGGCGTCGTTGAGAGTTCGTGATGCCGTCGGGGACAACCTCGTAATCAAGTGGGCCGAGACGTCGAACCACCCTGTACGGTCCGAAGTACCGTCGCAGAAGCTTTTCACTTAGTCCACGTCGGCGTATCGGCGTCCACACCCAAACACGTTCACCGGGCTGGTATTCCACGAAGCGTCGTCGAAGGTTGTAACGGTGGCTGTCGGTCGTCTGTTGATTCTTGATACGGAGCCGCGCAAGTTGTCGGGCTTCTTCGGCGCGATGAAGGCACTCGCTCACATCGAGGTTTTCTTCGTCGGTGACGTTGGGTAACATGGCATCGAGCGTCGTTGCCGGGCTCCTTCCGTAGACCAATTTGTATGGAGTTATCTGCGTCGTCTCCTGCACCGCCGTGTTGTATGCGAAGGTCACATACGGAAGAATGGCATCCCACGTCTTGTGTTCGACATCGACGTACATTGACAGCATGTCGGCGATCGTCTTGTTAAGCCGCTCGGTGAGGCCGTTGGTCTGTGGGTGGTACGCTGTCGTCCGGCGGTGGTTTGTTTGGCTGTATGCCAAGATCGCTTGAGTTAAGTCGGCAGTGAATGCCGTTCCTCTGTCGGTGATAAGGACCTCCGGGGCGCCGTGACGTAGGACGATATTTTCGACGAAGAACTTAGCTACCTCGGATGCACTGCCTTTTGGCAGGGCTTTTGTCTCGGCGTAGCAGGTGAGGTAGTCGGTAGCTACCACGATCCACTTGTTTCCGAAAGCCGACGTCGGGAACGGCCCCAGTAGGTCCATACCAATCTGCTGGAAAGGTCGGCAAGGTGGATCAATTGGCTGCAGAAGTCCCGCTGGCCTTGTCGGCGGTGTCTTGCGTCGCTGACAGTCCCGGCATGTCCTCACATAACGAGTGACGTCGGTGGTAAGACGCGGCCAGTAGTACCTTTCTTGTATCCTCGCGAGCGTGCGAGAAACACCGAGGTGCCCGGCCGTCGGATCGTCGTGCAGGGCCAGCAGGAGTTCTGGTCGCAGAGCTGAAGGCACCACAAGGAGATACTTAGCCCGAAGCGGTGAAAAGTTTTTCTTTTGTAGAAGACCGTTTCGTAGAAAAAACGACGCAAGTGCGCGCTTGAATACCTTCGGGACTTCGGCGGTCCTGCCTTCGAGGTATTCTATTAGGACCTTAAGTTCCGGGTCGGCCCGCTGTCGTTCAGCGAAGTCGTCGGTAGTTATCGTTCCCAAGAAGTAGTCGTCATCCGGGTCGTCGGGTAGCGGTTGGTCGACAGGCGCACGAGAGAGACAGTCGGCGTCGGAGTGTTTTTTGCCGGACTTGTAAATGACAGTAATGTCATATTCTTGAAGTCTCAGGCTCCATCTTGCGAGGCGGCCTGAAGGGTCCTTCAAAGTGGCTAGCCAACACAAGGCGTGGTGGTCGCTCACAACTTTGAAGGGCCTGCCGTAGAGGTATGGGCGAAATTTCGACGTAGCCCAGATGATGGCGAGGCACTCCTTTTCTGTTGTGGAATAATTTGCTTCTGCTTTGGATAGCGATCGGCTGGCGTAACTAATAACCCTTTCAAGTCCGTCAGCCCTCTGCACAAGAACGGCGCCAAGACCTACGCGGCTTGCGTCAGTATGTATTTCTGTCTCGGCGAATTCGTCGAAATGGGCAAGTAACGAAGGCGTCTGGAGGCGATGTTTAAGCTCCTGGAAAGCGTGTTCCGGTGGCGTTTCCCACTTGAACTCCACGTCGGCCTTGGTAAGGTTAGTGAGAGGATCGGCGATGCGGGCGAAGTTTTTCACGAACCGCCTATAATAGGCGCACAGGCCCAGAAATCGGCGCACGGCTTTCTTGTCAGTGGGCGGCGGGAATTCGGCGATGGCGGCTGTTTTCCGTGGATCAGGACGAACTCCAGACTTGCTGATAACGTGCCCCAGAAACAAGAGCTCTTCATACGCAAATCTGCACTTTTCTGGCTTCAGTGTGAGTCCGGAAGTCTTGATGGCTTGAAGTACAGCTTCAAGGCGCCGAAGATGCTCGTCGAAACTCGAGGAAAACACGATGACGTCGTCCAAGTACACAAGGCAAGTCTGCCACTTCAATCCTGCCAGTACTGTATCCATAACGCGTTGAAAAGTTGCAGGCGCTGAGCGAAGGCCGAAGGGCATCGCCTTAAACTCGAAGAGGCCGTCCGGTGTTATAAACGCCGTCTTCTCTCGGTCTCTTTCGTCGACTTCGATTTGCCAATAGCCAGTCTTGAGGTCCATTGACGAAAAGTACTTGGCGTTATGGAGCCGATCAAGTGCGTCGTCTATTCGTGGGAGAGGATAGACGTCCTTTCTTGTGATTTTGTTCAGGCGGCGATAATCGACGCAGAAACGTAGGGTCCCATCCTTTTTCTTCACTAACACCACGGGGGATGCCCATGGGCTCTTGGACGGCTGGATAATGTCATCCCGCAGCATTTCATCAACTTGTCTCTTGATGGCCTCACGTTCTCGCGTCGAAACCCTGTACGGACTCTGACGGAGTGGTCTGGCATTTTCTTCGGTTATGATGCGATGTTTCGTGATTGGGGTCTGCCGAATTTTCGATGACGACGAAAAGCAATCTTCGTATTGCAGGAGCAGGGCGTTGAGCTTTTCTTGCTTATCGTTCGGAAGTCTGGGATTGACGTCGAAAGCTATGGGAGGGGCTTGGTTCCTCTGAGCAGGTTCCGCAGAATCGGCGAGGGCGAAAGCACTGGTGGCTTCGACAATTTCTTCGATGTATGCGACCGTTGTTCCTTTGTTCACATGTTTGTACTCATTGCTGAAATTTGTGAGCATAACCGTTGCTTTGCCTCCCCGCAACTCTGCAATTCCTCTTGCGACGCAAATATTTCGGGTGACCAACAGATGCTGACTGCCTTCAACGACGCCTTCGAAGTCAGGTGATTCAGGAGCGCCGACTGAAATAATGACGCTTGAGCGAGGCGGAATGGTGACTTGTTCTTCCAGAACATTCAAGGCATGGTGTCCAGACGGCGTGCGCGGCGGTAGTGCTTCTTCTGTGGATAACGTTATCGACTTTGTTTTTAGGTTGATGACAGCACCATGGAGGCATAAGAAGTCCATGCCAAGGATGACATCTCTCGAGCAACGCTGTAGGACTACGAAGTCTGTAGAATAAATAGGGCCGTTAATGGTGACTCTCGCTGTGCAGATTCCTGCAGGCGTTACGAGATGACCTCCGGCTGTGCGGATTTCAGGGCCTTTCCAAGCTGTCCTAACTTTCTTTAACTTCGCGGCGAACGACCCACTGATGACAGAATAGTCGGCTCCAGTATCGACGAGAGCGGTCACACTGCGGCCGTCGATAAGAACGTCGAGGTCGCTAATTCGCCGTCTCGCATTACAGTTAGGGCGTGGCGTCGGGTCACGGCTGCGTCGGCTTGTTCCGCTGCTTCCATGTTGCGTCGTCAGGCCACCTTCGGTAAGTGAGCTTTCTCCGTCGCGGCGTCGTCGTCGTCGGAGGATCTTCGGTAGTTCGTCGCACAGCAACCGCACCTCCACCGGTTGCTGCCCTTAGTTTCCCGGATACGGGCTAGGAGACCGGCCCAGCGTTGGGCCAGAGTACTGTCGGTGGTGCGGTGACGTGCGGCGGCTGGGCGACGGCGAACGCGAAGGGCTTCGTGGTGTCCACCGAGTTCCTGTCAGGTAGTCGGTGATGTCACGTGGTCGTTCTCCTGGCTGTAGGCGCGGTGCATTGACGGTAAAGCCACGCAATCCCATCTGTCGGTACTGGCAACGGCGGTATGTGTGTCCGGCCTCGCCGCAGTGGTAGCAGAGCGGGCGATGGTCAGGGGTGCGCCAGACGTCAGTCTTCCTCGGTGCACTGCGCTGGGCCGCTGGCGAACGGCATGACGTCGGTGGGGGTGGTGGCGGCGGTGGCGTCTGTCGACGGAAGTGCGATGGGGCGGCGTTTTGGCGTGGACGGGGAGGAGCGTTGTGGCGTAGTGCAGCGGCGTAGCTCATAGCTTCCGGCTCGGGCAGCGGTGCGTGGGGAATTTGAAGCGATTGCCGAACTTCTTCTCGCACAATGTCGGCGATCGAATCCACTTGAGGCTGCGCCGAAGGCAACAGCTTGCGCAGCTCTTCCCGCACGATCGCTCGGATCGTTTCACGCAGGTCTCCGGAGTTACTGGCTTGAGCAGCAGCGCAGTCTGCAGTCAGGCGACGATTATACTGTCTGGTGCGCATGTCCAGGGTCTTTTCGATAGTGGTCGCTTCGGCTACAAATTCTTGGACGGTTTCGGTGGGTTTCTCATCAGCCCCGCGAAGAGCTCCTGTTTGACCCCTCGCATGAGGAAACGAACTTTTTTCTCCTCAGGCATGTCTGGGTCAGCGTGACGGAATAGTCGGGTCATTTCTTCTGTGAAAATGGCGACATTTTCATTTGGTAGCTGAACCCGGGTCTCTAATAAAGCAGCGGCCCTCTCTTTTCGAGCGACGCTCGCGAACGTTTGCAGGAATGCGCCGCAGAGAACATCCCACGTTCGGAGCGTGGACTCCCGATTTTCGAGCCAGGTCCTTGCGGTGTTTTCTAAATAGAAGAACACACGACGCAGCTTTTCGTCATGGTCCCAGTGGTTGAGGGCGGCCACACGGTCGTATGTCTCTTGCCAGGACTCCGGGTCTTCGAACGATGACCCATGGAAAATTGGTGGTTCCCTGGGTTGATGCATGACCATCGTGGGCTGGGACGCTGCGGTTGTCATTGTCGCTGCAGTCGCAGTCATGGCCTTGGTCTTCCGCGGCTTGTCGTGTAGAAGCCCGTACTCCGGTGGTAGCCCTTGCTGTCGGCGGCTTGTTCGCTGCTCCTGGTTGGCGTCGGTGTCTTCTCCGCGACGTGGGCTGGGTTCACGGCTTGACGGGGGCGTCCGGTACATGAACGAAGCAGCACCTCCACCAAATGTCACGGGGTCGTGACGTGGCCGAAGACAGGAGACTTCTTGTTGGGATTTAACTGTTTATTTGGGCGAACCTGTGCCCGATAAACAGAAAGTTCAATTACAGCAGCAGTCTCGCACAGATAGCAGTCTCAGACTGATAGCGGCGAACGGAGCGTCGGCCTTCGATCAACAACTGACAAGCGGCGAAGCGCGTCGGCATTTATACTCCCGCCGTCGAATGTTCTAGCGCTATTGCTGGCGGCGGCGTACGTTCCAGAACAATCTGTACCATTCGCACAGTGGGCGTGATCTTATCGAAATGATCTACTACAGTCCGGAACCCTCTCGAAAACTGCAGGCGCGGTTTGCGCTGAGAATCGTGTGGTGTTTTGGGACGATAACAAAAACTTGGGAAATGGAACGTGGCACTATGATAATTTAAAAGGACTCATTTAAGACTCACAGACATCACTCTCATTGCAGCATGGTTGAAGTGTCCATCGAGAAGCGAAGCGAGGCAAGTGATTGAGAAGAGCGATGTGAACGAGACCCTAATATGCTATCGCGTTCTACTTTTGAAGGTGAATCTCAAGCGTACTTCAAGTGTTTTTACCGGCCAGTGATTCATTTCTCACTCTTATTTATTTGTACCTTTTATATGCGAAGCTTCTTATGGTCGATCTCAATCCGGTGTGCACCCCGCCGTGGTGGTCTGGTGGCTAAGGTACTCGGTTGCTGACCCACAGGTCGCGGGATCGAATCCCGGCTGCGGCGGCTGCATTTCTGATGATGGCGGAAATGCTGTAGGCCCGTATGCTCGGATTTAGGTGCACGTTAAAGAACCCCAGCTGGTCTGAATTTCCGGAGCCCTGCACTACGGCGTCTCTCATAATCATATGGTGGTTTTGGGACGTTAAACCCCACATATCAATAAATCCGGTGTACGGCGTGACCTCCCTTGATGCGTGTTTGCGTCCCCTCTCCCTCTCTCCTCTCCCATGCACTCTCTCCCTCGCCTCTAGGCATGCCTTGCCGCGAGGTTTACACGCCCATTGCGCTTGCTCGCCCCTTTTTTCTCCTCTCTTATGCATCCCTCACTCTCACCTCGCAACGCTGATGCAGGTAGCGTCTGCTGGCGAGTTTTTTATTTTTTCAAATGCTCACGCTGCACAACCGTTCACTGGCGACCTCCAAGGTGGTGTCGGTGGGAGGTAGCTCCTGCGCATTGGTGAACGATAAAAATTCGCAGCGTGCGCTTTAACTCAAAGTGGACTGCGGGTTTCCGTGTACAGTCAGAGTATTGTGAGTCTCATCGCCCATTAGCAGCGATTGGCATGTTACAGTAGAAAACAACGGTCCACCACTGCGTGCTTTTTTTCTTTGTGCCTATGAACTTTTTCGCACTCAGCGGTACTCCCTATGTGTCCGAGCATTTTAACAATAGTGCGATGTTGAATGGTCACCTCTAGTACAAAAACCCGCTTTTTTGTAAAACCGGAAGGTTGAGAGTTCGACATCTGATTATCTAGCATCTCGAACGAGGAGGAAAATTCGAAAGTAAGAAATATTAATTACGCAAATGACGAAATCGCGTTTTTTTTTTGTCGACTAGGCAATGCGAAGGTGGCGATAAAATAGCGAAAGCGTAAGAAAGAGAAAAATAAAAAAGTTCATTAGATTTTCTGCGCGATCATGATGAAGACAATGATCATGACGACGACGATGATGATACTGTGCATATAGTGTCTAGAATATACTATACTGTGGATGCTCTAAATGATGATAACGATGATTACGACGATTATGGTGATGGTGGTGAGATTATTGACGATTGGTGCCTACCCGCCCAGGGGGATTGGTGGCCAAGGGTTGGGCGATTCATATGGCCCTGTTTTAGGGGAGAAGCTCCTTAGGGCGTGGGTCTGTCCATCCTCCGTCCTTGTCGTACGTAGCCACAGGTAGGCGGGATGGGAGATGGCGGTACTTGGAGTGTTCACTCGATGGACGCACTGACGGACGCATGGACGGACGAACAGACAAACTAGCAGACGGATGGGCGGATGGACAGACGCGCGGAGCGGATATGTACCACAGGAGATGCGACATGGCGGTACTTAGAGTATTCACTAGATGGACGCACGGACAGACGGACAGACGGACAGACAGACTAGAAGACAGACGGACAGATGGATGGACGCGTTGACGTACGGACGGATGGTCGCACGAACAGACGGATGGAAGCATGGATGGACGCCGAGATGGTCGCGTGGACGGACGGAAGCAAGAACGAATGGACGGACAGAAGCATGGACAGACTGATGGATGCTTCGCCCACACCATCATCAATCACTCCGTGGATATGCTGTGATTTTTTCTTGTTCATATCAGACCAGGGATCACAATTCCAATCAGAGAGTAAATTATACGAATAAACAGACTCTCCGGAAAGGTTTAGTCTTTTTTTTTATTTAAAATTAAACACTGCCCGTATACGTTTTGAGGCCTCGGTCTCTTCTTCAGGCGTAACTGTCCGGCTGGCTCCGTTAGTGGTTTTCCCCTCTCCACCGTCGTTCTCCCCTCCGTTCTTATTACTGCGTTATTTCCTCTATTGGTTCCACATGCCCTGTACATACACACTCAGCAGGGTCCCAGTTGACTGGTTAGTATTTCCTGCTGTCGTTTGGATATGTCGAGAGTCTTTTGGTCCGGCTACCTTCCGTTTTGAAAACTCGGGCGGCGTCGAAACTGATGCGATGGTTTATCTTCTCGCTCTGTTCTGCGAGAGCGTTTTGTGCAGCGTTGAAGTTACCCAAGTTGTTACGGTGTTGCCGTATCCTTTGTGGAAAAATTCTTTGTCCCGCCGATGTAAGTGGCGTGACAATCGGTGCGCGGAACCTCGTAGACTATCCCGGCGAATTTTTCTTCTGGCAATTGGTTTTTCGGCCACGGGGAGAGTCGATCCATTTGCCTAGTCCGCATACAAATAAAAAAAAAAGTGCTGCCGCAGTGTCTTGAAAATTTTCCTTTTTCATCACCTCTCCTGCCCTTACCGTTCTAAGTGTTTGCTTTCAAGGACCCCGAGAATGTACATCTTCATTGATCCCACAGCCCGCAACCTCTTCTCAACCATTGATGAGATTCTTGAACAAGTAATTTCTCTATGTCCGTAAATTTTCCTACGCGCAAGCAAACTTTCCCACACAGCTACACATAATAGTGACAAAACAATGACGGCGCCATTTACGTATAGCACCGATCGTGCCGCACTGTATAACTGCGGTTACTTCAGAAATCCTGCAGTCCCTACCCCAGGCTCACTGGGCAGCCCGTATTCACTTCCTGGCGCCAGCATGGGACAAGCTTTTGTTACGACCGTGCGGGCCTGTCTCATGCGAACCTTAATTTGCCACGCTCATCTGCTGAGAGCTGCAGCCGGAAACTTGCTCTTCAGTTCATCCTCTCACACCACCTCCGCCACGCGCTGACAGCCCCAGAAACATAACGCTCTGTGTAGCGCTGTCCTGCTGTCGACCCTGTCAAGACTCGGTTGACAGACGCGCCACCCATTTCTCCCCGTTCCATTAAGTCGGAGCCTCATCTTCCTGATGCCACCCTTGCACAGTGAAGGAATGACATTTTTGAAACACCCAAGAAATGAGTGCTATACAGGGGTAACGCCAAGAGTAAGCCTCAAATAACGAAAAATGTGGCAGGAGGAAATCGCGAGAAGCTATATGTCAAAGATAAATAGTGTGTGTGTGTGTGCATGTGTGTGCGTGTGCGTGTGTGTGTGTGTGTGTGTGTGTGCGTGTGTGCGTGTGTGTGTGTCTTCGCAGACAATTTATAGACCAAGGCGGAAATATTTTGCCACTAATTAGAACACTCAAAATTATTAATTAAAATATTTTTATTAGGTTCATTATCAATTTTAGGGTGGTCGTTTGTATGGCAAAGTTGATCTTCGTCACAAATCATGACGAGCCTAGTGTAAAAAAAATCTAAAATATCGCGCGTTGTTTCAGAGATCCATCGTTGAATTTCCAGACTGCGACGGTCTCACAAACGGAAACTGAACGCATCAGGTGCACCAGAAGAGTGGTCCCTTTGCTGCGTCCCGCGCGAAACACTGCGTGGTCTGACACTCATAAGGTGCTTCGTACATAGGTCTCGTTTACCATTATCCCCAATCACTCGTTTTGCTTCCATATAGAGTTCTGGTTGACTGGTAAGTTTCAACTGTTATGGGTGAAGATGATTAGCTCAAGATAATGAACAAAGGGAAGGCAGGGCAGAGACATTTTCCAGTGGTGGCTTATGAATGCGGCATTAAAGAGGCAGCCAAGTTTAAAATGAACGACAAGGTTTATTTGTCTAGAACCCTGGAGCAAAAAATAAATGAAATTTTGAGTCTGCTGTGCCCGCCGTCGTACGCGCTGCGTCAAGCCGGTGTCTTGCGTAGCTTGAAGCTTCCCTGGCGTATTTCGGCGAGAAGGCGGTCGACGAGGCAGCCCTCTTCTACAGAGGAGGAATCCGGCTTCTTTGCGTTTCCTGTGAAAATGAAAATGTACCATGTTGCAGGAATACTGCAAAATTTTTGTTTTGCTTTCCGTTGACAGATGCACAATCTACGAAAAGCTTCGAATACGTTATTGGTGGTTGGGCAGGATATTCTTCTTTAAATAGGTACTGAAATGAAACAATAAGTCTTTTTAGAGTGAAGTCAATTTTTATGAGAACTGTAAAGTACTTAATATTGCAATTGAAGACCTAATATTAGAAAGAATACATAGAAAAAACTTTAATTTTGGAAGGACGCACCGAAATTGCAGCACTTACTTGTATTTCAATGACGCCACAAATGCCAATTTTTAGGGGCGCGTGGCTTGTGCGTCTTTCGTAGTAAGTAACCACCAGTGGCACATACCCGAAATAGCGGTCCTTACGATTTTGACCTCTAAGGTGGTTACGGTGAGAGATTTCTGCTGTGCGTTGTTGAACAATAAAAGATAGTGCTCAATGCACATGTTAATGGCTGCTAAGGGAGAATGAGAGACAGGAGCATTCGGCCTTTAGGTAACGCGCACGCTGCGACCCCCATTAGCAGCTATTGGCATGTACATTGAACACGATCTGACAAGAAAGGGTTGCTACGTTATACTCGCTGGGTGTAACCTCCTTGGTTTTAGAAAGGTTTAGCGAGCATTGGGCCGCATAGCCATGAATACAGTGAACTAGTATATACCATGAACTCGGGGTGGTTAAAGGTGGGAAGTAAACCCGAAGCGCAAGCCGTAAGAAAGCGTGCATGTGCCACCTCCCGTTTAGTCCTTGAAATGTCCGCTGGATGGCGGTGCTTCTATCATCATCATCATCAGCAGCAGCAGCCTGACTACGTCCACTGCAGGACAAAGGACTCTCCCATGTACCGCCAGTTAACCCGGTCCTGTGCTTGCTGCTGCCAATTTATACCCGCAAACTTCTTAATCTTATCTGCCCACCTAACCTTCTGTCTCCCCCTAACCCGCTTGCCTTCTCTTGGAATCCAGTTAGTTACCCTTAACGACCAGCGGTTATCCTGTCTACGCGCTACATGCCCTGCCCATGTCCATTTCCTCTTTTTTATTTCAACTATGATATCCTTAACCCCCGTTTGTCCCCTAATCCACTCTGCTATCTTCTTGTCTCTTAAGGTTACACCTACCATTTTTTTTCCATTGCTCGCTGCGTCGTCCTCAACTTAAGCTGAACCCTCTTTGTAAGTCTCCAGGTTTCTGCTCCGTAGCTAAGTACCGGCAAGATACAGCTGTTATAAACCTTCCTCTTGAGGGATAGTGGCAATCTACCTGTCATAATTTGAGAGTGCTTGCCGAATGTGCCCCACCCCATTCTTATTCTTCTAGTTACTTCAATCTCGTGGTTAGGCTCTGCGGTTATTACCTGCCCTAAATAGACATAGTCTTCTACAACTTCAAGTGCACTATCACCTATCTCGAAGCGCTGCTCCTTTCCGAGGTTGTTGTACATTACTTTCGTTTTCTGCACATTAATTTTAAGACCCACCTTTCTGCTCTCCTTGTCTAACTCCGTAATCATGAGTTGCAATTCGTCCCCTGCGTTACTCAGCAATGCAATGTCATCGGCGAAGCGCAAGTTACTAAGGTATTCTCCATTAACTCTTATTTCTAACTGTTCCCATTCTAGGCTTCTGAAAACCTCCTGTAAGCACGCGGTAAATAGCATTGGGGAGATTGTGTCCCCCTGCCTTACACCCTTTTTGATTGGTATTCTGTTGCTTTCTTTATGAAGCACTATGGTAGCAGTTGATCCCCTGTAGATTTCTTCCAGAATGTTTATATATACTTCATCTACGCCCTGATTCCGCAGTGTCTGCATGATGGCTGATATTTCTACTGAATCAAACGCCTTCTCGTAATCTATGAAGGCTATGTATAGTGGTTGGTTATACTCAGAGCATTTCTCTATTACCTGATTGATAGTATGAATGTGGTCAATTGTTGAGTAGCCTGTTCTAAATCCTGCTTGTTCCTTTGGTTGATTGAATTCTAATGTTTTCTTTACTCTGTTAGCAATTACGTTTGTAAATAGCTTGTATACTACAGAGAGCAAGCTGATCGGCCTGTAATTCTTCAAGTCCTTGTCATCTCCTTTCTTATGTATTAAGATGATGTTAGCGTTCTTGCAAGACTCTGGTACCCTTCCCGTCAGGAGACACCTCGTAAACAGGGTGGCTAGTTTTTCTAACACAATCTGTCCTCCATCTTTCAGCAGGTCTGATGTTACCTGATCCCCACCAGCAGCTTTGCCTCTTTGCATGCTCTCCAAAGCTTTTCTGACTTCTTCTATCATTACTGGTTGGGTGTCATCTGGGGTGCTTCTATATGGAGAATATATGATGAAAAGATGCGAGATGGTGGTACTTGGAGTGCTGAATAGATGGACGAACGGACACACAGACAGATGCATGAATGGACGCATGAACGGACGCAGGCGTGGATGCATGGACGAACGCAGGGACGGACGCACGAACAGACGCACGCACGGACGGGTGGATGGACGCATGGACGGTTACACAGACGTACGCAGGAACGGACGGAAGCAAGAACGAATGGACGGACGAATGCTTCGCCCCACTCCCCATCATTCACTCCGTGGATATGCTGCCATTTTTTTTTTTTCGTGTTTCGGCAACGCTGCCAATATGCTCCTCAAAATCTACTGTGTCAAGTTTCAGGCTCTCTGATGACGCAGTTCAATTATTTTTCACTGAAAAAAAAAAGATTATGACGTACGCTTCTATGACGTCACGCCGAGTTGGTGCAGAAACTTCCAAGACAGTTCCTCCACTTCTTGCATTGTAGTTTGTCCTTATTAAGTGTCTTGTTGAAACAAGGGAGATGATTCTGGTATTGCAGTAGTTTAGTGCATTAATGCAAATGAATCTACACATTTTCTGTTTGTCCATTCAGGAATGTCTTCCAAATTCTGCGCTAATTCTTCTACAGCTCCAAAAGTGGATCGCACCTAATTCGCAATATTGTACCTACAGTTGCGTTAATTTTTTCTTTTTTGACGTGTGTGACTGTTGTGAGCAAGTAGCGTGAATAGATGCATTGCCGCATAGGCGCGAGTATAGGCCTCTGGTTCAAGGTGGTTCCCAAGTTTCATCGCAATTTAGCAAGACCGACAGCTGGGCTAGTTGCTATTATTCCATATTATTTAATGTAACAAGAATCTCACGCGGCTACGATTGTGCTGGTATTCTGGGTCAATTTTTTGTATGTTTCCCTTCCATGTTTTTTAAAATAAAGTTGTCAGTTGCGAGAAAGTGTCACAAGTCTCTACTTATTGTCTTTTAGTTTGCTCTGCTTTAAATAATATGGACTCACCGAAATGCGTCATAGCGCTAACACACATGGGCGAGGAAGAGACAACAGGACTGGCGCAATTTAGTAGCAGTGTAAATAGGTCCCTACACAAGAAGTCCAATTATCGCGCATGAAAACTGACACATGATAGCATTCGTCCTGCCATCTCTGCTTGGTCCGTGCCACCGCTACGCCACATTTCGAAGCAAATAACCAACTAGTCCAAAAAGGCAGCTTGACAAGCTCTTTCGAAGCGACCCATTTTCTCCACTCCTTTTGATCATGCGCGAAAAAAGACGAGTTATGCCATAGAAAACGGCCTACACAATATACGCAAAAAATGAAAATGAATCAATGACGCACTTCTCACGTTGGTTTGCTTGTTATCCGCGGTTTGAAGGCGGTTTGAAGGCGGTATAGAGGAAAGTGAAGAGTCCTAGGAATCAGTGGCGCACCTAATCCATGCCTCTCTCCTCTGAAAATTTCTTCGTCATGACGTACAGAGCAAAAGCTACCATTAAAAAGATGTTCCCTCCCTCCCCACAAAATCGAGGAAGTGCCTCACTCCCCCTGCGAAAAAAGAAAATTTCTGTCAATGTCCCTGCAGAGAATGGAACATGGGCACGCACAGTCGTGAACATAGTCACCCCCCTCCCCTTCCCCTAATCTTGTCTCGTATTATTCCATTCGATCATTGAAATGCAACATTCTTGGCAGGAGTGTCCCACTGCTGCCTTCGTGAGATGCGAGTACAGTGTTCGGCGTGTGAACGTACTTGGTTTGCTCTGTTCCTCGCCCATTCGTGTGATCTTGAGTTTCTCGGCTCGTTCCTCCAGCTGCCGCCGCTCTTCATTCTCCTGCGGTATGAAATAGACATCACAAAATCAAGACAATTACTTTTATCTTGTAGTCATTCCTACGAATGAAACATGAAAATGCAAGAAGTGATCCGTTTTCAAACATTTACACAACCCACACTGAAACGAACATCGGAGAGTGATCAAATGACTTGTAGCCGATCAAGTACTTTTCTATGTTTCAATAGTACTGTCATCATTGTAGCCTATTTTCTTGTCAGCGCAAAAAAAAAAAAAATCTCAACCACAGCTTTTAATACACCAGCCAAAGACAACTATATGTCTTCAAACTGTGTTCAGTGAAATATGAGCATAGTGAAAGTCTGAGACTATTCAATTCACTACGCCACGTATTTTTTTACACTCCCAGTTGAACGGCACACAAGGGAAACTTGTGCATGTTTTCTTTAATTTTTGCCGCAAATCGCAGCGAGAATTAGGGCTAATCTTCCTCTGTTTCGCATGCGTTGGTATTCTAGCGCTTTGCTTATCATGCAACGCCATCCATGTTCCAGTGCTCATAAAGATCCTTTATCCTCCCACGTTAGGTGAAAATGCCGCAGCTGGCACCGTGCCAGGAGGCCAGGCGGACACCGGTCAGGGCTAGTATGATACAGTAAAGGCTTTACCCTTAATATGACACGCTCGCTGAGTCACCGCATACCCTTAGATCGACCGGGTCTAGAGACTTTGCTCTACGCCACTATGACTCACCTTTTGCGCCAGCTTTACTTTTTCACAAAAATTGTTGAAGATGTGCAGGCACTCTTCGACTGAGAAGCGGCTCTCCTCCTCGCAAAAGTGCTCAGCAAGCCGTCGTGAGAGCTGTCCAATTTTGCCGAGGCTGGAAGAGAGTTCACCAAGCTGCGCCTTGGCCGTCTGAAAGTGAGGTACGTTGTAAACATGGGATAACGTGCATAGCCAGTGATGCGCTGGGGTAACAGAGAAGCCTGACGAAAGAAAAAAAAATGACGAAGACAGAAACGAAGCAAAAGTAGGACTAGTACAACTCGAATATTATTTAGAGAAAAATGTTTTTTTGATAAATGCAGAAGGTTCGTTAGCCGAACCCTCATAAATATAACCCGTAAGTAACCACTTATCGTGTTTCAACACACCGGCTGGTCTAAATTTTCCGAGGCCTTCACTACAGCGTCCCTCATAATCACAGTATTAAGGACTTATCATGCATATCGTAGTTGTAAAATCTCCTTGGAACATTTTGAATATGCCAACTATACTATATGTCAAATTAACTACATATAGAATGCTCTTGTTATGTCCTCCAGATTCGATTAGTATGTGGATGACAGCAGAATTTGAGAGAAGAACATGTATGCTGTAGAAAGAGAACACCTATTGTTCTGAATTACAAAATGTGCAAACCTAAACTTAAAATTGCTTGTGTATGCCCATTGAGATCGTAAAAAGCAAGAGTCGTGTCTATTTCCTTTTTTTTAAGAACGTTTAATTTCTACTCGAGTTGAAATCAGAGAGGAAAGTATTTTTTCTTTTTTTTGCTACATGTGGTTTAACAACCTAAAAAAAAACAGTTTGTGCTTAACGCAACATTCAAATAGTATGCCTTCTTACTGTGACGAAGGCACCAAAGTGCTGCTTGAACTCATCGTCGCCTTGTGGAAGATGCCTCTCGAGCTTCTCAATGCCTGTAGACAGCTGTTTCAGTTCTGTCCGCATGCCGTCCAGTGACAGCCTGTAAGGAACAAGCGATGAAACCACTGAACGCGGGAGGTTTGTCGCGATATCGTTAACAACAGGTTCTAATAAATACGTTTACAAAACACTTTTTAATACCCAACCTTTAACATAATACAGTAAGAGCCAAGAGAGGAGGAAGAAAAGCATAGAATTTGTGCCACAATGCAAGCGTTTTTGATTATACTTGTTTTGTTTTTCTATTTACCGTAATGTGCGTATTGTGTGTGAATGGGGGGGGGGAGCAAACCATTCTCAAGCTCTCTTGTGTCCCTCTTCTCTTTTTCCTCAATATACCCAATGTCAGCCCGTACCGAATGAGATAACGTGACGGGACAGAGTTATTCTTGTTTTATCTGACGTGAAAAAAGCACGACCGTGGTCTGAACATACGCACACTGCACGTATGATAGAGCAGAAAATTAATACAATGAATGCGTTCGGCGATTAATAGCATGCAGGTTGTTCTAAAAAGATACTGCGGCTGATTAAAGGCAGAAGCATCAGCAGAACTCTCCCTAGGCACAGAAATTAGGATTTTGTCAAGCTCGCCTTGTTTTCATGTGCTCACATAAATCGCATATAAATAATTAGTTACTCAATTCTGTTCATTGCGCTCGTTTGCTCAGGTGACGAAAAGTCGTTTTAATTTCTCTTAGCCATAGCCACCGTCAGCTGTGCACTTTGTACCTGGAACACTCCGTCAGATGTAGGAGATCCTTGGTGAAAGACAGCGTTTCCGCTTGCTCCTTTTCAGCGATTTCGACTAGGAAATGAAGAAGTGTCATGCGTGGCTTGTTAGAGCGTATATCGAGCAGCTTTGGAAGGGTATTCAGCCGGAAACCGAATGCATTTCCCGCGTAGCTGCCCTGGAATGGAGAGGTTGATTCACAATGTCGACAAAGCAATATGCATCAATTTAGAATCTACCTCATCTGACAGCATCATCTAGGTTTCAGTAGCATACTATCCAGAGGCGTAGCCAGAGATACTGTCCCCCCTCTCCCCAAATATTTATCGCTTTGGCATAGAGAGCGAAAAATCACTTTATCAAAGGGTGCCCTCCCCCCGAAAAAAAAATTCTGGCTGTGGCCTTGGTAATATAGGTGCAGTATGGGCTTCAGTTCGTGAGTGAGTTTTGATACAATAGTGATTAATCAGCAGATTATTCACAAACACCGCGCTACAAAACGGCATTGAAGTCGACAGGTAAATGTCTACACTTGAAATATAGCAGTGTGAATGGTTCTTTCGTGCCCCAATGATGTTGCAGTATATCGCGAATTCACGTTTTATGATTTTACAGTGGTTGCGTTAGAGCCTTATCAAATTAAAATACGATAACTTGGTATAATGAAAACGCTAAACATACTTCAATATCAAAGCCAAAAGCATGAACTCGATAGAAAGAATGGTAGAAAATAGAAAGGCACTTTTTGCTCAAGAGTCGTACAGCCTTGATTCTGATAGCGATGTATCAGACTGAACACTTGGTAAGGTTCGTAGTTCAACTGCTCCTTTAAGATGGTGTATCGTTACGCTTACTAATTAAATTAAGCTGCATGACAAGTGTGCACGTAGGCGTAATACAGGCAACAGTCCGTGACCGCGAACATAGCGGCATGACATTGGTGTAACGAATTTAGGGTCATATTGCGTTAGAGCCGTATTAAAGTAAAAATGAAAAGAAAAACACTCGATAACTTGGTATAATGAACAAGGTATACATACTTCAATGTTGCAAAGGTGAGCAAACGCTAGCGTTTCTTCTAGTTTTAGCTTGTTTAAAAAAAACTGAGTTAATGTAACTCCCAAGAAAAGACGCACGAAATAAAAAAAGCTCAAGAAGTCACCATGACTCGAAGACTGGGCAATAATTGCGGATTACCGTAAAATTAAGGCCCGCAGACTTCTGATGTGGAAACGAATCAAACACCAAATGACTATATATATGCTCGTGGGCACTCGTCTTGTATGTCTATATTGAATTTTCTTATTATTATGAGTCCAAACACCGCTACTGATCCAGTGTAAGAGTACGACGTATACAATTGTTAACGTAATGGCCGTAAGCTTTAATTGATGACTTGGCACCAGTCACTCTGCCAGCTATATACAAGGTGATGAAACAGAAGTACTTCGCAACCATACGTGGCTCAAGTCGCTAAGCCTGAACACATAACGAACTCTCCATACTCTGAAATGAGGGGAGAGACAGCGGACGCAGTCATGCGCTGTGATAGCTTCAGATAATGAAATTAAGTAGGTGTGTCACATAATATAAAGCTGCAAACAATGAAAGCTACTTTGTCATCAGACATAGCAGCCTATAGCATGTAAAAATTATTCGCTTCTTCACCGAGTTGATGAAGTTTCCGGTGATGAGAATGAGCTTGAGGAACTCCTTGAGGCTGCGATTGGTGAGAATCTCCTGGCAGACGCCAATGTAGTTGTCCAGCTGTGGCTTCAGCGCATCCACGCTTGGCCTAAACTCCTCCATCTGGAGCATGCCGTCCACGTAAAGGGCGTACAGCCGCAAGTCGCCCAGCATCAGGAAGAACTGCTCCGCATGGCCCAGCTTGCTACGATCGCCAGTGTACGACCTCAGCATGCTCAACTGGAAAAACGATCGGCAAGAGTTCCCACCACTGAGATAGCTTTTCTTCAGACTCCGACAAACTCCAAACGCGTTGCTTCTGCAATTCCTGTTATTTTACAATTTACTGCCTTAATGAAGCCATGCGTACGTATTTCCCATTGAGCCTGTATATCACGCATTTATTTTGTATTATCATTCACCAACAGTGCAACTGCGGTCACAAGAGCAGTTATTACCTTTTTAGAAACAACTGGACTATGTGCGCGGCTAGAAAATGTGTCTCAGCTAGAAAGAACACTACATACTCACCTCCCTATCTCACCATCGTCATTCATTAATCTTTCTTTTCCCCTTTCCCTTCTCCCAGTGTAGAGTAGCAGGCTAGAGCAAGCTATCGCTCAGGCCGACCTCTCTGCCTTTCTGTAAATAAACTTACCTCCTCCTGTATTATCATTTATTGTTATGGTTCTCCGCTCAAGTGTAATGCTCCGCTATATTGCTTAATCATATGGTATGCCTTTGGGACGTTAAACCCCACGTATGATAACCTCTAACGCTTCTTACGAGGCTTCTGGGAAGCTTTATTTAGTTTATTGCGGTAATTTGTAAGATGCAACAGAATGTATATACCATGTACAACAAAGTTTGTAAGATACAATGTATGGTTTCTTCTATGTTATAACGACTTAATTGCATATAGAAGCGATATGATAGACTACTATGATAACTTTAGAATACATGTCATTCCTAAGAAGGCTGAGAACACCCGTTAATTTTGATGGTGTTCGCCGATTGCCGAGGACGAGAAAGCACCACGTAATTTCTTTCGTTGTACGTGTGTCGAGCAGTTATTTGCAAGTTGCCGTGCTCGTAAGTTGTCAAGGCCGCTTCAAAAACTTCCTAGAGCAGCCTGAAAAATGGCAGTGCTCGTCGGAAAATAACATGTGTTTGATGTGGTTTCTGTCTCATAACACCAAAAAGAACAATGCTAATAGCCAACAAGATCGCCATTCGACCACTCAGTATTAGAAGAGGCGTGCAGGTCTGAACTTGTAAGGTTCTAATAATTATTCAGAGCCAGTTAACTCAGGATTGAAATAAGTAAAAAATAATTATTCCTTAGTATTTGCACGGATCTTCATACCGAATTGAATTAACCGTAAAATCGGATCAGCTGGAGTCAAATTGAAAGAAAAAAGTTCGCAAAAAAGGCATGCGGAATTGCAGACGCTGAAATTGTAGAAGACGTACCTCACCCGGGTCTGGTAGTATCTTCTGCAACATGCGCAAGCGTTCCGCGCCGATTTCTTTAGACTTGCAGGAGCGAATCATGTCGACAATTTGTTCGGGTCCGGACTTGAACTGCTTGAGGAAGATGCAGACATTGAGGCTTCTCTTTCCATCCAGGAGGCTGAGCTACGGGAAAAAATCATAACACTATGAAATAGAGGCTAAACAAGGACATAATAAAGTGCCGGCATCATGTTTGCCCTCTTCATACTTTTAGTGGCATTCATCGTGTTCGCCATACTTCCTGTCAAATTCACTCACTATCAGGTGCTGCCGGCTCGTTGTCAAGTGCAGGTTTATTTTTGTGCGTTTCCCTCAGAAATTCACTGGGAGAAACCCTCTGCAGCACTGCAGTAGTTGTGTACTAGTGCCAAAGTCAAGAAACGTTCACAGAAATGTGGAGCTTCACCCTACCAACAATGTTTGTTTGAAGCAAAGCTACAACGTATTCGTACCTGAATACACTCTAGTACTCTGTCGGCTTCGTTCAGTTGGGATTTAACTAGGACGAATTAAGGGTCTTCTTTTGAGACACCAAGCACGTAAGGAGAACATTGAACGCGTATCATAGTGTAGAATTGAGGGTCGAAATTCTGGAATCAGTCGACGCTGGCTTACAAATGCTGGCTCCCGTTTTTTCTTTTCTGGTGACACCTTCAGTTGCGCTGTAGTGGCCGTCCGTTGGCAGAAGAGCTCTTCGACTTGTTTGAAGTTGAGCTTTCGTTCAACGTGCTCTTCCTGGGCTTCCTTTGTGACGTCGCTCCAGATGCTGTTGCCTCCTGCAGCAAGCAAAATGGGTCCTTCGTGCACATAACGCGCAAGTATGCACTGTTTACTGCCAGTGCACGACTTCACCGTAAAAAAAAAAAAAAAAACGTTATGGTAGAAATGGATCTTGAAGAACTTTAAGCACGACCTGTTCAACTATTTCTGTACATCATAATCGAACCAACCAGGTTACCGATTCGGGTTGTTAGTTTTCCTCTACGGGTAGGTTGCAGCATAGCACGACGTTGAGTCAGAAAAAAAAGCTAATTCGAGTGCTAACTTTCAACTATTGCCAGTCTTGTGTCCCTTCGTCATTTACTGACCTTGTTACCTGTTGCGCAATGCTCAGTTTCTTGAAGGATGGGGCAACTTTTCAACTGCAGTGTAGTTTCCAGAAGGGGTGTGGTGGGTGGGGCAGATAGAGTGGTAGAGTGATTTGACGCAAAGATCTACGGAAGGAGCTTGCCCGGCTTAATGCTCACCACAGACAAGGGTATCCGGCACTTTAGTCCAGTTGAAGGTCTTCATCTTCTGCCGAGGTTTAGGCAGCGTGTCGAAAGGCCCAGGAGAGACAGGTCCACGTGGCGCTGCTTGTGATTGGGTCGCCTTGGATGGTGGGATTTTGTTCGCCAGGCCGTCACCATGTGGGCTCTGCATACCTGGCTGTGAAGAAGGTGGAGGTGGTGGGGGTGGTGGGGGTGGCGGTGGGTGGCGGCGGTGGTAGCAGTAGCGGCGGCGGCGGTGGCAGAGGTGGTGGTGGTGGTGGAAGCGGTAGACTGGATGGTCTAGTCGGAGTTGCAAGAGCTGGTGCTACAAAGGGAACGGATATGGGGTATAAATTCCTGGGAAAGGGTTAACGCGAACGTAACATTAACAAAAATACTTATAATTTACGTGATGAAAGCTATTGTGCCTGATGGTGGGCGATGCAAACACTCTAGCATGATGCTTTTTGAGGATGCAAACACTCTTACATGGCATTTTAAATTAGAGTGCAGTAACGTGGCGTGATGAACTGAAACACAGTTGAGATTTTTTTTTGTACTGCAGCGGTGAAAAGCGATGCTCTAATGAGTAATATGCGGATCCGTTCTCTTCGCCAAGGCAAAGCCTTTACTCCGATAGCTATCACATATGACATACGCGTTGCCTTACCGCCACTGGCAGACTGAATTCCCTTTACTCTTTGTGGCTCACTGGCAGCCGGAGACGCCAGTGGTGGCAGAGGTGGTGGTGGAGGTGGGTGTGGTGATGGACCAGATGGTCCAGTGGGAGTCGCAAGAACTGGTGCTACAGAGAGAATAGAAATGTGGTGTAACTTTCATGAAAAAAGTAACGCGAACTTGACATTAACACAAAAACAGAAAATTCACGCTCTGAAAGCTATTGCGCCTGATGGTGGGTGATGAAAACACTCCTGCACGATGCTTTTTGGGGATGCAAACATTCTTGCGTGGCATTACAGATTATACGAATAGTGTGCTCTTGCAATAGCGTAGCGTGACAAGCTGAACCCCACTTGAAAAGTTTCTTTTTGTTTTTGCACTGCAGTGGTCAAAAGCGATGCTCTGTTGATTCATATGCGGATCTCTTTAATTTGCCGAGGCAGTTTCCGTTACACGAATAACTATGACATATGACATGCGCGTCACCTTACCGCCACTGACGGATTGAATTCCCTTTAGTCCCTCTGGTTCACTGCGAGTAGGAGGCGTCTGTGGGTGTCCGATGTCCTTGACGTCCGGACGACGCCGAATCTCCGGCGACGTCTTGCACGCTGCTGCAACGACCGGCAGCTGGCCCTCGGCTGACGATCGGAGTACCGTGGAGCGGGTCAGCTGCGTCGAGCGCGGGGACGAGCGTTGCGTGGTAGAGCGTGGTGGCGATGCTTCGACGCTACGCCTGGTGACACGCGTCGAGTTAGGAGACCTCTTGATGCCGACTACCTCCTGATTCTGATGTACGGGTGATAATTGAGAAGACCTCTGCGACTGAGTAGATTTGGACCGACACGACGTTGACCGCGACAGACCAGACACGCGCGCGTCCGTGTCTCCACGTGTCGGGCTTTTCTTCCAACCCTTTGAAGAGGAAAACGAAGTGCGCAAGCGTTAGCAGGACGTTGAGAATGCTCCCCTAAGCGCCCCCATGGTACTTTCCGAACTTGAGGCACATAATTGGGAAATGTGCACGGAAAGAGCAATGAACACCCGCATAGCTCACATGACTTTTTCGGGACTGCTGTTTTATACCTTTTCAATGCGACAAGGAAAAGGTGGGCTGGCATGTAGACGCATGTAATTACACATGCAAGCAAACCTGTAGACCTAAATTCCCTTTTCCATAGACAAAGGCCTAATGAATCCTGCACAATTTGTCATGACACCGTCGGCAAAGCAATGCAGGTAAATCAAAGTGAGGCAAGAGACAAGCAACCAAAAGCAAGGCAAGGCGAAGCAAGGCTAAAGTGCCTCTACGTACCTGAGTGAATGAATTTGAAAATGTTGAGCCTGTTTTTAGGTGGCGGTGACGGAGACTGGTTGGTGAAGACCCCGGAGTCACCTTCGCTTCCACCGCGGTAGCGTCTGCAGCCGTTGTCCAGCCGATCCATAGCTACCCCTTTCGGAGGCGCCGAGGTCAGCTTGGGTCCCATCGCGTTACACAATGGCAGCGCGGGTCCTGAGCTCAGCTGCTGGGACAGCCGCTCCAGCAGTTCCCAGGCAAGGCGGCTGCGATGGCGAGGGCTGCGGCCAGCTGCCCAGGGCCACGCACGGCGCGCCATCTCAGCGACCGTGCCACCCACACAAGTCGCGTATGCGCTGCACTATGCTTTGCTCCCCGACGTCGATTTCAGCATGGCATCGCGTAAATTGTTGCAATATCAACGGAAACGTCTAAGCATGCTTACCAAAGTTAATCTGATAGCTTAAAGGTGAAAGTCCTTAGATGCCTCATCAAACGCTAGAACTCATCATTGATATCGAGTTGGGGGGGTAGCAGTATCACGTGCTGACGTTATCATACTACATTATTAGGACGTCACGTTTGCGCTATATTTGGGGCATAATTATGACAGTACTAAGAGGCCACATTATGATATAACAACTCGAGACCTTCCCTTGGTCAAGTGTGTGCCGATCGCGGAGATACTGCAGAACCGCATAAGGTGCACGAAGTTTCCCAATACTCGAATCTCGGAGGCCGTGTACTGCCACGTTGAATGCGGAAAGCTTCCGGAAAAGGTCAATATATTCGACTAAGGAAAAAAAAAAGATGTTTTTAGCAAACACATAAGGGTGCGTGCAACGTTGTTTTTTTTTTCATTGAGTTATTTAGTATAAAAACATATTGCCTAAACTGGTGTTTATGAAGCGTTTTGCAACTGTAGCCCCGTACGTAATTCTAGAACGATAAGTTTCACTTGATTTCTGCTCTCGTAATAGGAGCCTTAGTTAGGTTTCCGTTGGCTTTTCCACCGGTATTCAATAACGATACAAGATACATGATTCTTAACAAAATATATTTATCAATACCGAAGCGAGGGATATCTAAGAGAGGGGCTCAATAATTATGGTCTTGTCTGACAGATTGGTTGTTATGTCGATTACAGTGCTAGATATGCATCTGTTGAAAATGGTTAAATGATTGCTATTGTTAGCTGTTTGCTGTTACATAATTAGCCTTGCCTTCAGCCACTACTATTCTAATGGTTACACTGTCCTGTGGATGATTTCCAACTGCGCAAATCCCTTAACGGGACACCGCACGAAAGGTGACACACAGAAAGATTGGATGAGTGTCTTACTATCCTTCCACTCCCGATAGCCAATTTCTATTTTTGTACCTTTGCTTGCACACTGTCCTCTTTCGCAACCTGTGTGCATTCATGAATGAGTCATTGCCCCGCCACGGTGGTCTAGTGGCTAAGGTACTCGGTTGCTGACCCGCAAGTCGTGGGATCGAATCCCGGCTGCGGCGGCTGTGTTTCCGATGGAGGCGAAGGTGTTGTAGGCCCGTGTGCTCAGATTTGGGTGCACGTTAAAGAACCCCAGGTGGTCGAAATTTCCGGAGCCCTCATAATCATATCGCGGCGTCTCTCATAATCATATCGTGGTTTTGGGACGTTAAACTCAGCAAATCAATCAATCAATCAATCAATCAATCAATCAATCAATCAATGAGTCATTAGAAGTAACCAACATGCCCCTTAAGAAATTCGGCTTCATCCAGTTGTCTACCTTTGAAGGACCATCTTCCGATCTTATGTTTTACTGCGAAGCCGCAGCAATGTTTTTACACTTCGGTGCAGAGTTAGTTTGAGAAGAGGAGAGAGTGCTGGCATTAATGGCATTTTTACAGTGAGTCTGCGTTGTCTTAAAGAAAATAAAACAAACCTGTAGGTATAAACTAAAGCACAGGTTCGCGATGGTACAATTTGTAATAGTGAACGTGATGCCATAGCATAACATATACATCAAAGGCCCGCCTAGTCAAGCATTACATTTCTGTTGTGATGGGGCTATGGGAAGGCCCCGTATAATGAGAACACTTGAAACGAAACTTGCGGACGATGAAAGCCGCTGAAAACAGAGACAATGTGAACAATGGCGTCGTGCTTGCGCCATGGATGAACATCGTGTCCAGGATGCTGAGCAACGGTAACGAAGAAGTTACTATGCTACCAACCGTTTGGCGGTCAAGAGCCTAAACTTTAATTGATTTTTTTATCCAGAGATCGCTGTACAATTTCAACAACATTCAATTCAACCCACAATTTTTTGAGCGTCTACGAGACGAAGGGAAGATAGACGGGATCGAGAGACTGTTAGACGTTGACGACTGGGATGACACAAAGCAATGCGTCATGGCTATGAACGCGTCGAGCCCAATGATTGTGCACGTTGACACATTCAAGGCTCATTCACACCAAAGACGGCACGACAAAGCGGCGAAGCGGGACTTCCAAGGCGGCGAGGTGGTGAGTGCGTGAACCTGTTCAGGGCCGTTTCACGCGCTTCCCGCACAGCCGCAACGCACGTGCCGGGATCCTTAACGCACGCAAGCGGGGGACAAATAAGCCAATTGGCGATGCTGCGGAGGGTGAAAAAGCGTCGCCAGTTGGCTTATTTGTCCCCCGCTTGTGAGTGGTAGGGGTCTCGGCACGTGCGTGGCGGCTGTGCGGAAAGCGCCTGGAACGGCCCTCAGACCACATGCCTCCTTCGTCTGGCCGCGCGACAGAAGAGGCGGGCATCTCGCGATTTTGCGCACGTGTTGCTATGACGTGTCAGTGCTTTTCCGAAACGTACACCCGCGCCACCACCGCGCCTCCGCTGCGTGGCGTTTTGATTGGCTGCGGCAAAGCGGCGAGCCTCGGCAGGCGGCAAAAAATTGCTCCGAGAGCGATCGCCCTTGCTGCCTGGTTTTTCTCCCGCTTTCACCGTCTGGAGATGAGGTTTTTGCCGCTTCCCGCGTTGTCGCCTCACCGCTTTGGCCGCCCCGCCTTCAGTGTGAACGAGCCTTCATAGCCGGTCTGAAAAATCAGTCGATCTTCTTGGTTTTCGCTCTCGGTGATCTTCAGACGCCGAAATCCCTTTTGAATGATTCTAATGCAGAAAACTACTCAAGTGAAGTCGCAATCAGTAATTGTTGTGGGTGCCGTTTAAGCTTCAGTTTCCAAACATTTTGGCAGTGCCAATTGGAGCCATAATTTTTTTACGAGTTAAATAATTTCTGTACGCATTTAGTGCATACTTGAGGACGCCATCAGAAGTTACGCGCAAGAGCTGCATTTTGCCCTTGGTGAAGTCTGTCCCCGGCGCGACTCACCACTAAAACCTCGCGCGAAAACACCCGCTGGTACCTGTATTAACTTGGTGAAACCTTTGCGATAAATCAAAAACCTTTTACGATTCACGTGATGGTATTTAGCTTCGAATCGCCGACGGATGTCATATTCCGTGTGTTGGGAGACTTACAAATATTTGCCTATAAAAATGAACTTAGGAAGTGAGGTCATTTCGAGTTTCATATTGAAAGAGACACGAGTCAGTAATGCTGTTATGAGCCAATCACCAGATCGAGGTTAATGAGTTCAGTGGAGATTCAGCGCCTGTGAGTTCTCAGATGTCCAATATTGTGTAAGTCGTAACAGTTTCAAGAGATGGGCCATGGCTCTACTCAAAGGTGAGTGATTGAAGGGCTGTATTTGATGGCGCATGTTTGATCATCTAAATTGAACAAGTTGTCTGTATGAACTTGCAACAAATAAAAAATCTGCCAAGGCTATGATGCTTTTTCAAAAGCTTACGATGACGTTTTCAAAACAATGTTGCCCACAGCCTTATATAGCCAATGGTGCAGGACACTAACGTGCACGGCATCACTTTTATTGAAGTAGCCTTGAGTGTTCATATCATCGAAAAAGACTGCTGAGAAACTATGGGCATCGTGTAGTTTCACTCACCTAGCCGTGTCATCGGGGTTGAACTTCTCGAGATTTCGCAGGAGCATGAGGAAAACGATGGACTGCGGCTTGCCATATACCTGCACGAAAGACGGGGCATACGTGTCTGGCAAAGGTACGATGGTGCGCCAGTTGAGTGTCGTCCGCCATGGCGGGCACCCGGACGCGACGACGGCCGGGACACAGCATCATCCGGGAGCATGACGTCCGTTCATCGGGTCCCTGCCACCGACCACACAGCCGGAGTTCAGGGGCGATAACGATGATACTCCTACACTACGTGGCACGGGACAGAGGACCCCTTCATCTTCTTTCCCGCTCATTGGCACCGCCTAGCACAAATTGAATAGGCGTGTTCGTTCCGCACCAATTTTGGCACAATGCAATTCATCGCACTCAACATGATTGTGAGGATCATCGTCATGGCCATAATGAACTGATTGCCGTGTGCTGTAAATGCAATTCATTATCATCATCGTTATGAAACACTGACCACTTGCAAGAGCAAAAGTATCCTTAAAAAATACGGCATGGAAAATTCGCGTGTGGTTGTTTGTGACAGAATAGAAGCTTAACTGCTAAAAATGACCAATGCGACAAAGTGGCCCGAAAAAGAACAAATTGGAAAGAAAAAGACAAGAAACATCTTTTTTAAGAATAGATTTTCGAGGATGCCTAGCGCTCTAGCAATACCATGGCTCCTTCCTGTGGGAAAGAGCCGCGGTATCGTATGTCCGGACCTACCGCGAGAAACGTCCAACCGCGCACGCTACCGAACCCCAAAAGACTCGCTGCTGTTTTCAATGCACCCACCTATCCTCGCAGACAAGGCGGCACAACTATGACTCCACTTAGGCACCACTAAGGGGCTTTAGGTACCACGCGTCCACAACGCCATCTCTCGTTCGACGGCAAAAATAACCACGCTAACTACGATTAATTCACTGGATGTGCATACCAAGCGGTAAAGATGACTGTACAAAAGGTGGCAGCTTTCCACCCTCCATACCCGCATATAGGTTTGCTATCGCTTGTTCACCGAGTTAATGACGTTCCCAGTGATGTGAATGAGTTCGAGGAACTCACTGGGGCAGTGATTGGTGAGCATCTTCTGGCAGACGCCAACGTAGTCGTCTAGCTGTGGCTTCAGTGTATAGGCCCTCGGCATGAGCTCCTCAACCTGCAGCATGCCGTCCACGCAGAGTGCGTGGAGACGCAAGTCGCTCAGCACCAGGAAGAACCGTTCCGCACGACTCAGCTTGCACCAATCACCAGCATGAGACTGAAGCATGCTCATATGCGAAAACAACCAGGACGAACTTTCACAACCGTAATACTTTTCTTTTCTTTTTTCACCCAAGGAAACCCCGTAAGTCTTAAAATGCGCAAGTGGACTAGTGAATTCACTTTTGTTGTAATGAACCAAGCGAGAGCATGGAAAACACGGCAGCCAAATAATATTTCAGGAAACGGGCCAACGGGCGCACTTTTCCCTCTTTTTCTTGACTTTAGCATTTGTTTGTTTGTTTGTTTTTGTGTTACAGAATCTGGCACATATACACTTTGGTGGATTGGCCAGGATGTCGTAGTTTTAAAGTTAGTAAATAAGTTGAGCAATGTTAAATTATTTAGAGTTAGATAAATAATATGGCAAGACTGGGTAGTTTGTAAAAAAAAATTCTGATTTCACCGCGCAATTGTGCTAGCATACCAGACTACGGAATTAACCTGATCATAGACATCTCGAAAGTGTACACAATACAGGTGGTTGGTTGGTTGGTTGGTTGGTTGGTTGGTTAGCCCAATACGGTGATTCACAGAACATGCAAACGGGAGATGATGACGATGCCTCCACTATAGCTCTTTCCCACTCAGAATTGGCCAAGAATGAGTTAATCCCCATCAATGGGCAAGAGCCATAGTGCACCTCGCCCCATTTTTCTTTTTTACCTTAGTATAATGGTTGGTGCCCAAAACAGGCGAAAACCTATGTACCAGGTGGAGTTTTATATTCAACAGTACTAGACTGCTCTAAATAAATCATGAAATGAGGTGGCCATGAATAAATAATCAATAATATATAATTCGTATCGCATATGCCTGTTAATTAGGCAGTTAAAGCGGGCTGCTTTTTGGACGGCATGTTTTTTTTTTGGTTTCCATGAGCAGCGTTATGACAATCTTGACTGGTTAGAATAGTCCAGGTTAAGCTACACTGTCTACTGTTTACAAGTAATAAATAGACCTATTTCGTCATAACGTAACTGTAGAGACGTTAGACAATCATGATTTTTATTTGCATCGACTACGCAAGGACATGGGACCAGGGACCATCTAGCTTTTCTCACATCTTTGTTGAATGTGTCGTTTTGTGAACTGCACTCCGGAATACCATCTCAATTTTTTCTATCTCTTTTAGCACAAACCTAAATTTCTATGATCTAATAGGCGTCTCTTTTATTCTTTTCCCGTTTACGTTTTCCCTTGCATTCGAAAGTAATCTTTCTTATTTAAACATTCAAACGTCAGTGGTAGCAGACATAGCTCGAGAGATTGCGGTCAACAACAAAAACTTTAATTAAGGTCTGTGTTTGGCATGTGCTTGAGAAAGACAAGACAAGGGGGCGCTTTCGTGTGTTATTCTCTTTCTCATGTTTGCGGCTTTGGCGCTATAATGTTGTTAAGGACAACTGGTAGATACGAAGCGAGATGATGCATTAATATTGGGCGAAAATTTTTCTGTTAGTCATAAAGAAATACTTTTAAATTATTCAAGTATTTAATTATTAACGCTTGTCGATCATTCATTCATGTCAAGTTAATGTTTTATTCGATAATCGGCATTGCTCAAGGAACTACTACCGTTTCGCGCCATGACTGAACAAAATGATTTTTCCGCCCCGCCGCGGTGGTCTAGTGGCTAAGGTACTCGGCTGCTGACCCGCAGGGCGCGGGTTCGAATCCCAGCTGCGGCGGCTGCATTTCCGATGGAGGCGGAAATGTTGTAGGCCTGTGTGCTCAGATTTGGGTGCACGTTAAAGAACCCCAGGTGGTCTAAATTTCCGGAGCCCTCCACTACGGCGTCTCTCATAATCATATAGTGGTTTTGGGACGTTAAACCCCACATATCAATCAAAATGATTTTTCCGTGGTGCCTGTAAAGCGTGCTTTTTTGTTGGGTAACAGTGTTTTTGCAAAGAAACACGAGAACAAACCAGCGTCGGAACTTTGTTGTTTTAGAGAGGAATTTGCGGTTCACTTATTTAGCCATTTCAGTGGCGCTATAAAGAAATAATGCTACTGAAGAAATCAAAACAAGAAATAATTCGGAAGATCTCACGTATCTGAGATCAACTTTATGCGAAGCACGCGGAGGGAAGATGACCGTGTTGCAATTTTTTAGCGACACCTCATGAAATGGCACTAAATATATGTACAAATGTTGCACGCAGAGGCATATGTTGAAAAGTTGCAGATGTTTAAACAACCAAATTTATACTTGCACAACTATGTCAGCAGGAAATGTGTTTCAGCAACACCAGAAGCTGATATGAAGCGCTGATGCTTGCGAACACGCTGGCCCTTGACACTGCTACCTAAATCAATTTCAGCACATGGCACCTCACCACAATTGACGTTAACTCGACGTGACGGCTGCATGAAAGAGTGCACATGTAATGTTTATAAAATTGGGTAGGCAGCACTGCAACCACTATTGACGTTTCACGAAGATTAGTGTCTATTTAAAAAGAAGTTCCGTGACCTGGCGTAGCTCTGTGGTAGAATGCTTGACTGCCAAGCAGAATGCTTGGGTTTGATTCCTGCTAGGACCCTGACATTTATTATTTGCATTCGTCTGGTGGCCAGCGCTGCCTATGTCAGGTTTTTCTTAACACCGACATTCATTCTATGCCTTCGTTGTGTCGGCGCTACCGATGTCGAGTATTGCTTAACGCTCACGCGTTAAAATTGCACACGTGTGTTCTCGTCGCCCCTGGGTAAATAGGCGGGTATGTGCCACAGGTGGCAATCACCTGTGGCACATACCCGCTTACCAGCGGCACATACCCGCCCGTGAGTATGTGCCACTGTCTGACGGGAAGTGTTTGATGACGTACGCGACGGGATTGTGACATTATTCATGTCTTGACCAGCGCGTCGTATTCGTCAAACCCTCTTACCCTCCCATGCTAATTTTGCTTCACGCCATGTTTAGGGGTGACCACGAGAGCACCCAAACGTAAGCGGCTAGATAGATAGATAGATAGATAGATAGATAGATAGATAGATAGATAGATAGATAGATAGATAGATACGCTCAAAGTCGCCGAAGTTCGCTAAGAAATGCTTTGCATTTAATAACAAATATGAAGACGTGACACAATTCCACTCGGTGAAGATGGGTTAGCAGTTGAGCTGATGGGTCCAATATCTACTTCGCGAGCAGTTTAAAATATGTGCAAGCATAAAGTTTTACTGTGAAACGCAGCCTTCTCCAGAACGCTGTGTTCGGGGGCCATCGTATTTTGTCTTTTCTCTGGCGTTAGTCAGCATTTTGCTGATTCATGTTACTTAAGCATCACGCTTACACAACATCATTGTTTAAACATCTGTACGCATGTTGCTGGACATCTTGCTTCAGCAACGAATGTTCTGCATAATTTTTTTATAAAGACTTAATTTTATATGTCTGCGCAATTCTCTATGCCAGCTTTAAATGTTGTCCAGCAGAGAAATTTTCCTTCATGGTCGTTTACCAACGGAGGGCTGCTATGACAGACGAGCAACCGCAGCGGCTAATAAACTAGTGGGACAAAAATTGCATGCATAGAAAACATCTGTGTGCATCTTCTAAGCACTCCCTCGACCCCCTCGAAACTGGCGTAAAAAACATTTTCTACACGACTTCAGTGTTCATGCTCTAAAACCTTACTCAACTTCAACATGAAGCCTGGTAAATTAGTCACTGATTGTCAAGTGTATTTGTACGTTATGACGCTGTGAGTTTTCTTACCATGAAGGAAAGAAGGAAGGAACCAGAAGGAAAAGAAAGATAGGGATGTTAACCAGTCTAGAACGACCGGTAATTATCATAATCGTAACCAGCCCGACTATATAGAGTTTCTTAATATACACTAGAGGGAAATCTGGTGCTCTGCAACGCACGGTGCTTCAGCGAGCATGGGAATGATGCATAGTACACACATTTGTCTAATTTTCGTACTTCTGGTCTGCTTCTGGCTCCGTGTGTGTTCGTGTGGCTTGGTGCTGCTTTTGTTACAAAAAAAAATGAGCAATTGTTCAGCGTTTGCGCTTCACAACCTTATTCTTTTAGGCTTACCATTTCGAATCAGGTCACAAAGTTCAAAAGGGTTTGTTATTTCCTTCAAGACAAAACTGTAGCCAGCAATAAACGAAGCCGAAAGTACGATGGGCCACCCGCAAGTACTAAAACTAGGCAAATCTGTGTACTACTCATCGTTCCCATTGTCGCTGAGCGATCGCAGCGCCAGAGTCCCCTCTCGTTAATTTTAGGAAACTTTATGCCCTACTACGCCTCTTGCATAGTGAAGCCCTCTCCCATGTTTCTCCAATTTATACGTACAGTCCTGTAATGGCGGTGGCCCCGTTTTTTTCCTGCAAGCTTCTTAATCTCGCCTGCTCACGTAACCTTAACTAGATATAGAAGAATAGATAAATATTGAGGAGGCAGTAAAAGACTACCAAGGAGGTGATTTTCCTAGAAGCTATTGTGTACATGGCTAGATGCACTCATTGTGAACACCTGACAAGTATACAAGGCCAGATTTCGTGAAAAGTTCCGCTCGGCTGTAAGGGATCTTTGCTACTTATAAATCGGACTTGATAGACATATGTCTAGCATACGGATTGGCTGAAGCTTTTTGTTACAGAATGGGTAGCGTAAAGTGTCTTTCTTTGAATCGCAGTCAAGGTTTTCAGTAATAATAACTGTTGGGATTTACTTTTCCAAAACAGCGATAGGACAATGAGAGACGCTGTAGTGCAGGGCACCGGAAATTTCGATCACCTCGGGTTCCTTAACGTGCACCTGAGTGTATGTACGCTAGTCTTAAGCATTGTGGCTTCCATCGAAAGTGTGGCCATCACGGCCAGGACTCGATCCCGCAACCTGCGGGTCAGCAATCGAACACCATAGTCACTAGACCATTGCGGCAGGACGAAGTTTGCAGTAGCATTCAGGCACCTGAATTTACATATGTAAGCTGGTTTTTGTTTATTGGTTAGCGCGCCGACCGGAGGTGCATCGACTGAAATACAATTTAGGTGTCCGCGCTGTAAACAGGGTGCGTTACGACAGGTGGTGTCTCTTCCACTTTAAGAAAAGTGCGCGAGGCTTAGCTGCAATTGTAAGTGATCAAGCACACGTGTGCAGACTTCCCAATTGACCGAAGAGACGTAAGCCAGGCGATAACACGTATAGACGGTTAAGACCATTACTTATCAGATTCGGAGGTTAGCACAGCGTCAAGTTTGAAAAAGGCGTTCATTTAAAACAATAAAAAAGTTTTGTGCAGAATACAGATGGCTTCCGTTTTCCGCTTTTCGAGCACCGGAAATGACTGCCCCTTATCCATGGCCTCGCGTATTTGAGCAAGACTTACAACGGGAAGTAGAGAGCAGGGAACGGGGATAAACAAGCTTTTGCGACAATGCTTTGAGATTCTCTTAACGATTCTTTTTGCAGCTCCCATATTTTTTTCTTTCCTCTTTACGGGAACCGCTACAATTGAGACGACGTACCAGAATTCAGTCCTTCCTGTCTGTTATGGGCCTGTCCACATCATCTCGACTTGTTCAGAGATTTTTTGCACTAAGATTGGTCATGAAACAGAAAGAGAAGCAAACACAAATGCAGTTGCGCATTATGCATGGTGGTAGCGTCGTGTTCTTTAGTGAAGATAGATCACCCACTGATGGAAGATCGCTGTCGCGCAGCACCACATTACGAGAACCCCCACAACAACTGCATGGTTGTGTATTGCACATGACAAATTGATGCCTTGAAATATTGTCCGTGTACACCCAGACAATGTTGTTTTGCCTCCGAAGATGATGTTCGCACAAAGTGGTGAAGCTGAAACACGCGTTGTTTTTTTTTTGGTATGAAGGAAAGATATATTGAAGAATTGCTGACAGTGTGCATTTAAGTCCCCTTGAGTATTAATTTTTTCCTTGACCTGTTTGCTTCTCGAACATAGCATTCGTCCTCTGTATCAATAGTTTGAGTGGGTATTTTTTTTTTGATCATCTACTTGTTCAATATATGTGAAACTATTTTTAATCTATTTTGCAGCATCACATTTGTTTCCTGTAAGTTATAGCCGTGACATGCGTGATAACTTCCGATATTTTGCTCAAAGTTCTATATTAAGTTGGACCAGAATTCACAAACGCACTAATGTATTCACTGAGCCCTCATTTACGTTTTCTCGTTGCACCCGGACTCTTCAGCCGTGAAACCACGCCTGTGTGCCACCTTTATATTGACTAACGCTATAGAGTTCGTCACCAAAGTAAGCTACCTAGGAAGGCCTCATATCACTATTAGGAATGCAAATGAAACTAGATACCACGTTTTGAGTCATTATATAACTTTGAAAGTATACCATGCTTGCCAACTTTCGTAGCTTTGATTTCAGGGTGTCTCTGAAAGCAAGGTTCACTGTAGTATGACCTAGTATAGTACTAACATAGCCACTAAAGCACTAACACACTTCCTAGAGGTCTATATATTAAGAAGATTACTAACCGATGTACGTCTCTTTACTTAAGCGCACAGCAGCGAATCGGGCGCTATCCATCGTTTGCGCACCACTTATGCACTCGTATTGCAGCGTAACCCAGCTATAACAATAAATCCTAACCCTACCCGAGAGGATCGGAGGAAAGCTCCTAATGGGCGCTCATACCTTCAGGCCCAGAAAGCATTAGTTCGAAGAGCCTGGCTGCCGGCTCCAACCAATGAATCTCTGGATAAGGGAACCTTCCGAGCATGTAGACCGTACTTGGGGGCTCACACTTCTTATTATTATAATAAATGACATCAACCCCGTAGGACACAAGCTAGAGTGAAACTCTAAATCTTTTGCTGAACAGGTGGACAGTAAGTAATTCATCAAAATACGGTGTCTGTCATAAACGTGAGCGCCGCTATAGAGACGAAACATAGCTGCACCTACAACGGCAAATCAATAGCGAAACGTGAACATCCTCTTTTGATTGATTGATTCGTGGGGTTTAACGTCCCAAAACCACCATATGATTATGAGAGACGCCGTAGTGGAGGGCTCCGGAAATTTCGACCACCTGGGGTTCCTTAACGTGCACCCAAATCTGAGCACACGGGCCTACAACATTTCCGCCTCCATCGGAAATGCAGCCGCCACAGCCGGGATTTGATCCCGCGACCTGCGGGTCAGCAGCCGAGTATTTTAGCCACTAGACCACCGTGGCGGGGCCATCCTCTTTTGTTCGAAATGCAGAGTTTATTCGCGGACATGAAAGAAGAAACGCGGACATTGCATGCATTCATGAACACTGCTTTCTCCGAGCACAATGATGGCATAAGAAAAAGAGAACGCCAAAATATCGCTTAGATGCAGCCCGGCCTGCATCCAAGCGATAGTTCGGTCACTAACGAAATAACGAACGTTATTTCGGTGGTGAGTTAAGTACTTTTTTCTGTTTTTTTCCCGCAACTATACGCATTTTTTTCGCAATGCTTACGGAACGCGTCTACATCGGCCATGTCCTGTTCTAAGCAAAAGTATGATCGCGTACTAAAGAAGCACCGCCAGACACGTTTTATATTGATGCGATCGCAAATAAGCATAAAAGTGACGCCCAAAAACACGCTAGCGAACCACGCGATGCGCTACGCTCACCTGCTGCCGCGCACATTGCGCATTGTCCAAAAGACAAGTGCACTTAGCGAGTCTGCGTTGTAAACATTGTACAAGTGCTCATGTTGTTCACAAATCACCGCGTTCCGAAGTCTATATTCGAGAAGAGAATGCTATCTCCTGGCACGTCCCAATAAAGCAAGTCACTTGCATCTGCTTAACTGAATTCGTTATGTAGTCAAGCCGCAAAACCATCTTGTCTTAAACGTGAGCGTGAATCGGGAAGATGACGGTGGTTTTTGTAACGCATGTTCTCATTAAGTAAGAACCACTCGTCGAGCGAAGAAGCTGCCGCTGAGCTCTTTGCTAAACAATAATAAGACTGTGCCACTCTTAGGAAGAGGGTGAAATGTATTTTCCTTCCTTTTCTCCCCTATTTAAACTACATTGTGGATTTTACGAAAGTATAAAGGGACCATGACGTGGTCACCCAACGACGTGGGGTTTCAACGAAAATTAGTACTAGAGGGTTCATTATGCCTATACAGGTTAGCAAAGCGGACCGTAGAAGATTATTTCTATGCAATGCAAACACTAGACATCGCTGGCTGCAACACCTTTCCATCGCCGACGACTGGCATTTTGCGGTGGCACGTGTGATGCCATGTGCGGGAGCAGCGGATCCGTCACCTTCTAACGAGGTTTCGATCACTGCAAATCGTTCAATTGCAGTGCCAAGCTGAAAAAAAAGCTACATTCTTTCAATTTAACGCGCAGCTGACCACAGAATAATATCGCTCACTGGAAGGCAGACGCTCGAAGAGCCCGTTGCTTGTTACATCACGACTCGCCAGTGCGCCAGTATTGCTCGACTCTTACGCATATCACATGTTTATAAAGCTATTCAATTATAAGTTAATTGCATGATGTAGTGCACTAAATATCTTCCAGCCTACTTGTGAAGAGGTTTTGACTGAAGCGACAGAGATTATGGTTAAAAATCATTCTCATGGCCTAATAAGAAAGTCGTTGACGCCCGTTTCCAGTGGGGTGTTGGATTTGAGCCTTTAAGAGTGAACGACCCTGTGCCCAAGGAATGGTCACCCACACTTTAGAATTTAAGACTCACTTCCTATATTAGGAAGAGAATAAGGAAAGTTTGCATGTCTAAAAAAAGGTGGGTGGTGGGGGGCATAGGATGAGGTGATTGAGGCAGAATAAAGAAATTTTAAAGCAATGACTTGGGGGCGGGAGCGGAAGTTAGTGCTTGGTGACAATAAGGGTGGAGGGAGAGGGGTTTGATGAAACGGTGTCAATGCAAACGTAGGCGCTAAGAGGGTGTTTTGATGATGGAGAAAGCAGGCGGCATCTTTAGTCGTTTCCAGTATAGTACTTCGGCAATACCACTCTGAAGAGGGAACTCCGAAACCTTCAAGGCGTACGAGCGGAATGTCGTCACCAGTGCACTTAACGGAAGGAAATTTTTCGTAGGCAGCTTTAACGTAAACACACCCAATTTTGCTGTTCCTAGTTTTTGGTTTATTATAGTTGTAAACGTAGAAATAAAGTGCCAGTTTTAAATGTAGCCGATGTATCTTGTCTTCCTTCCTCCTACCGCTATTTGAATCACCTTTTCTTTTCACTAGCCCGCCACGGTGGTCTAGTGGCTAAGTCACTCGGCTGCTGATCCGCAGGTAGCGAGATCGAATCCTGTCCGCGGTGGCCGCATTGTCAAAGGAGGCGAAAATGCTTGAGGTCCATGTGCTCAGATGTGGGAGCATGTTAAAGAACACTAGGTGGTCGAAATCTTCTGAGCCCTCATTTACGTCGTCTTTCATAACAATATGGTGGTTTTGGGATGTCGAAACCCAACATTTATTATTATTTCTTGAGCTGCATCGCATTTAATGCACATGCCCCCACCATTTACCCACTTCGTGCCATGTCATTTTCACTTAATTCATTCCACTTCATTCAACCTCGCTGCACGTGACCAGCTTCGCTGTTTTATCAGTGCCCGCCAAGTGGAGCGGGCTGAATTTTCATATCACTCGATATACGCTGACGGTAGTCGTTGACGTGGGACGCCGGTGAAATGAAATTTCTGATATGCATCCAAATATTTCGCCCTAATGACGATCCCGTTTGAGAAATGAAAGTTACATTTCCAAGGCACCACTGTAAGCTGACGGGCATAATCACACATCCCTTACAGTTTACGTCACTGAGTGCTTACTAGCGGACAAATCACTGAGTTAGCAAAAAACTACGAAGTAAAAAGTTACAGAAACTTGCATGCGCCTGGATGCTGAGAAAACTCCCAGATATGCAGCAAATTTGTCCAGGGGCTGATGGGATCTGTTATAAAGTGTCCAGAGATTCATAATTGACGATAGCTAGTCCGCACTAAAGAAGTATTTCTCTTGCTGCTTCGCACGGCTGAACAAGTACCTGCAACAAGAATGTACTTCCGAATGAACTTTTTAATGAGTTCAGCTAAGCGAAAGTTCATAAAAAATGACGAATAATTATTTCATGCCCAGGTGACCATCACTGTGTCATCGTTTGCGTGCTGTCTGAGAAAACTATTAAAAAAAAGGGTTCTATAGTTATGCGAAGTACGCTAGAGTGTTCTCTGTGTGTTTTTTTTCTTCTATAGGCGACCTGTCCTTTGTGAGTATAGCGTGGATCGCAACGGGGATCTGAATAATTGTTTCCGAATGAACATAAACTTATCATCTCATAGTACCCGCCATGCAAGTCCATGATTCTGAGCCAAGTTAGTAATTTTGGATCTCCAGTTGAGTGCGTAATCCGGTTGCAATAATGAATGAGCCTGAAATCGTGATTTCGTAAGCCTGACTGAGTCCACTGCGAACTACGAGGGTGGCTGAGAGATTTAGAAATTGGTAAGACGGAGCAAGTAATAGGTCTAAAGAAAAAATGGTTACTTTTTTACGGAATGCTTAATAATGTACGTCTCACATTAATGACATGCTTTAGCCGCAAATAACACAAACACAAATAAAGGAACACAAGCACAAGCACAAGCCGCTTGCGCTTGTTCTTGTGTGTTTCTTTACTTGTGTTTGTGTTATTTGCGGCCAAAGCATGTGATTAATCAATTACCAACTAGCCCGACAATTAGTATTGTCTCACATTAACTTGTGTTTAGTTCGTTGGTGTCAGAACAAAGGAATGCGGCTTAGCGGGTCCCTGTAGTAGCCTCAAGTCTAGGATACACATTGTCTACAATAGCCTATTTTAGGCTCCCCTAAGTCTTCGCATCGCTGCTCCACCCTGTCGAGCAATTAAGTGACGTTTTGCTCCTGATACTTCATGCGTGGCGCCAGCGGCTCTTTGAGTTCATTCTTTTTTTTTTTATTCCAAGCTCATAGGAGAAAGAGGGGACTTGGCTTCCGAGGAGCCAGTGTGCTCGAGTGAAACTCTCGGACGAAACTCTGCGCCTTGGGAGTCAGCGAAGCTTGTAGACTCGATTTTAAGCTTGCATACATCGTGGCTATCACTCACTCGCCTGGCTCATTCAGTCTTATCTTCAATCTCCCAATTTATCTCAAAACTTCATGCATTTTCTGCTCCCCGTCTTTGTATTTATTTTGTTGTGCTTGACCGGCCCTCTGTGCGAGATCTGAGAGACATCGGCCGACTGAACGCAAGCGGCGGCTAGCGCGTGTCACGTATCGCGTTCTGATTACAGCCATTTCACATACCGCGAAAGACAAGACTGGACTATGACTGAGTGTGCGTAGGTGTGCTGCCGAATGTGCTGTGTCTATCTCTCTTCCCTCTCTGCTCTCTATCTTTCATCTACCCCATCTCCCTCTCATGCGCAAGGTAGCAAACCGGCTGCCTATAGGCTGGTCAACCTCTCTGCCGTTCTTTTCCTCCCATTTTCCTTCCTTCCTTCTTCTCGACACAAACTACCACGCTCGTTGTTCACAGTTCAATCGTAGCGCGGCATTATAACACTCGGGGAAGCACAAACTGGCGGGTCCAGCACCAGCTTCGCTTGACGCAGCTGCCAGCTTCGAATGTAATTTCACGAGAAGGCACATATGCTCCGAACTGCTTCCTCTGAATGCGAAGCAAGGGGCGAAAAGAGATTGTTGAATGAGGGAGGGAGGTGGGTGATAGAGGGGTGCATCAAATGAACATCAAAGGTCTGCTAGTGTCACTGCTTTCCTGTCAAACGAGCAGTGTGGAACATCTGTGTAATGTATACAGAATAACCGCTTTTGGAACATTTGCAATTACCCAACTTACCCTTCTCCCAGCTGCGTTTCTCCTTCACCTCTCACCAACCGGTTCAACTGGAGGTCGTACAAAAAGCTATTTCCCGCTTATGTTTTCCAGCATTCGCACTCAATCTCCTGAAGAGGAGGCTGAGAGCGAATGAGCGAGTGCTTCGCCATTTCGCGGCTCCCCTTTTTAACCTAGCTTGTACTAGGGGCCTTTTTGTCGTACACGCCGTCATTTGGGGGCAGCCGAAGCGCTAATAAAGTGCGCAGTGCAGGCAAAGGCAAGACTCAGACTGTTTCCCAAACCTATACGCGTGCGTGCACCAGTGACCAGTTTCTATTTAACGGCCGCGCGCATTCGCGTAGATGAAACGTCTTTGATTCAAGTTTTTATTCTCTTCTCCTTCTTCAAGAAGCCTTTCGCACCAGGCGAGGAATTTAATAGGGTGTTGACGGAGAGCTGGAATTTTCCCCCGTTCTAAATCACCGCGGTGATAGTATGGTACGCACGCCGAGCGAGACAAGTTTTCTAGCGAATGATGCAGTGACTGCCATGTAGCTGTGTTGAGCTGGGCTTGCTCGAGCCTGCCGCGTCCAGGGTAGGCAGGACGACGTGTTTTGGTTGGGTGGAAAGGAGTTGCCAGGGAGCCATGAGCACAGCGCCAGTACACGTATGAGCGTGCATAAGTTGCACCGGCTGGCGTGGGTCGACTGGGAGTCGCGATGCGAACTGGCATTGTGACAGGCACGCGTTGACGGTGTTGGCGCCTGGCTTTACGCTGGAAATCCTCGGAAGCCTCGCTATGATGCGTTCTTGGCTGCTCAAGTCAGCAGTCTGCGACTAGAAGGGCCGCAGAGATTATTTTCATTTGTATATTTGAATTTTTTGAGGATGGTGACAATTATTAGGGTTGTAGACATTTTTAGAGGCACCGTTTAACCACACTCGGCGATTAACTACGTATATAATTATTGTTTAGTTAATAAAAGGAACATGTGATATGCATGAACGGTGGAATCACTACGTAATTAACTGGAGTTGGCTCCGACAGAGATTCCCTGCTTTTAAGGGCCAAAAAGGCCTACACCTCTTTGCGTCGTTATCCGCAAAGTTGAATTGAGTATTGCGATACTCAGCATCAACTTGTAGGTTTGGGCAAGTCGGTTCACAATGCGAATAACGTACAGCAACGTGAAAAAAACAACAACGACAAAGTAGGAACGCACAAAACACTAGTCCAGCTGTGTGTTAGCGCTAGTACTGCCGTGTGTGTCCCTTCTATGCCATAGTTTTCTCGCGTTGCTCAAAGTTACTCTCTTGATTACTCAATACACGTTTATATATTGGACAAGAGGCCTAAAACTGCTAAATATGTATGAATTTTAAATGCGAAGCATTTCTTAGCGAACATCGGCGACTTTGAGCATATCTATCTATCTATCTATCTATCTATCTATCTATCTATCTATCTAGCCGCTTACGTTTAGGTGCTCTCGTGGTCACCCCATTTACTTGGAGTGAACCAAAATTAGCATGGGAGGGTAAGATGGTTCGAAGAATAGGACGTGTTGGTCAATATATGAATAATGTGACAATACCGTCGCGTACGTCGTCAAACACTTCTCGTCAGGCAGTGGCACATACCTATGGGCGGGTATGTGCCGCTGGTATGCGGGTATGTGCCACAGGTGATAAACACTTTCTATCAACACAGGAATGACGAGAACACACATGGGCAATTTTAACGCGTGAGTGTTGAGAAATACCAGACGTCAGTAGCGTTGACCCGACGAGTCCCCGCTGGAATCGAACCCAAGCATTCTGCGTGCCAATGAAGCATTTTACCACAGAGCTACGCCAGGTCTCGGAACTAGATTTCAAATAGACACTAATCTTCGTGAAACGTTAATAGTGGTTGCAGTGCTGCCTATTATAAGCATCATATATGTACTATTTTGATATAGCCGTTACGTCGGGTTAACGTCAGATGGGGTTAGTTGCCATGCGCTGAAATTGATTTATGTAGCAGTGCCCAGGGCCAGCACCTTCGCAAGCGTCAACGCTTCATATCAGCCTCTGGTGTTGCTTATGCGCATGTTCCACTTGACATCTTTGTGCAAGTGCAAACAACTGGTTATATAAACATGTGCAACTCTTCAACATATGTCTGTGCGCTCAACATTTGGACATATATTTACCCCCGTATTCACAAACGCTCCTTGACTCGACTTTCACCCTTCACTTGACAGAGATGCGCACTGCACCACTGCTCGGATGAAAATGACACTGCGCTATTGAAGAATAGCAGCAAATTATCACTGATATGCAATGACTCCTCTCTAGAGATGGCGCTCCCATCGGCTTTCTCAAGGGAAGGTGGAGCATTAAGTGAATGGGCGTTCTAGAATACGGGGGTTAGCGTCCTTTCATGACGTGTCGCTCAATGAAAAAATTGCGACATGTCACCTTTCATCCGCATGCTTCGCATAACGTGGATTCCCAGGAACGTGGGATCTGCCGAATTTTTTCTTCTACTTTGTTGTCTAAACATTGAAGTGTTATTTCCTTAATAAAGCCATGTGATGTTTAGTCAACTCAGGAGTAACAGACGGCTGACGTTTTGAGTTGAAGAAATGCACTTACGCTCGCACGTTAAACAAAAGTGGCCATAAAAAACGTCTATCATCAATGGACGCGTCTGGCAGGGCATTATAATTGAGTAAAGATGATTCAGAGCTGTAGCTATTACTAAACCTCGGATGAGATATATTGATGCAAAGTACTAGTACATATCTTTCTGTCGAAATAAGTTCCTGGCGACCGCACCTCTTCGTCATTAATTTGTGGCATATGAGATCAAACCCTTGTGCCTTCCTTCATTAATCTTCTTTTACCAGCTCACGCGATTAGTGGCTGCTCAGCGGGGCGTGCAGGTTGATGGCTCGGCAAGGCAAACTAAGGAGAGACTAATCAGGTTTGCGTAATTCGATATCGCACAAACACACACGCACCGCTACACGGAAGAGTGCCAGCGTGGAGGACAACAAAGTTGCCGCAGGCCACAAACAAGCCGGAAGCGGGGCTCGCGCCCTTTATTTTTTTGCAGAAACCACGGCTTTAAGAACGTTATCATCCCCAGTCTGTCGCCTACCCTTCTTTCTTTCTCCTCCCATATGGCCTGGTTTTATCAATTAGGCTCTGTCCGCTGTACGTGGGGGAAGATAGTCATTAGGAGGGCCAGGACGGCATCATTCGAAGCCCAGCTTTCTTGCAGATGTCCCATTTTTACAGAAGCTGTTTTTTTTTCTCTCTCGCTTACCTTTATTTCTTCTCACACCATTATCTTTTCCACATACCGCAGTTAACATGACGATAAACAGCCGGGTCTTCAAGCGCAGACGTTTTCCTTTGACTAAGATTTCCTGTTCTTAACACCCCCCCTTCCGCCAACCCCTGCTTTTCTCCTGAAAACTTCATCCTTTCTGGTCCGATCTTTCCCCACGCTTCCTGTTTCCACGGGAGGGCGTTAGTTCCACTCTAGTTTCTGCGAAAACGGAATGCGACGATGTAGAGGTAATAAAAACCAGCGAAGAAGGAGGGCGAGGTGAATGGCGAAAGAGAGAAAGAGGGAGACATGTAGGAGGAAAGAGAAAATTAAAGACACGAGCGTCTCCTTAATATGGTTCCTAGACTGCCGTGATGCATGGGGAGCGCTGATAATTTGAGCCCAAAGCACGTGCGTGCCTGTGAGCGCGCGTATGCACGTATATATGTTTGTCTCGCACCCGCAGTGGCATCTACCTAATGGCGTCGGTTTTAGTGAAAGTGAAAAACGCACCCTCACGTACACAACATGGTAGGTGGAGCAGCCACCACAACTGAGTTTAATATTTTTATTTATTTATTCATTTTACTATTAGGTGTTTCCGTGAATAATGTCACTTGGCGCCTTCACCCAGTGGCCTCTTGCACCTGGAACATGCCTTCCATATTCGGCATTGCTTCTGCTTTTCCTACACGCACTCGCAACTCGTTTCACAGTTTTCTTTGGTACGTCACGAAAAGAGAGTGACGACGTCTCTCGCTGCGAGAGCGCGATGCGGAAAAGGGAGGACGACCATGAGCCCTTAGCTGGAAGTGACGTAGAACAGGCCGTTGAAAAGTTTGCCCATCTAATTAAACGGCCACTCGCTTGATGCACTTCCTCGGTCCAGAGTAATGAGAAAGAGAATGGCCGAGAAAGGCTGAAAATTACTGACGCGCCCAACACTGTTTAAGTCAAGTCATGAGATACTGTTCAATGTCGCTGAAGCACATTCGAATGCGAAAAGAAGTTGCGAAAATTAAGCTCCTAATCGCAAGACGAAGCAACAAAAAGTTTGAATTTGCTTCCATCCTTAACCTACCTTAATAATAATCGTTGGTGTTTAACGTCCCAAAACCACCATATGATTATAAGACACGCCGTAGTGGAGGGCTCCAGAAATTTCGACCATCTGGTGTTTGTTTCATGGGCACGTAAATCTAAGCACACGAGTTTCAAGCATTTTTGCCTTCATCGAATATGCTGCCGCCGCGACCAGGATTCGATCCCGCGACCTATAGGTCAGCAGCCGGGTGCCATAGCCACTTGACCACCGTGGCGAGTACTTAAGCTACCTTGCTACTCAGCTTCCGAGAAAGATTTTGGTGGGTTAGCTGCCGAGTTATTGCTGTTCAAGAAGCACGATGTATTGTTTCAGGTACACACAACGGCGAGCGCACAGATATGTTTCCTTACTTTTGTGTTCGTCGATATCTATATGAATGCACTGCTTCTAGAAAAAAAAGGTACGTCTGCACTGTTTTTTCACGTAACCCAAGTACACAAGCGTACAGCTAACGCTGTTTATAACAGCACCAGAATTGGCAACCGAAAGTAGGCATTCACATAGAGAGCGGCCTGTATGCGTCGCGTCTGTCTTTACTACGTTGAACCGAGTGAAGCGTAAACAAACCGGTCTCCCAGCCGCATGTCATTTCAGCACCAGCGCGCACCTAGTGCAGAACATGTATCCGGGAACCTAGAGGGAGTCTAATGATGTCATTTTAACGCGATAGTCTTAAAGAGCTCATTTCGCAGAAATTCCGGCGTTGGCGTTGGCGTCGTTAGTTGTGAGCCAAAAATTGTCATATTATGCGTTACCGATAAATGGAGAGTGATGCAAAAAATAAATGATAAAAAAATCCTGGCTCAAAATCGGGACCGGACCTGGCTCATTTGGGTCCGAATAAGGCGCGGCAGGTGGACGTTCTACCACAAGGTCACGCGTCTGCTTGTGAATACCTTGCAAAGAACTTTCTCTCCTCTGAAATGCAGTGAAAGTAGCTTTCATGATTTACAAACACGCGCGTCCTGTATACATGCATCACAAAGTGACATGAATGATTGCAGTAACGATGCGTAGTACGAGCGCCCACTGGCAGTGGGCGTCAAAACATGGAATTGTAATAATGGTTTCGTGGTTTAAAGCCAGTCACCTGCCTCTAAAGGCACACATGGTACTGCACCCTTAAGATCAAGTACTCGGTGTACAGCAAGTTCAAAAGGGGTTCGTGCACTAAGGGTTAGAAATATGCATTAGGAACAAGATATCGCTATCACGTTCAACCCCTGAAGATTAAGGATTAAGGTGCCTTAATTTTTTACCGATCGTAATACATAACCATCGTGGCGTCGTTCTGAATTTCTCTGCGTAGAGAATCGATACAAAAAGCACGTTTTGAAAGATTACGTCATCACTATGCGCTGATTAGTGATCCGTCGTTCACCAAATCAAGAGGTCGGCACAAGTGTGTTGGACCTATATTACCCAACGCAGTAAGCGCCTCAATTCACGTGTTCGAGTTTCCCAGTATGTTAGCGTACGCACACGTATACGGTAAGCTAGGCTCCAGATATGTGTTATCAGAACCCTTATCAGAACAGTTGGTGCTCGAACTCCGGCCTGATCTGTCTTCGCATAGAAAATCAGACGAGGCCTTATTGAACTTCTTACGTGGTAGTGGCCTATTGAATAGGCTATATCACCTCCGTTTTTGTAACTTTTTCTACGCGTCTACTATTCGCTTTCCTTCTCCTCTTTCTTTTCCCCTCCCCTTAGTCCAGGGTAGCGAACGGGATGCTACAGTTCTAGTTTACCTCCCTGCCTTTCTTTCTATTTATTTTCTCTTTCTATCTGCGTGTAGCGAACTGAGATGGCGAGATCTCCGCACCACAGTGAGACAGAGTGAAATCGAAGAAAAGCGGCGACTCCCTCATGAGAGCAGTTGTGTGTTTCTGAGCTTTACGTTAGTACACGTGATATTAACACATTGTTACCAAAACTCACACCCTAAACTAGGTATGCTGCAATGGCAACTGACACACCATTTTTATTAGAGAATCTGCAAAAAGTTATATTTACATCGGTTTGTTGTTGACCATTTGTTTGTCTTACTTGAATCCTCCAGAATAAAGAAAAAATTTCGCAAATGAATTGGCCTTAATTATTCGTCCTTATGGGACTATACATGTATTCTTTTGGCTTAAATCCGAAATATTCGCAGAGAAAATAACCGTGCTAAGAACGTGTGCTTCACAAAAAAATTCCTCCCTGTAAATAACTTCGAGAAATACATGTTTTTCATCATCCTAATCGTCCACAGGTGGTCTACAAACACCCTGTGTCTTGATTTGTTGCGCAAATGAAAATCACGGAAATGGGAATAATGGAGACAAGAAAAAATTACGCTCACACGCACAAGCGTGCGCCCACTCGCACATTTTATGATATTAGTGTTAAAGAATATATTGTGGGGCTGTACTTCAAAATAACACTGCCACCATAAACGGAGCGACCTCCGTGGTCACGCACCACTGTCTCACTATCACCACGCCTGCAAGTGCTCATGCGTAACACCATCACATTTACGAGTCGTTAGAAGTTGTAGCTAGCAGAAATAACTTGAGAAAAATATATGACGTGATTCAATGGTCTGTTCTACACAATCCCACAGATGATTTCGTTTCGGTCACCCTTTCTTCTTTGGTCCGAGTTCAACCATTAACCTCCTTGTATACGACTTCATCGGGAAACCAAGGCAAACGAGAGAAGGCTGGACGAGAGAGGAACTACATTTGCGAACGAGAGTGAAAAAGTAGATTTTCAAAGCCCGACAAACACCGTTTTATGATCCCGTGTTCATGGTCTGTATTCTGGGTAAAGGTGCTGCAGCCATTCGCAGAAGAAAATTGTCTCGCTGCTTTTTCAGGAGGATGAGAGATGGTCTCATTCCATTGCATGGTCGTCACTGAATCGTCTTTTTATGGCGCCGTAAAGAGAGCTCCTCTGACGGTCTCCAAGTCGTGTAGTAACCCCGGAAAAAGGCCTCCCCTTTAGGGCATTAGGTACCACACACCAAGCCCAAATTCTAAGGTGCTCTTTTGTTTCTATCTTTACAGGCCGTATTCGCCGTCTTTGTAGGGTGCTTAACAGAGGCTTAGGACGCAAGTACGCTAAAGGTGTCTCTTCTAAAGCTCATTAAGAAACTTTAGCGCCTCGAAACAGATAGAAAACTCAGGCGGTAAGGAAGTTTAGCGAGATAAATGCGGGTTTCGGACGAAAGTGCGCATATAAATTCGCGCGCGAGTGGTTGGGCTTCGTTATGAAAGGTTCATGAACGTTGATGGCCATTTGAGCTCGGTCACATTTACGGGCAAGCTGTAAAACTAGTAGAAGTTGATGATAAAGTACGCTAGTTGCTCAAAGAAAAAAAATTGGCAGACCCCACGTATCATGGGAATCGATTTTATACGAAGCATGCGCAAGAAAGCAACTGTGGTGTAACTTTTTTTATTGAGCGAGACGTTACCGAATGATGCTAAACGTATATACAAAGTTGTAAGCACAGACATGTGAACAGTCCAATCTACTATATATAGCCAGTTTTTTTGTTGCGGTAACTACACCAAGAGCAATGTGCGTATTACCAACACCAGAAGCGGCAAACTGATATGTGGTGCTTACTAGGGCCACGTAAAAGATCTTCTTTGAATGGCGCTTAAGTACACAGATAACATTAACGCAACGTGAGGCCTGTATCATAGGGGTACATTTGTAATGTTTATACAATTAAATAGCTGGCACAGCAACCACATGTCTGGTTTCACCAACATTAAGCCTGCATATGGCCTTTTCCAAAAATGTTTGGAGACTTGGCGTGGATCTGTGGTAGAATACTTGATTACCACGCAGAATGAATGAATAAGGCTTTTCTGGGGCTTCGCACTCGTCATATCAAAGCTGCCGATGTAAGTTTTTCTCAACGTTCTCGAATTTGAATTACCGATGTCAATTCTCGCCATTTCTGGGTAGATATAGGCTTCACATTGCAAATATATCACAGAATTAGGTAGAATTTTATTACTTCGCCATTATTACTAGAGACCGCTTTTTCCAAAATCTCAGAGCTGCAATTGGTTCTTCGCATAAAAAAAACATAAATTCTTCCATTTGACTTAACTGTCTAACTACGCTAATTAAAAAGTTACTTAATTTAACTTTTTTTTCATTACTGTTCCAAAGGATGTCTCCAACCCTTTAACATGCCTGCCGCTACTGTGATGACAGAGAGCTAATAGACGCTTTTAATGATTTTAAGAATGTTGGACACATTTCTTGAAACACCCTGTATGTGCGAGAATCGGCGTGATCCACTAGGCGAGAGGCGTAAGTTTCCCAGCAGCTCCATCCTCCCCCTTATTATTGTCTTATTATTCGTGTCTCAACAAAAAAGAGAGGTTCGCGATAGGAGGAAAAATGAAAGTGGCAGTGAATACTTGCTTCTTACTACAAACTGCTTTTGGTATTAGACTTCGCGTGCGCAAAGGGGAGTGATTGATTTGTGGGGTTTAACGTCTGCAATACCACTATATGATTATGAGAGACGCCGTAGTGAAGATCTCCAAAGATTTCGACCTCCTGGGGTTCTTTAACGTGCACCCAAATCTGAGCACACGGACCTACAACATTTCCGCCTCAATCGGAAATGCAGCCGCCGCAGCCGGGATTCGATTCCGCGACCTGCGGGTCAGCAGCCGAGTACCTTATATCCACTAGACCACCGCGGCGGGGCTTGGGCAAAGGGGAGACTAAGCAGTACTTAGAATGCAATATAGTCAAAACAGCTGGTCTATAACTTTACACGTCAAAAAATGTGTGAGCAGGCACGGTTGAATAAAGGCATCATCGAAAGGGGCATTCTTGGCATAATCCCCCTCCGCTTTCGGTGATTAGGGGGATCTTGGCTCACACGTGTGATTGATTTCGTTTATATTGTTATACCAAAACATGAATAAAAAAAAAGCCGGTATCTTCGTTCTCGCGTCTGTTTAAAACAGCACCTTCATTATATTTTGGTGGATAACGTTATCCCTGCCATAGACCCGCACGTGTATACAAGCCTCACGGTTGGGACTGCCATTTCTGGGCTTGCGCACATTACCTTTGCGTCCATATATTATCTTTTCTTTCTGCACTTTCGCTATATTTCAGTGATAGTCGTCGTTCATGCTGTATTTTTTAATCTGTTGCATTCGTGTTAGTAAACCTAACCGAGGGTACTTTTTGACAGGATGAATACTGAAGACGCTTCGAACCGGCCGGCAGCTCGCCGCAGCGCGCCATCGTTGCCTCAGCTCATTTTACTTAAAACTTGCCCCGTCTTCAGAACGATATAGGTCGTAGTTGTTATGTGTTCCAAAAAGGAAGCTTGCCGACTGTTCTGCAGCGTACGGGAAGGAAGCCACAGTCATTTGTATGAGCGAAAGATGACAGCACATGGCACGTCTTCGCCCCCATTCATCTCAAGATCCTTTTTGGCCAACGTCGAAAACCGGTAAGAATCCTTCTGTTGTTGAACAGTTGTGTAACCGTTGTTCATCGATTGTTGTTACCTGAAACCAGATGTTTTAGGACCTTTAGCGCCGCAATTTCTACCTATTCATTCGAAATATTTTTTTTTTGTACAAGGAGGCACTACTGAGCTCGCTTCATCTATCCGAACAATGCACCATGTGCTGTTCTGATAAGAGCAAGAACTCGAAATGTCTCAGTGACAACATAATCTTGCAAATATCACTGTACATGTACCATAGACTTTTGTAATTTCAGAGGACATTGAATGACAGATACATAGTTAATTTGTATCTAACAGTATACAGTAGGCGTTTTGCTACACTGAGATGCTCACCGATTTAATACGTATTTAGTTAGCCATATTGTAAAGGACACACCACGATCGTATTTACTCATAATAGTTATCATTTCTTGGCTGGGCTTATTACTTTGACCGGTGTAGTTCATTATATGTTAGAGGCCTTATTTGCAGCCATTTCGGTGTCTTCATGTGAACTGTCTAAAGCTACACGAATTTCACTTCCTGCCGAAGCTAATGCACACTAATATATGAACGCTATAAGCCAAGAGCGTTTTGTTCGAAAACGTTACCAAGCTTGAAAAAAAAGGCAGATCCCACGTACAGTGGGAATCGATGATATGCGAATCATGCTTAAGAAATGTTCATACGTCACTTTAAAATCAGCTCAACGTTACGGGGTTGAGGTAAATCATGCTGTGCATGAATTCCGTGTCTTGATTATCATGTTGGATGTGTCGTTTACCATTGTCATCTATTCACGTGACGTGATACCAAATTTAGTATGTGAAGTTAGCGAAACGGCCACGAGCACGCTATGAGCGTGGTTTGCTGTCATGTTCTTACATGACACGCATGTCAAGATTATCATGTTTGCACTAGTCATACATTTCATCATCCATTCACGTCACGAAACACCGAATTTGGTATATGTGGAGCTAGCCAAACGGCCACGAGCGCACCATGAAGGGCCCAATATACTCCAATGTAGCGTTGACGCGCGTGCACGCTGGGCACAGCGACGCTACGTTAGCAAAACGGGATGCCAGGCGCGACATCCTGCATTTCGCGCCGATGCCTTAGAGTGAAGCCCAATCCTCATAAGCGCGAAAATGCACGCGACAGCGACGAGCGACGTGACGTAGATCGTCTTCGCGCGATCAGCCGCTAGCGCAGGCAAACCTCATTCACGCGACGGATTCAGTGAGTGAACTTCACTGTTGCTGGCATGTGGCCGTCTACTCGTACCAACAAAACCGCGTAGTGAGCGGTCTGCAATTTAAAAATACGATATATTATTGTGTAATGGAACGGAAAGTGTTTATGAATGCCTTGCAGCACTTTTTTTAAATGCACATGCGTAAACATTGCGTTATTTTTTGTTGCGCATACGTGACTCGGGCAGGGTCACGTGCACCTATGTTGTCTTCGTCTTTTCCAGTTTTTCGCTATTGGCTGCTTGAGCCCAGCACTTCCGGGCGATGAGCGACGGTTTCCAAATCTGGAGAACCGAGTGATCGTGCAAAATATACCACGCGACACGTCGCGCGAACGCCCTGTTTCGTTGCTCATAGCGTCGCTCGTCGGTGGTGGTAAAAAACATTCATTTCAGAAAAAGTCTCCTAGAGAGTGCCGACGTGGCCCATCGGCGTGCTAGAGTGGCAAGACCCTATTCCGGGACGCCAGTGGAGCTGGAAGCTGCCCGTGCGCGCTCCACCAAGGAGCGTTGTGCAGCCAAGGTAGAGCAGTCGAGCAGGTGCTCCTCCCAAGCCTCTCTAGTTGGGATAGGAAAAGGGGATGAGAAAGGAACGGGATTAACTGGGCACGATGCTACGACGTGATATGTGTCGGCGAGGACATGACAGGTCGAGCAGGTGCCATTGATTTCCGGCAAAAAGTGCCTGGCGACCGCCGGACTGATAAAGGTGTTCGTCTGCAGGCGGCGTAGCAGTCGTTCGTCCGCTTTCTCCAAACCGCGTGCGGGGTCCGGGTAGAGGCGGCACGAAGCCCGGTAATAAGCCAAAATTTCGCGAAAGCGCGTCAGGTTGGTATTGCCAGATTCCGTCTCGGGACATGGAGGGGCAACGGCCCGGACAGGAGAAGCGCGGGCAGCGGCATTTGCCGCCTCGTTGCCGGGCAGGACCGAGTGGCCTGGGGTCCTGACTATACGAATGGGATGAGGGTTAAAGCGCCAAGAGGCTGCCTGTAGTAGGCTAGCCGCCAGTGGGGCAATGGAACCCTGAAGGTACTGAGAACAGGCCGAGCGCGAGTCCGTCAGGATGGTGCGTGAGGCAGGGTGAAAGGCGGCCAAAGCTATGGCAACCTCTTCAGCGTGCGTTACTGTGTCTGATCAAAAGGAGAGGCCATCTATGTGTTTGCCCTCTGTAATCACGGCAGCCGTGAAGTGACCCGAGGGGAAGGGACCCGAGACGTCCACGTAGAAAACACCAGGACGATCGGAGTGTCGCATATGAAGGGCCGCGGCGCGTGCTAGTCTACGGCCAGGATGGAGGTCGGGGTTCATATTACGGGGTAGAGGTTTCACCCATAGCTTTTGACGCCAGAGCTCTGGTACCGGCCGCAGAGGGTCTTGGTCAGATATCGGGTTAAGGCCAAGTCTGTGTAGAAGACTGCGCCCTGAAGGCGTCTGCGACAGTCGATTGATTTGGTTGACGCGATGAGCTTCGCGCATCTCTGCAAAGGTGTTGTGTGCCCCTAGAGTCGCGAATCGGCTGTTGGAAGTTGCAATAGGTAGGTCCACAGCGCGTTTGTATACTGAACGAAGAAGGACGTCCACCTGGTGCTCGTGTCCACGACGCAGGCGAAGGTAAGGCAAGGCGTAGAGGACGCGACTGGTCACAAACGCGTGGGCCAATCGGAGGGACTGAGACCCGCGGAGGCCGCCGCGCTTGGTAGACACTCGCCATATCATGCAGCTCACCTGCTCGCTGGTGCGTCTGAGGCCTGCTATTGTGCCCTTTGGATCCAAGGACGATGTGAGGTGAAGGCCAAGAACCCGAATATTTTGCACTGACGGGACGGGCCCGGACGGAAGAAAAATTTTAGGCGGCGGTAGCGGAGAGCCTGAAAGAAGAGCCGATTTAGCTGGAGAACACTCCAGGCCGCATGAACCAGCGTAGGTATCCACCAGAAGGGCAGCCTTTTGCAGGCGTTCTTCGATTTGCGCTAAGGAGCCGGTGTTGGTCCAGATTGTGATATCGTCTGCATATAGTGCGTGTTGTATTCCCTCGACCTCGCTTAGAAGAGAGGGGAAGTTCATCATGGCCAGGTTAAAAAGCAGAGGAGACAGGACTGCCCCTTGAGGTGTACCCCGCGTGCCTAATAAGTACGTGCAATGTTCGGTAGAATTAAGGCGAATGAAGGCGGTGCGATGTGATAGAAAGGCGCGAATGTAGTTAAGTCTTCTGCCCGCAGTTTGTGGTAGACAGGTTAGTGAATATAGCGCTGTGTTTGACGTTGTCGAACGCCCCGCGGAGATCGAGAGCGAGCACGGGTTTATCGTTATGGCGCATAGTAGTCGGCTCTATGATATCGTGTTGAAGCTGGAGCAGGACGTCCTGCGCCGACAGATGCGGGCGAAAGCCAAACATCGTGTCGGCAAAGGTCCTCCTGGCCTCCAAGTAGGCGGAAAGGCGTTCGCGAACCATGGTTTCCATGAGTTTGCCTGCGCAAGACGTAAGTGAGATGGGCCTCAGTGCTTCAATACTAACGGACTTTGCCGATTTGGGAATGAATGTCACGACCGATGTGGTCCATTCCGTTGGAAGCGGAGAGCCGTCCCATATCGAATTTATAAGGTGGAGTAGCGAGAGGTGTGCTTGGTCGGGAAGATTTGCCAGGAGAGATACTGTGATTCCGTCACGTCCAGGGGCCGTGCCCCGTCACATTTTCGTGAGTGCAAATCGTAAATCAGAAAGCATGTATGGGGCGTCGAGGTCGGTGTTAGGGGCGCCGGAAAACGTATATGCTGGGCCTGCGGGATCAATTGTGCGGTAGATGTAGCGGTCACAAAGTTCTCGTGCGAGTTGATCCGTAGTGCCCTGAAAGGCATGCAGAACACGGTGGAGCTGGCGTTGCGTTTCTCCCCTGGTGGTGGAGGGATCGAGAAGGCTTCTAAAGAGTCGCCACGCACTCTTAGAGCTCATCTGGTTTGCAGCCTTTGAACAGGTGTCTGCCCAGTTAGCATCGGAAAGTTGTGCGGAGTATGCGGCCGCCTCTGCAGTGAGCGCCTCAATGCGAGCGCGGTGGGTGGTGGTGGTGGTGAAAACATTTAATAACCATTAAATGGTTACAGAGAGGTGATTGGGTTGGGGCCTTATTGGCCTCCTACCCTCACAGCACTAGGTGGAACCCCTATTCCGGGGCTCCATTGGCAAGCAACGCCGCCCGCGCACGTTGAACCAGAGCCTCTTGTGCCTTCAGGTCTTGACAGCCGAGCAGGGCCGCCTCCCAGTCCTCTCTCGTGGGATTGGGGTTGGGGGGGATAGATGGATTAGACTGGCACGCCCAGACGATGTGAAAGGTGTCAGCCACCTCACCACAGAACTGGCACGTGCCATCAAAGGATGAATTGAAATGTTTTAGCACCACCGGGCACAGTACAGTATTGGTAAACAGTTTTAAAAGGAGGCGCTCGTCAGCGCGATGCAGTCCCTTACAAGGGTCTGGATAGCGCCGGTGCTCCTCCTTGTAGTAATTGGTAATATCTTTGAATGAAAGGGCCGAATTGTCTGATTGCGAGTAGGCTTCCAAAGACAGGGAGATAGCCCGGGAAGAGAGTGCGCGGGCGGCCTGATCGGCCTGTTCGTTACCCCTGAGTCCTTGGTGACCGGGTGCCCAAACCAGATTTCGCGGAGTTGGATTAACGTATCGGCAGCTAGGTTCCAGTATGCGCTGAGCAAGCGGTGAAGCCCACCCTAGCTGATAGTTCCGACAGGCCCCTCGTGAGTCGGTGATGATATGTTTAGAAGAGGGATAGGTGAGAGCCATAGCGATGGCAACCTCCTCCGCGTGTGTTGCGCTGTAGGCTTTGAAAGTGAGCCCGTTTACGGTGTTTGCGTTGTGTATGACTGCGGCAGTATACCATCCCCCATGGTGCGGGCCGGCAACGTCCACGTAGCACACGTGTTCCTCTTGACCAAAGTGTCGCTGCAACGCTTCCGCGCGCGCCTGGCGGCGACCACTGTGGTTTTCTTTGGACATGTTGCGGGGAAGGGGTCGGACCCGGAGGGCGCGTCTCCAAGGTTCTGGCACTCTCACCGTTTCCTCAATATAGTAATCGTGTTTGATGTGTATTCGGTCCAAGAGGCGGCGACCGGAATGGGTCTGTGCAAGGCACGTGTATTGGTTAACGAGGTGGGCTTCTCGAAGTTCCCGGTAGGTATTCACCACGCCTAGGGCCAGAAGTCTCTGGTTGGACGTGGTGATAGGGAGGTCGAGAGCCCGCTTGATAACTTTACGGTGGATGACCTCGAGTTGATCATCCTCGTGTTTGCGTAGGTGCAAGTAGGGAGTCGAGTAGAGTATTCTACTCGTTACGAAAGCATGGGCAAGCCGCATTGCATCCCTGCTTCGCAATCTTCCCCGCTTGTTGGAGACACGGCGGACCATCCGGCCCACCTGGTCTCCCACCGTGCGAAGTTTGGCTATTGTGGTGTCGGCCTTGCGTTGGTGGTGTATGAAGAGGCCAAGGACGCGGATCTCCTTGGCCTCACGGATCGGTCCCGAGGGAAGACTGATATGGAGCTGAGTTGTGTCCTGAGGGGAGGGACGTACGTGCACAAATTCTGACTTAGCCGGGGCACACTGGAGTCCGCAGTAGGTTGCGTAGTCGTCGACTACAGTCGCTGCTGCTTGCAGGCATGACTCCATGTGACCCAGGTTACCTTGCGTGGCCCAGATCGTGATATCATCCGCGTAAAGAGCGTGATGTATCCCTGGTAAAGAAGCCAATTTGGGGGGAAGATGAAGCATGGCTATATTAAATAGGAGGGGAGAGAGGACCGCGCCTTGAGGAGTTCCCCTCGAGCCGATGACGTAAGGCCCATGTTCCTCATCTTGTATGCGTATGTAGGCTCGACGGTCTGTCAGAAACTGTCTAACATAATTGAATGTTTTATAACCACAGTTGGTCTGACTGAGGTGGTCAAGGATTACCTCATGCTTCACGTTGTCGAATGCTCCTTTAAGATCCAAGGCCAGGACTACCTTATCATTGTGGGGGCATTCAACAGGATCTAATATGTCATGGTGGAGCTGTAGAAGTATATCCTGGGCTGACTTCTGAGGGCGGAATCCAAACATGGTGTCCGCAAAAGTGTGCTGTGTTTCTAGAAACTCGGAGAGTCTGTCGCGCACCATCGTTTCCATCAGCTTGCCGACACAAGACGTGAGGGAGATGGGGCGAAGGTTCTCCACGTCAATAGGTTTACCTGCCTTCGGGATGAAGGTCACGAGAGCTGATTTCCATTCAAGAGGGAGAGGAGTTTCTCCGTCCCAAATGCTATTGATGTATTTGAGGAGCGTGGCGTAGGCTGCGTCGGGAAGATTGGCCAACAGTTTGACCGTAACCTGGTCACGCCCTGGTGCAGTGCCACGCTTCATCTTGCGTAAGGCCGCCTGGAGGTCGTGGAGCTGGAACGGGGTGTCCAACTGCGTGTTCTTTTTGCCTGCGTAGGAGTATGCGGCCGTCCGGGGGTCCTTGGTGGTGCACAGGTATCGGTCCCTGAGCGTGTTTGCCAGCTGTGTTGTCGTTCCTGTAAAGTTGTGCATGACGTTATGTAAGTGACGTTGAGTTTCCGTGCGTGTTTGTGTTGGATCGATGAGAGCGCGAAACAGGCGCCACGTGTGCGACCAGACATCTGGCGTGCAGCCGTGTTGCACCTGTCCACCCAGTTAGTGTCGGCTAGCTGAGCAGCATATTCCGCAGCTTGCTCCGTGAGTTCTAGGATGCGTTTCTTGAGGCGTCTGTTATGTTTCTGTTTTTTCCATCGTTTGGTGAGGCTGCGGCGGGCCTGCCAAAGATGGAGGAGGTGGTTGTCCACGTCCGTTTGAGTTTCCGTGAGCTGTATCAGCTGTTCGTGTTGTTTCAGTGTAGACGTCAGTGATTTAGACCAGGTGTCGTATCCCGACTGGAGAGGGTCTACAATAGGTAGAGTGGTGCGGAAAGTTGTCCAGTCTGGGATACGAGCTTGTGTAAGTGGGCGTTTTAAGGGACGCATGTACACAGTTGTGTTTAATACACAATGATCACTACCGAGAGTGTCCTGTGTGTTCAGCCAGTCAGCATGGCGTATGTTGCGTGTAATTGTGAGGTCCGGGCAAGTATCTCGTTGAACAGAGTTGCCTATACGTGTTGGGCTGGCGGGATCAGTGTGGAGGGTGAGTCCAAGTGTAGAAAGAAGTTCCGCAAGCTTCCTTCCACGCGTGTCCTCTCGTGGGTAACCCCATAACCTGCTTGGGGCATTGAAGTCGCCGACGATCAGGAGGGGGTCCCGTCCTGCCACCTGCATAGCTTGTGTGAAAGTTTCGCTGAACGTGACGTTCTTAAGCTTTGGGGGACAGTAAATGTTTAAAATATGAACAGGTGGGTCAGATCGCCTTATAGGCAGCACCGACACCATTGTGTATGGGAAAGGCGGTGTTGTGGGGAGTGTGACTTCCTGGGCGGTATATTGCTTGTGAACAAGTATACATGTCTCCGGGTTGTGTTGAAATGTAGTGTAATTTGTGAGTTTGACGTCCGAGCCGGGTTCCTGAAGGGCAACCACGGCAACAAGGAACTCAAAGGTCTCAAGATAGAGGCGGAAATGAGCCCGCTTCTTGTGGTTCTTGAGACCTCTGCAGTTCCACTGTATTAGTAACAACGATGCGAGCGCGAAGTTTCCGATTAAGTTTGTTGCGTTTCCAGCGCATTATGAGCCCGCGGCGAGCGTGCCAAAGATGTAGGAGGTGTGGATCGGTTGCAGGAGTCAAATTAGAGGTTACAAGGGTGCGACTGTTCGCTTGTTTCATATGGAGAGCGTATGATGCCCACGCTGCATATTCGGTCGAGGAGAGGCCGGCGGGGAATGGTTGCATTCTGAACTGAGTCCAATCGGTGAGACGGGCTTGGTCCCAGTGTTGGCGCATTTTCTGCCGCGGTGTGAACGAAATGCGGAGTAAAAAGTGATCGCTGCCTAGGGTTTCGCCTAAATTTTCCCATGTAGCATCACGGATGTGACGGGTGGGGGAGAGGTCGGGGCATGTGTCTCGAGTGATCGAGTTGCCGGAATGTGTGGGTTGTTCCGGATCGGTAAGAAGCGTCAGGCTCGGCGAAGAAATGAGCTCCTTGAGCTCTCTGCCCCGGGCCTTCTCGTAGTGGTAACCCCAGTGAGGGCTGGGGGCATTAAAGTCCCCTACAATCACCAGTGGTTGTCGGGCCGCTATACGCAGCGCCCGATGGAAGAGATGCGCAAACGAAGCCCTTGCAAGGCGAGGGGACAGTGCACGTTTAAGATATGTATTGATGGTTGGCCCCTCCGCTGAGACAGCACTGATATCATGCAGTAGTCGTAAGGAAGATCCAGATCGAGGTCAATCTGTATCGCCATGTAAGCTTTATGCACGAGGAGGCATGTGGTGGTGCCGCCTACATAGGAGCAGTATCCAGAAAGGGATGGAGCAGGGCCAGATTCTTGGAGCGCCAAGACAGCCGGCTGAGAGCCAAGTGAGTGGAGGAAAAGGGAAAGATGTGAACGCTTTCGCCTGTTCCCGAAGCCTCCAGAGTTCCACTGTATGATCTCGAATTTAGACGCAATGTTTGAACGGGACGTACGATTGGTAGCCATCGTGACTGCTTTAGGTTTTATATTTGGTCCTGCATGTCCCGCTCGGAATCCTCAGACGCAGGGAGGGGCACGAAGGCCGGATTGTCCGACGGCGGGGTGGTGGTAGCCACCTTACGACGACGCCGTGGAGCTGTACCCTCACTGCTCAGCGAGCAGGAGCGGGAACGCGATGCCTTGGGTTGAAACTGGGTAATTTCCCAGGCTTGAATAGTCTGGGTAACCTCTACTACTATGCGTTGGGCCGAGAAGCTGGTGAGGAGGTGATTAATCGAAGCTTCAACGCGCGTGAGGCGTTCCTCTACGCGTGGGGTGCGCTCTTCGCTAGGGAGAGTTTGGTTAGCGGGCAAGAGAACCTGAGGTGCCCCAGAAGCCTCAAGAGCTTCTGGAGTAGATGTGGTACCGGTTCCGAGTTCTGGAATACACATGGCTGCTTGAACCGGCGGTTTAATGGGAGTGAACTTAGCGCGAGGACTAAGCTTGGACGTAGCTGGCGTAGCCGCCTGGACAGAGGAGGCAATACCGGATGGCCTTGCAGTACACTGTTGTTGGGGTTGAAGTCGCTTATTTAAGAGTTCGATTGATTGATTGATATTTGGGGTTTAACGTCCCAAAACCACTATATGATTATGAGAGACGCCGTATTGGAGGGCTCCGGAAATTTAGACCACCTGGAGTTCTTTAACGTGCACCCAAATCTGAGCACTATTTAAGAGTTCGAGTTGTTTAGATAAAAGAGAATTTTGCTTTTGAAGTGCCGCAACTTGCTGGCGAAGGGCCGCAAGTTCGGGAGAAGGAGGATCGACAGAAGGGGACGAGAGAGGCTTAGAAGCAGCTTTCCCTGCCCAACTGCTCACCTGAGGTACCGCCGCTGGTGCTTCGAGCGGTGGGAATGCTTAAGTGTCGGCGTGGAGTGGTGGAGCGGAATGATGCAGGTTGGTGCTGCTGTCTGGCTGTGACGAACATGAGGTGGTCCCTCGGGGAGATGTTGAGGGCTGCTTGCGTTTTCGATATTTTCGATATTTTGCCGTGCAGCCACTGGTCCCAGTCTCATGGGCGCCGTGGCAGAGGAGGCACTTGGGGTGGCAGTCGTGGGCATTGAGACCTGCAGGTGCGGGGGTTCCACATTTGGCACACTGGGTTGGAGCGGGGTGAGGACACTGAGGTGGTCTATGACCGATGGTACCCCACTTGGTGCAAACAGGGACCGTTTTAGATGCGGAAGCATCTTTTACTCGCGCCTTGTAGTGCGCCGTCCGCGCCGTCCGCACCGCTTCTCGAACACTTGACAGCTGACGCGCGCGCATGCGCCGTCGCGCCGTCGCCCACCATCTGTGCCGCGCGCGCTTCTCCTTCGAGAACATTCGACAGCTGACAGCGCATGCGCAGTCGCGCTGTATATATACTCAAGGTCGGCGCTTGCTCGCTCAGTTGCCGCTCGTCGGTTGGTTTGTACGGCGCGTCGACGTCCAAGGTCGCGGTGAAATGAATTCCAATGAATCCACAAACACAATGATCGACGTCCCTTCGACCAGCGCCGCCCTTTCGCATACGTGTGTGCGTGTTCACTCATTTAACACCCCCTCCTACAACCACGTTAACCAATTTAGCCATCGACCCAAGTAAGTCGCCATTTAACACCCCATTTCACAACCACGTTAACCAATTTAGCCATCGACCCAAGTAAGTCGCACTTTAACACCCCGTTAACCAATTATATGCTCCGCATCCTCCTCAGTGTTCCCCCGAGGGAAGCTGCAGGCAATTTTTTTCATATACGTCGCCAAGCAGTGGTAGAAGAGGAAGCGGGGTAACTTCGTGCCCTCGAAAGTCATCATCGCTGCCGCGGAATCTCCGAGTTTGCGGACCGCGAGGATAGTACCTCGAGGCCAATGGAGGTCTGACTTTATTTTCTCCGGGCTTTCAGCAGGGTTTATGTTGATGACGTCCTTGCATGTATCCCCTGGTGCCGTGGCGTGGCCCCGAACGGGCAGCTGCTGATCCCCCACTTGCAACTGGAAGTCCCCAAGGAGTCGCTGTGCCATAGGCAAAATGGTGGTGCTACGGACCAAGATGTTTTGTTCCCAGATCGGCCACACTTGAATTTACGTGGTAGTCCGGTCGCCGAGGTAGCTGCGGATGGCGTCGCCAGCGCGATCGGCCGGGACGAATGTGCGTAGCTCGCAGGGAACGCGAGGTTTCACTACTACGATGTAGTCGTCGCGAGAGAGGCGAGGAGTTTGACGCGGACGCCACTTGCGTTGCTTCGCTGGCTGCGAGGACAGAGCAGAGGTAGGCACACCACCGGAGGGATGGCGCGCCGGCGTTCCTTGCAAGGCTGGGGAATGGTGGCCCGCTGTGGTGTCTCGTTGTTGTTGAGACGCAAACTTCGATTTCGCTTGCTTACGTTGCTACAGTCTTACCATGTCGTCGAGGTATTCGTCTTCTGATGGCATAGTGTTTACGGAGGATGAAATCTCCATGGACAGCATTTGGCTTGAGGTAGGATCATAGCCCGTAACCACGTTAGCGGCCGCCATCGCTGGGCTGAGAGCCCTTAGCGAAACGGCGTTGTAGCCGGGAGTGAAGGACGTCCCTCAAGTTGTCAAAACTGGACCCACCTGGACGAAGGTGTTGTCTAGGCGAAGCGGAGAACTTGGCGGTGACGATAAATCCAAGTTTCAGAGGTACCAAGGTGGATGTCCGCAGAAATAGCAGAAAATCTACGGAGGCGATGTGGAGTGCGTCCGTCACCATCGAGCGCTTGCAGTGCCCCCTCGCTCGCCGCTGTAGCATAGAGAAATAAAAAAAGGTGGCTGTAGCGTGCATTTTCGGGCTTAGGAGGTTTGCTCTTAACACTACTCCATGCCGATGCGTTACCCAGACACCGCGTCTCCCTCTTTTCGTAACGAAGGGATGTCGGACGCGCTGAAACGTGCATGCGTGAAAGCAACGCAGCACGGCGCGCGTCTGCGAGTATACGGCAGGACTGGTGCCTGGCGTGGCAACGCCTGAGTGACGCGAGGACATGAACGCCGGCGAGCACGCGCACCGCGTCACGTCGAAATGTATTGGCGCCTTTACTGTGGCATGGAGTCATGTTTTCACATGACACACATCTCATGATTATCATGTTTGCACCAATCTCGAACCTTCGTCATCTATTGGCGTCACGTAATACCAAATTCGGCATATGTGAAGCTAGCGAAACGGCTGCGAGTGCATCATCAGTGTGTCATGTAGTCAAATTGTTACATGACACGCATGTCGTGATTATTGTGTTTGGATGTGTCATATACCCATGTCGTCCATTCGCGTAGCGTAATACCGAGTTTGGTACACGTGAAGATAGCGAAACGGCCGCGGGTGCATCATGAGCGTAGTATGTAGTCATGTTGTTACATGACATGCATCTCATGTTTATCAAGCTTGCATCATACCTTCGTCATACATTCACGTCCCGTAATACCAATTCGGTATAGGTGAAGCAAGCGAAACGGCCGCCATCGCATCATGAGCGTGGCATGTAGTCATGTTGTTTCATGAAACGCATGTCATGATTTTCTTGTTAGGGTCTGTCACTTGTATTCGCCATGCAATCATGTCATACCATACCAGTTTTGCAACATGCCATGTGAATGAAACCACCGCAAGAGCTGCAGGACCATAAAATGTAAATCATGACATTCATGACATCCATGTCATGATTTTCATATTATGGCTAATGAAAAAAATTCCCAAGCGTTTCCCCGAGGGTGAACATGGTTAAGTGCGAATGCACGGGGTGATGCTATGAGGGGAGTGAAGTTAAAATCCGTTGGCATTCGCCAGTGAGTTACCGTAAACTCCCCCGTGTGATCAAATTGCGATTCCCAGGAACCATTACACCATAAAGGCACCATAGTGTGATTAAAAGTATAATACTGCGAATTATTAAATACCCCTCATAGCATCACCCCGTGCATTCGCACTTAACCATGTTCACCCCCGGGGAAATGCTTGGGAGTTTTCTTACTGATGATGTTGATTAAAGTGTAAATAATGAATTTAAGTGTTGTTTGTCATTAAGCATTTGCACACAGATACATTATATACGAAGTATTATTTATTTACACTTCACGACGCGTCCGGACGAGCAAAGTCCAGGGCTCGCACCCTCTCCCGCGCCGCACGTTCACTGGCTCGAACGGCTTCGGGAACGTCCACTCGCCGTTGACGATTGCGAGCGGCGTCTTGACGCCGGCCTTCATCGCCCTTCTCCGCCTGACGCTTGCGTTGTCGTTCAGCTTCTTGGGCCACGTTCGCGGCTCGATGCTGACGCCTCATCTCGGCCTCGCGAGCGCCCAGTTCACCATCCGCTGCACGCTTCGCCCGTTTGTCCTCGGCCTCGCGAGCGCGAAGTTCGGCATCCTCTGCATGCTTCGCCCGCTTGTCCTAGGCCTCGCGAGCGCGAAGTTCGGCATCCTCTGCACGCTTCGCCCGCTTGTCCTCGGCCTCGCGAGCGCACAGTTCGGCATCCGCTGCACGCTTCGCCCGCTTACGTTCGGTCTCACGAGCCCTTCGCAGCGCCGCCTTGTCTTTTAACGTCGGCGAAACCACCGCGGTACCGTCACCTCCAACGACGGGTGCAGTGCTGGCATTCGGTTGTACTGCATTCGTTGTTGATGGTAGCGTTGCCTCCGGGAGATCCATCGCACGACCCGCTCTCGACGGCAGACTGAGAGAGAAGGCGGGCGCGCGAGAGAGAGGGGTGCGCGCGCAGCTGCAGCGAGCGAGGAGAGCGGAGGAGCGAGCGAAGGGGGATATCAGCTTCGCGCTGTGGCCCGCCAAGTCCTCTTTCTCTTAAAGATAGAGAGAAGACTGCGGACGCCGCCGACGGCGGTAGATGGTTTGGGGTCGCTTATAAA
>NC_051169.1:15295435-15311069 GCF_013339725.1 Rhipicephalus microplus | reverse complement strand
TGTATAATATGGATGAGTCATCGAATTTTTATAAGGTACAATATCAAGGTTACAATCCCCATATTGCAGCTTCTAGTCTCCTGAAGAAATAAAATAACAAGAAAAAATTCCTCGTAAAAGTGAAGCGAACATAGTGGCTGTGACTCTAACTTGAATCTTGTGAATGACGGCTCACGTCATAAGAACACCCGTTGCCTAGTCCACCATGATGACGTATTCGCACAGATAACAAAAACACGTCTACGATTCACCGTCTGTGTACGGGATAACCCTAATTCACACCGTCTTACTTCTCGCACGCCCCCTGTCGTGTATGCTGTCAGAAATCATTAGTGTTTTGAAAAATTACTACGGGAAAGCCGCTACGGAACCAACGGCACATGTTTATGATGGCCATCTCCCACTTGCACTCAAGTATTTTTCCTGAAAAACTTAAAAGTACACTGTGAGAAAAAAAAGATGAGTGTAAAACAACCTAAGAAACCAACTTACTAACAATAAAAAAACCGAGAATCAGAATATAATTGTGCGATATTATAATTTCCTTAGGCACAAAGTAAAATATGCAGTATCATCCAGCTTATAAGAAGATAGAATGTCATTAGATGCGAGGAGATAAGCATGATGGGCATAATTCTCTATGCGCATGTAGGGACATCCTTTAAAGCAGAATTCATGAAAGCTCACAAACGGAAACATGCGCCTCTCATAGAATGTTTTTCACGGAAGTTGGCACTTTCTTCCTAGTTTCTTGTTTTATTTTCATTGAATTTTTCGAAAGTCCTCTTAATTAATTCCGCCAACCCTTTCTCTTGGCCCACTGTATGCCACTGGCTATGTTTGAACATGAAACCCCACGTCTTTTTTTTGTTTGTTTACAACACGTCTTTTCTGAGAAGCTTGTACGTATTTATGTAAAGCCAGCGCGAGGGAAGTGGCTTTTGGTTCTGATGGTCCAGCGTTTTCTAAGTTCTCGTTGTTTTATTTCATATTTGTTCGAGAAAGTATCGCTCAAAGTTTCAAACAGCTTCGCGCAGATGACTTGAGCATGAGTCCAAAAATATCAACTGATGTTAAACTTAAGGGGAGAATAGAAAATGGTATGAGCGTCAAAAAATATAAGTACAACATAACTTTATACCAAAATAACTTACACACCCCGAGCCACACTTATACTATGACGCTATGGATTTCACGGGAGAAGTTGGATCACACTGACTGCGCCATAGGACTGGGAATTGATATGCGGGCAATCTCTATGCATATGGGGTATTTCAGTTTATCTGCATTGCTCGTTTTTGCCATATACTCGCTGGGCTAGGCCACTGCCTTCGCCTGCGCATCCAGGGTCAGGACACCCGGAAATAAACCAAAATACCGAAGCCGAACGATGACAAAGCAAGGGCAGCAAGGATGCCATGGTGTTCTTCATGACAATGAAGAGGACAGTCTTCTAACATCCTCTTACCATGTGTGCTGTTATGTGTGTGTCTGTCTGACGTGCTTGTGCATTTAGTGTAGTAAGCATTCCAGTTTGATTTTCTGTTTTGCCTTCAGCCTTATACGACAAGATGCCCTGAAGTGCAGCTTTTGAGGCGAGGTATGAGCTCCGGAAATGAATGCCTCTAGTGGGTCTCCATTTTACTCCGCATGGTTGGACGGCAGAAATGCAATCTCCTTGGCAAGCGGTTAAGGCTCGCCACGCCCAAAGTCGTTTACGTGAGCTACGGGCTCGGTTTGTAGATGTGGGCTTTACCAGACATCATTCACTCCCCTTTACTTATTTATCGCAAGTGAACTTGCTTTTTCACTTCTTCTCGATTGTGATGATCCACCTGATAATTACTTTTTAGCTTTCCTTCTCCTTGTCAATTGATGAGTTTTACGGGGTATCCATAGTATTTTGAGCACAAGACCTTTTACGAGCAAGCTCGAAAGAGAGAGATAAAAATTATCCTGAAGCCTCATACTTGAATGAAGAGACTGTTGATCCGCGGCCCTGACCAGCTGCAAAATGTTCAGCGGTATTCGACATGGTACCAGTGTGACATGAAGAGCTTAGACTAAACCCAATGCAATCAGTACTATAAAATACAATTTCCATTTTTAGATTTACAATCTGATGACTATGATAGTAAAATCTCTACGTGAAAACTGTGTGCTGGCTGCGCATAGTTGTTATTTCCGTTCTCAGTTAAGCAAAAAAAACAAATAAGTCAGCACATTCTCAGGTTGAGTTATGGTTAACTGGACAATACTACTTACATGGATCGTGCTTTGTTGTGCTTTAGTGCATGGGCATTGTTTCACCTATTATGCTTTTCTTGAATTTTTACTCACATCGGGCGCAATGTTGTGACGGGATGCAAAATTCATTCTTGTTCTGGTTGAGCTCCATGTCCTGAATCTTTTTTTCATCTCTCTAGTCTAACGACGCTGAAACAGTGCTCAGTTTCTAAACAATATTTGCACTTGCATAGGTTCGCTTGGTATAGGCGATGTCTCAGCTCATTCCTCTTTGAATTTAGTGCTAGCGTTGGAGCCAATACATAGGAGTACGCGCACAATACCCTTGAACATAAGGATTATGACATAGTAAATCTGACTAGTATTTGTTGGATTACGCTGTCGCGCAAGTTTCCGGCGTGAATCCATGTTGTTTACTACACGTATCCACACACACTGACTGTGCGTAAGATGTAAAAACTTAAAAGTGGTGGCGGACTATTATATGCAGTATACGTGTCTTATTTTTCTCACATTTTTTAGGGGCGAAACTTTTTAAAGTGGCACCCGTTAGTCCCTCGTAGTAGTGCGTAACATGTCTTACGCTTTGAACCTGCAAGGCGGTGCCGGTGGGAGATTTCTCCTGTGCGTTTGTTGAAGAATAAAAAATTCGCAGCGTGCGCGTTAACTAAAAGCCGAATTCTCCTGTCTCTCATTATTCATTAGCAGCATTTGCGTGTACATTGAGCATTATCTGACAAGGAAGGGTTGCTACGTAATACTCACTGGGCATAACCTCCTTGGTTTTAGAAAGGTTTAGCGAGTGTTGGGCCGCAGTGCCATGAATAGAGTGAACTAGTATATACCATGATCTCGAGGTGGTTAGAGGTGGAACGTAGACACGAAGCGCAAGCCGTAAGAAAGTGTGCGTGTGCCACCTTTTGTTTAGTTCTTGGAATGTCCACTGAATGGCGGTGCTTCTATATGCGGAACATATGATGAAAAGATGCGAGATGGTGGTACTTGGAAGTGTTGACTAGATGGACGTATGGACACACAGACAGATGCATGGACGGACGCACGGATGGCTGCACGGATTGATGGACGCTTGGACGAACGCAGGGGCGGACGCATGGACGAACCCAGGGATGGACGCACGGATGGGCGTGCGGATGCACGAACAGATGCATGCGCGGACGGGTGGATGGACGCATGGACGGTCACACAGACGGACACATGGACGGACGGAAGCAAGAACGAACTGACGGACGGATGCTTCGCCTCGCTCTCCATCATTCACTTCGTGTATCTGCTGCCATTTTTTTTAATTAAGGAGAATTCGAATATGTCTAATAGAATGAAGTAGTCTTAACTGTTGTTTCAAAGTTTTATTACTTGTGCACAAAAATGGCATAACAAATGTCAGAATAATTATGTGTAGTCATCAGCACAATGCCAACAGAACACATTAGCCTGAATTTTTTTCTGGTCACATGTATGTACCTATGTCAAAGTGAAAGCGTTCAGTGAAGAGTCGTGGTACTTCATAATCCTTTCATTATTCCTGGCATGACGTTGCCACGGGGAAGAGACAACCAAGCATCTCTCCCACAGTTGCGACAGCGGGATCCACTGTCTAGGGATCGGCTCTTGGTATCGCGAATAGAGTTGTTCAAAAATCAAAGCTCGCTTATGTCAGGGCGCATTCAGATAAGCAGATCTCTTATGTAGATGTCCATGTGGATGTAGATTTAGATCTCAAGTTTCTGGCTCAAACCCAGTCCGGGGGATAAGAACGGAAGAAGATCGAAGAAAAAGAAATGGAATGGGTGTACAGCTCTTAACCGAGACATTTGCTGTACTAGTCTCACAAAAAAGTTGATCGAGGACAGCAGCTACCACCGATTTGCATTTGTCCAAGGATTGTATTGGTGATGCTATTCATACGTAAAAGAATATTATATTGCAATTTTGTGTGGTGACTAGTGTATCCACCTAGAACTACTAATCTCTAAACTTTTGTATACGTGTGCATCCAGCTTTGTGATTTGTGATTTCAGTAATCATGAGACTGTCATTTTAAGGAGCTTGCGAAATGCGGTGTGATTTTGCGAAACGCAAGGAGACAAAGTGGGCACAACCTCAGCAGGTAGACACCCGAAATTTATATATATATATATATATATATATATATATATATATAATATATATATATATATAATAGCACTGTGGAAAAGGAGTTCATGCACGCGTGTTGTTCTTGCATGAGTGCGCAATGCTGACGTGCTTTTATGCTTTTATGTGGAACCTATAAGTACCACGTTCACTTGTTTTTTGTCCAGCGGCTGTGTAAGTGCAAACTTGGCGTGCTACAGACAGCTCCTCTAAAATTCCGTTGACATCTCAACAAGAGAATGCACTTGCTTGAGTTGTCTTGGCTAGCTTCATTTTAAAGTATTCTCCTGCTGGGTTACAACTACACATACAATTTATTACTGAGTGCTTGCGTCATAACACGGACCATCTAACACAGTACGTAAATAAAAGCTTCATCCTGTACGATGATGAAGCAATTTCACACGATATATCAGTACCCAGTGTACAGTGCGGTTTTCCCGTCGTCAAGGGTCTCGATACCGCCAAGGCTCTGACATTTCAATGGAGATGAAAGGCTAGATGGCCACGTACTTTGTGATTTCACTCCACCAAAAAGAGCACCGGCGAGGGGGGGGGGGAACTTCTGCAGCCCTCCAGTCCTGTGGGCCTCATAAACACGTCGTAGATTTGGCCTACAATACTACCGATACTGTAACACAATAGTCAGGCATATAATAGAATCTAAAACGCAGTCACGTGAGACACGCCCTGATGCACCGGACTCGCGTACACTAAGCTGGCAAATCGCTGGTCAAGTCGAAATTTGTTGCATGGATCGGCTCCCACCAGTTAGTCAGGGAAGGCTGAAAAAGAAGGACAGCGGCTGTTGCATATCGGACCAGTTGCAACCGCTGCATCGCAAGACATTTCCATCCTCACGGGAACAAACGGGCCGTGTAGAACGTGTTACAAAGCGCTTTGTTTGTTTTTGTCCTTCCTGTTCAGCTCGCGCACTTTCTTATTATCCTTCCCAGGATTGAAACAGCAAAGCAAATTTCATTGCTCTGATTCATATATCTCGATATACACCTTTCTCTTGTGTCCTCTCAGCTTGTTACTCACTCTTGTGGGACAGGGAAGCTAGTCCGCCCTGTAAGGTGCGGATGGCGATAATATACGGTCTCCTTCTGCTCGATGATATATTCCTTCGGCTATTCATCACCACGTTTCACTGGCGCATCCTTGATGATAAGTATGGAGCAGTCCTATATGGCAATCTACGCAAGGCATAAAGAAAAGAAAAAGTTAGGGATAGAAGCATAACACTATTTTAGCGCACTTGTTAAGTTCAAAGGTGTTTTTTTTATTATTTTTGCGAAAGAACAATCTCAGAAATTGTGTAGCTTTGGACACTTCTAACGTCGGATCTACATCACGCCTCCAAAAATGAACAATTCTTCACGCAAGAACACCTCAAGAATTCGTCGGCAGAATAAGTCACATTTCATTTTTATAGAGACAAATTTAGGAAAAGTCTGTAAGAGAAAGTAGCCATCAGAAACGTAGAATGGTTTTACTCATTGATTCCAGTGTTTTTTTATTTTATTCTAGTTGCGAGTGTCTTCAAAACACTGTTCTCGCAGATCCTAAATCTGACCTAAAGGACAGACTTTTGCACTAACTATACTCGCGAACAACTTTTATTGACAATGAAGTGAATGCTACAGTACCAAATTACGTGTATTCTACCTATAATTACTGTAGTCTCACAACTGAGTCTCTTTTCTTAGCTTATGTACGCACCTCGCCGCACACATCACAGATATATTCGCATTCATTTTAGGTTTCTTCTCAGGCTTTACCCACAACGTATGTGCACTCTCCCATAGTAGAGTACCAACTACTCTAAATCGTTAACAAGTTTCTCTAAACACACTGTGAATTACGTAACCTCTTTGGATTTAGCCAGGTTTAGCGAAACCGTGCGTTATTTCAAGAGGCAGTGCAAGAGGCCTACGGGACGGCTTTATGCTCTTCCGTAGTAGAGTACCTACTACTATAAATTTTTACCCACTTTTTATAAGCACACTCTGCATTTATAACGCGTAGGAAAGTCGCCCCTTTTTCCCGTACCTGAAACGCTGAGCGGCGTATACTTCGAAATTCAACGCTGATTGGATGAAGCCATCACTTTTCACAGTGGTACGAGACGCGTGCTAAACCAGACTACATCGCGTAGTGAGTGAATAAAAAATTTATTGGCATAATCTGGCGGTATTTAGTGCGGAGGGGCTACAAGCACTCCAGCCTACGTGAGAATACATGTGCACAAGCTCCACCCCCGTAGCTTTCCCTTCGTTGCAAAGAAAAGTTGTCCGCGAGTATAGAGATACTTCAAATAGATTTTGTCTCTCTTTTTTTGAAATGCAGATTTTAGGAATATATTCACAATAGCGTTCTTACGACAACAATTATTCGTGCAAAAACATTATTTTCAACATGGAGGTCAGACATGTTCTTACCGAAGCCTGTTGGTCAATGTCAAAAGTCAGGAGTGATTGCCGTGTTTACTGTTATAATCTATGAATAACAACAGTTTCAAATGAAATGAGCTGTGAATTCGGCTTTATGCGCTTTATAACTTGCTACAAACTCGAGAAGTATAAATACTGACGCTCGTGCTACGCCTTCACAAAGGCGGGGTAAAGAATGCGAGGCAGTTTCTAAAAGGAGCACTGTTTATATGAGAAGAAATGTTTTTGAGAAAAAGAAAAGAAATAAATCACACAAAAAGACTATAGCAGTGAGCTGTAGCCTTCACTATAACGAGAGATATAGTCTTGGCTGAGAGGGACGAGTGAATGCTATTACGCGCAGCTGGTCTCTAAAACCAGGGGTGTCTACGATATGCAATTCTCAACTTTCACAGATTGTGGCCTCACCATGCGGCATCCGTTGTAACTGTCGTTTGGGGGATGTCCACGCAGCCAGCCCATCTCATCGTTTAGTCGGCCTCACTTTGGCGATACGATGGTGCTTTATATTTTGTTGCTGGCAATTTCTACTATTGTTATTCTGAAGTCGGACAGGTACTGCGAATCGTAGTAGAAATAATTTACTCTTTATTGTTTGCTTGCTGAGCTAGAAGAATCACAAAAAAATGGCAGCATATCCACGGAGTGAACGATGGAGAGTGGGGCGAAGCATCCGTCCGTCCATTCGTTCTTACTTTCGTCCATCTATGCGTGCGTCTGTGTGGCCGCCCGTGCGTCCATCCACCCGTCCGTAAGTGCGTCCGTTTGTGCGTCCGCACGTCCATCTGTACGTTCGTCCCTGCGCTCGTCCATGCATCTGATCCTGCGTCCGTCCATGCATCCATCCGTCCATGCAGCCATCCGTGCGTCCGTCTATGCATCTGTCTGTGTGTCCGTTCGTCCACCTATTCAACACTCCAAGTACTACCATCTCACATCTTTTCATCATATATTCCTCATATAGAAGCACCGTCATCCAGCGGACATTCCTAGGACTGAACGAGAGGAGGCACACGCACACTTTTTACGGCTTGCGTTTCGTGTCTACTTCTCACCTTTAACCACCTCGAGTTCATCGTATATACTGATTCACTGTATTCATGGCACTGCGGCCCAACGCTCGCTAAACCTTTCTAAAACCAAGGAGGTAACACCCAGCGAGTATAACGTAGCAACCCTTTCTTGTGAGATAGCGCTGAATGTACAAGCCAATGGCTGCTAAGGGGTAATAAGAGACAGGAGAATTCGGCTTTTAGTTAACGTGCACGCTGCGATTTTTTTTATTGTTCAACAACGCACAGAAGAAATCTCCCACCGGCACCACCTTTGAGGTCAAAATCTGAGACTGGTTACACACTACTTCTACTACTACTGCTACGAGGAACGAACGGGTGCCGCTTTAAGGAGCTTCGCCCCTAAAAACACTATGTTATGCAGCGCACCGCAAGTAAAGTCCTTCCGTCTAATTAACTAGACGCGCATCCGTTAAAAGAGGACGCGACGTCACGTGCTCGAAGCTCCAACCCTCTGAAGCCCTGTGAAAGAGTCCTCCAGTCCTCCACGCTCGCGACAAGAGCTATCAAGCGACAGAGAAGGAGGGATACCGCCCCAGATCTCTTTTACGGGTCGGGCCGTTGGCTGATAGAAGAGCCGCGGCGTGACGCACTAAGCATTAAGTATAGAGCAGTGGCAGCAGTTCGAGACTGTTGCTTTATCTTGCTTTCCGTTCTAAATGAAGTAGTACATAACACTGACTCAAGTATATACTATAGGCGCGGGGAAGGCGAGAGGACAAGCATCTCTCCTCACCGTGATTCCCATCTGCCTCTTCGTCTCCTCCATCAGAAATATAACCAAGCAGACCTATGTGACAGATTGCAATTATGCTAAATGTTGGGAGAGTAATACAACAACAACCGAGCTGACCCCGGTCCTTCTCAGAGGCAAAGCGGTGCTCCAAAATAATCACATCCGGGAATTCTGAACATTAGTCCCACTACTTCGTCTCTTCCTCTTATTTGCATTCTAATCAACTTTTGATTACTTTACTCCATGTCTCATTTCGAAAAATTTCTCCTTCTTTTTCATGTCACTCCTTTTTTATTTGTTGTAACACTTTCTCTTTGTCTTTGAGGTAGTCGTCCCTTCATTCGTCTCCAACGCTTTGCTTTATTGTACCATTTATGCTTCGTGGTCACTTGTCAAGCTTTCTATTCATTTAGGGTCTTTTGCAGTACAGAGAAATTTTTCATGATCTCCGTGCATCGACCGAAGCTGACCACTCAACAGGCCTGCTTGGTGGTGGTTGTGGTTGTAAAGGGAGAGGGAAAAGGCACCTAATTTCTGTCTGCCTGAGCGGCGACACGGCGCAGTGCCTTATTGGGGTGGGGGGAAGGAGGGATAAAAAGAATAGAAGAAATAGATGAATAAATAGAGAGGCAAGTGACGGAAAATAGAAGGAGATAGGAACGTGGGGATCCGGTCGAAGCAGTCCAAGGGCGGGGCACCACAATGCGAGAGCTACACGGCGTCAGGAGACTGTGGAGGGCGAACCAGTCAGCGGGAGCCTACGCTGTCGTCGGAGATCGCAAGGGGACAACCATCCAGCTTGAAATCCTGCGAGCAAATCGGCCTGCGTGAGCTTGGTGACAGACGCCTAGCAAGCAGGATAGCAGCTTCAGTAGCTGGGGTGAGAGGATGATCGTTGAACCGGGCCCGGCTTTTTTGGAACGAGCTTCCTAAGCCGTTGGTTGTGCGTCCGCGACGTATGTAGTAGTAGTAGTAGTAGTAGTAGTAGTAGTAGTAGTAGTAGTAGTAGTAGTAGTAGTAGTAGTAGTAGTAGTAGTCACCCCCCCGGCCGGACTAGAGGAGCGGCACGTGCGCATTCATTTCAATTGAGTAGGAGACCCGTCCACATTAGTCATAAATAGATAGTTGTTTCTGAATAAATAACTTAAATATACGAGTGTTGGTGACTTACTCTCCAATAAAACTTGCCTCAAATTCGCTGCTTACTAAAAAAAACTAGTATCGAAAGGACGCCCTTTGAGCACTTGGAGCACTAATTGCCCAGAAAGGGTTGCCACGTTAAACTCGCTGCGTGTAACCTCCTTGGTTTTAGCAAGACTTAGCGAGGGTGCCATGAATTAGAGGCGGTGAAAGGTGGTAAGTATAAAGACACAAAGCGCAGGCTGTAAGAAAGTTCACGAGTGCCACCTCTTGTTTAGGTCTTGGTATGTACGCTGGATGGTGGTACTTTTCTATGCTGAATATATGGTGAGAAGATGCGAGATGGTGGCACTTGGAGTGTTCGCAAGATGGGTGGACGGGTGGATAGACGAATGGACAGACGGACAGATGCCCAGACCGGCGCACTAATGAATGAACGCATGCAGGGACGGACGCATGGACGGATGCACAGATGTTTGGTCGCATGAACGGATGCACGGACGGACTGACAGATAGACGCACGAACTGATGGGTGGATGGACGCACAGTCAGACTCACAGCCAGATGAACGCTTCGCCCCACTCATCATCATGCACTCCGTGGATATGCTGTGATTTTTTTTTTCAGGGCAAAAGTCCCGAATGCCGTATCAAACATGGAATGGGACAGTCGCCGCAGGCATCAACAATGATGCAAAAACCATCATTTACGCGTTCTAACGTTACACAATGATGTCAGATTGAAGTCGCATAACGTTCATAGCATAACGATCGTGTCTTCGTTTGGGCAAAGGTTAATTGACCCGGCATTCAGTGAAAAAAGCTTTAGGGGAGAACAAAGTAGGGGATCAGTGCGAGCGAATGTGACAGAACAAAATATCTTTCGCCCCCGATTTGTCTTAGGCGTAAACCTATGGAACCCTGTGTCTTCTACTTTGTTTCTTTCTTGTATATTGTTTTATTTGCTCCTTATCACTGCAGCCTAATAGTCGCTTCTGGTGAAGTCAATCGTCATACTCTTAGAGCCTAGGTGGTCGAAGCAATTTGCGGTCTTCGCACTGCAGTGGCCCTCCCAAATTTTTTATGTGTTCAGGCTAATGGAAACCTCGTAAAGTTCCATCATGTTCAAAAAGGCTGGCTACAGGTTGCTGGTCAGTATTGCGTTTTAAAAGGATAATCATTTCCAGGGAGCATGATGGATCGTTTTTGAATTCATAATATTCACTGACCTCCATGTGTTTTCTTTGTGACATTCCTTAAGACACTTGCCCTGCTCTGCGAGTGATTCAAACATACTATGTGAAACTTTCACGCCTTGCATTTCAATAAACACTCCCCAAACTAAGGCGCCAATGCCACTGTATGATCGCGATTGCGTTAAAGAACTCGTTTCGGAAAAATTGTGGCATCGGTGTTGGTGTAGGCATACTTTTTTGTTAGCGAACCGTAATCTTATGCGTGGCGGAAAAATTGATCTGTTGCAAATAAAATAAATTACAAAACAAGTTCTGGGGTAGAGTGGGAATCGAACTCCGGTACACGAGTGTTGAAGATTGGGTGAGTTGGTTCGTCGTATTTGAACTGGTATAGCGCATTACGGGGAAGAAGAAAAGGCCGAGCAGACTGACACAAGAGGACAAAGCGCTCTGTCCTCTTGTGTCGGTCTGCTCGGCCTTTTCTTCTTTCCCGTAATGCGCTATACCAGTTCAAGAACTCCGGTAGTTTGGGTCCGAGTGGGGATCTAACCCGGGTCGTTTGTGTGGCAAACGAATAATCCACCACATGGCCACGCTTCTGCTTGTGAATGCAGTGAAAATAACTTCCTCTGCTTGAAATCGCAGTGAAAGTAACTTTCATGTTTTACAAACATACGCGTCCTGTATACGTCCTTCCCAATAAAACATGAAATATTGCAGCAATAATGCGTGGGTCAAGCGCCCATGGCCAGCGGGCTTCGCAGCATGTGATTACGATAATGACTTCGGGATTTAAAGCCGGTCACCAACTACAAAAGGCACACACGCTACTGCGCCTATTTCCTTAAGGCCACTTATTGCGTATAGCAAGTTCTAAAAGGTTTCTTGCACTACGAAGTACGCACTAAGAAGAAGACATAGCTATCGCGTTCAACTCTTGAAGGCGAAGCTTTAAAGTTCCCCTAAATGTTTCTCAATATGTTTTTTAGCTATCATGTTAAACAGTTCATTGCCCTTCGGCTGCTTGCTGTAAGAATTATCTCTGAAATAAATTTCCTAATGCAAATTATGACAAGCTACAGATGTAACACGTGCGTGATTATGTTCAAATGGCCACAGAAAACTATAAATAAAAGAACCGCCTGAATGCTATTTGAGAAAAATATGTCCACAACTGTTTATATGTAGATTATTACAAGGTTGAATTACTGCACGAATCCTTTCAGCAGATATAGCCCATAAACAAATCTACTTGTACAAAAAAATTGGCAGCACCTCGACAAACAATGAACAGAGGAAAATATACTGCTCAAAGGAAACGAGGCTGTAATTTATTCCAGAATTTTTAGTTAGTAATATAATACATTCACTTAGTAATACACGAGTGAGGAGGAGGAGGAGGAATAAATGAGGAAGGACAGGGAGGTTAGCCAGTTCTCAGACCGGCTGGCTACCCTGTACTGAGGAAGGAGTAAGGGGGATAAAGGATGAGAGAAAAGAGACGTAAAAAAAGAGAGAGAGAAGTTCATCAGACGATCCACGACGCTGTTTACAGTCTGTCTCTAAGACCACTTGCCCGCAGAAAGCGCAACAACGCTCTCAGTGCCTTGCGTGCAGAGGACGGTCTCGGCCAGTGTCCTAATACCCTTTCTTCCGACAATTGGCGATTGTCTATTCTATCTAAAGCTTTTGACAGTTTTTTTTATGGCACGCTGAAGCGGGGATACTCGCAGAGAAGATGGGAGAAAGTCTCTGCGAAGCCACAGTTGTCACATGTCGGGCTTCTGGCCGTTCCGATTCGAAACAAATAAGCATTCGTAAAGGCCACCCCAATCCACAGACGGCACAAAAGTGTCTCCTCTGCTCTGGTTATTCCTGATGGAAGACGGAGCTGTAGGTGTGGGTCCAAATTATGAAGGCGGACATTGGTGAATGTCGGTGAATTCCACTGAGCGAGTGTCACTTCTCGTGCAAGTGATCGAAGCCTTGCAGCGGCGTCTGTTCTTGATAATGGTATAGCTACACAAGGGGCATCATCATGAGCAGTTCGGGCTGCTTCATCTGCACGGTCGTGAAATGTGTATTCTTCCTATGGCGATGGTACAGTCGACAATTATTTTCTTGCCCTTCCTGATTAATAGTGCATTTTCCTATTTACCCCATGTTTACCTGTTCGTTATTCATTTTAGGCTTGTTTTTATTGTTTCATATTTTCCCTTTATTTCTTTTTTATCATAAAATATTGAAGGCAATGATTGAGGTTCAAAGGAGACCACATCTGTGAAGCCAGCGTTTCTGTTTCTTGACCTCTTGTAATAACCCAACCCCAAAGCTTCGGAATTCTTGTTAAGCATATTACAGAGACTTATTCCGCACCGATTAGTTAACTTCTTTAATAGACAAAGAAAAAGGAAATCTCACAAGAGACGATGACAGCGAGTCCACAAAGGGAAAATACAATTCATTGTACAAGATAGAAAAAAGAATATACAGAGATCGGCGATAGCGAAAAAGCAGTGTAATTCTTCCCCAGTGGCCAATTAAAGCAAAGTTTGCGCGTAAAGTACGACCCATCGTTTTATGACCAGGTAATGTGAAGGAAGAAAGAAGTAAATAGAAAATAGATTACTGTATCGTTTAGGTTTTGCACTATTAGGTGAGTGTGTATCTATCAAGGTCAGTCTTTTTCATCTTTATTAACCGATCTAATGACGCTCTCTGGATTCAGTGTCTGCGTAATGTCTCAGTCTTTCTTCATTTTCATCGCTAGCGAAGTGGCTCCCCGAAAGCCAATTGAAAACTTTTCTTTTGATTACTATGACGTAAAGCCAAAGTGCAAACGAATGTAGCCTTCCAGCCCTTCTTCATTCTGGGATTACAGTTTCGGGCGTTTACTCTAATTGTAGGCTTTAGAGGGAGCCAGGAACGGGTAGTTTTGAACTACCTTACTTCGTAACATGTGGTGACAGGAGCGACTGCCCGGACGTTTGAATTTCTGTAATCCTGGAGTGACATAATGGCTATTCAAGATTTAGTAAAATTTAGGAACTCAGAAACACACACCCACACGCACACACACACGCGCGTGCACACACACACACGCACGCACACACACAAGCACACACACACGTACACAAACACGCACACACCACACACACGCACACACACGCACGCACGCACACACAAACACACACACACGCACGCACACACGCATACACATGCACGCACACACACACACACGCACGCACACACGCACACAAACACGCACACAAACACGGACGCACGCACACGCACGCACACACACACACACACGCACGCACACACGCACACAAACACGCACACACGCACGCACGCACAGAGGTGTCTTTGGTGTGCCTGGCTCACCAATAATTTTCGTTTCGTGCCATGCGTTGCCACGGGCACAGTAAATTCAGGTCGCTTACGGCATGCGCACAATCAGCATCACAAATCGTTATTTAACGAGTTATAGCAAACTGGTGAGCATAGAGATTTCAGAAAACGACACGCAAGTAACCCAGACGGCCATAAGTGTCAGACATAAAGGTTTTCAAAAGGGTGCAAGCTGTTTTTTGATGTGCATATACAACTCCTATGGGGTACATGTCTTGTTAAAAAAGTAAGCACTAAGGGACGACAACGTTTCCTGATTGCAACAGAATGGAAACAGCAATGTTTTCACGTTTGGGCGTATAACAACACTTAAAATGCTTGTAACAAAACTTACATTGAAGGTATTATAAACTGCAAAAAACGAAGGTTTTTCAATGTTCTCGCGTCCATCGGAAGAGTAACAAACCAAGGTTAAAAACCAGAAAACAGTAAACCTTTTTTTTTCTGTTTCCAAATAATGGGACAGATGTACCACCAAACCCCTAATTGGATGATGTTTGCTTAGTATGAAAAGAAAAATGACTACAGTACTGGTAAACGTTACTTTAAAAAAAGACGAATACACAGCTCCAGTACACGAAATTGTTTTGGTAAGATTAACAAATAACTTTAACTATAACCTCACCGGTAGGTAACGCGAAAAAAAATTATCCGTGTGAGTGTTAGCTCAGACGCACGGCATTATGAATTAGATTTCTTCCCTTTATTTCAAGTCACTGTTATTGGACAGCCTCTTTTTTCCTGCTATATGACACAAAAGCTACAAAAGAAAGGGCTAAAAGAGAAGGAGCGAAAATGCTGTTGATTACCGGAACGCAGACGCTGAGTAACATGCGGTCCTATATTACTACTCCTTATTATCGCAACATGTAGTAAAAACAGACTGCTACTTTCTTCTTTAAAAGTATTAAGGCAGCAAGAAAAAACACTGCAAAATTGGGAGAGTTATGATGAGTAGCTCATCCTTGTTCCTAACAAAAAGGCGTTTCTGAAGAAATAAAAAAGCATAGAAAAGCACCGGTCACTAAAAAAGAAATGTGGGGACCCACGAATGAGGATGCGCCGATATTTTTAATTAAAATACCCACCCTTCTTGAACTCTCCAGTAGGTTTTCACAGCATCGAAGCAAAGGTTTCGCTTCCCTAAATATTCATGATTGCAAAAAGAAAAAAAAAGGGTTTTCCTGTCTGAAATAACAGACAACATAAAATGAGAGGGCCC